>CM060955.1:1694203-2141703 GCA_030765055.1 Mantis religiosa | reverse complement strand
TTGGTGATTACGATTCAACCAGACGTCGTCGCCGACTATTCCGGGTCCCCCGCATGGCTTGCGGGCATCCGAGATAACCACGGAGCAATTCCAGCTGCAGCAAAAGCTGAGCTCCCATAATCTACCAAGAGTTGTTGGTCTCAAAATTAACAAAAATCAATTCAAAATCAAACTAAATCCTTCAACACCAGGGTGCTAAAGGAAAGCATTCTATCCTTCTTAGAGGAGTACGTAACTACCTCGTAATTAATCCACCATTCTCAAACAAAAACAGTCATCCTAAACCATCCCGAAAAGAAAATCCTATCTGTGGTTAAACCCTATCCTGGGTGGGCACACAGCAACAATCTTCGGGCTAACACAATCTGCGATGCGATGCGAGCAGCAGTGGTAGAGTTGTGAAACAAGAATTGTTGTAAAGACATGTAACAAGAGAGTTGTAAAACGAGTCAGCTGTGTTGGTGTTGTAGGGAGAGCTGTTTGTTATCGTCATTGACCTTGATGCGGTAGATTGTGATATGTGATGTAATTCCGCCGCTACGCAGTGTATTTCTACGCGAATAAAGAACATTTAGAATTTCGGCAAATTGGACTTTTAATTCTACGAGCCCACAAAGTCACATTTAAATCATTTTTCTATAAAAGTCAAATTTATATATCAAATATTTTGACCCTCGGTCGGTCTTTCAGTTTGTGGAGAAATATAACCTATAACTTGTAAACGAAAATAAACGCAAAACGTCATTTTGATAATTCATAATTTTATTATTTACGTGTTATTACATTTAATTTATTGATGTTTTACGCTTTACTACTCACGATAAAGAGAAATTGTTAAATATTATAACTAGTTCTTAAATGAAACATCTCTTTCACGAATTCCTAACACTTTTACTTCCAATTAGCACACTCGTTTTATTTTTCCTTACTATGGTTTTAATTATTCAAATACCGAACTTGGGTGATATTATCTGTTCGTTTTGACTATTATTATTGTTTAAAGTGGAATTTGACATTTTGTCGACTTGTTAAATGACAGAAGGTTATCTGACCAGATCGGTTACCGACACTTGACAGACATTTGTAAGAACGGCCCTAAGACAATTATGTTTTAAAGAAACTCCTGTAGGGTTTCTAAATTTTTCATATTATTTGAAATGTGTTAAAGCATACCTGAATGTCTGTTGTTGATACGCTATTGAGTGCGACAGAAAATCTACGGTGTATAGCGGTATGGACAACATAAGACTGAAATTACGACTGAGCCGACTCGAGCCGACTTCACCCGAATGAACGTCACATATTCCAGCACGACGGCTCAGTTTAATTCACTACCCACAAAATGTGCTAAACGCTCCTAAAGAAGTTTTCACTTCAAAAATTTAATATTATCCACAGTTTCCATTTCAGCTTCTTCATTTTTTTTTTTTTTATTTTCTGTACTTTACGTTCAAGAAGTCCCGAGTTTAAATCTCGGTCAGGGTACCTATTCCTTCTTCGATCAAGCTGTTCATATGTTCTGTCACTGCCATACATAAGGAGAGTTTTACAAAACTTTAGTTTCGTATCTTTCCTTGTTTTGTGTAGCCTTAGTTATACTCCCACATATGTGTTTAAACCTATTTAATTTATTTTGTAAATCTCTATCGATGCCGCAACTTACGTCATAGCCCAAATAATTGAAGTGTCCGATTTGCTCTAGGCATTTATTTGGCTCTTCTTTCTAACATGCAATGCGGCGAATTTTTTTTCTAATTCCTTCACACTTTTTGATGTTTTTATATAGAACTGTGATTTTCAATACAGTTTCTTTCTTTTTAGTGCATTATTAATTGTTTGTTTATTTTCTTACTGCGTAATGTAGCTATATTGAAGAATTCAGTGCAGCCAAACTATCCTTGTTGCTCCGCTGAACGCAATGCTGCCAAAAGTTTTTTTTTTTTTTTTTTTTTTTTTTTTTTTTTTTTTTTTTTTTGTAATTTACGCCCTCCAACGTTAAGTCATATTGGACGATGAATGGAATGGGTGAAATAATGCTCAAATGAGTCCGGGGTCCATAGAGCTTAGAGTTACCCGAAATTCGTCCTTCAAGATAAGGGAAAACCCAGGAAGAAACCTTATCCAGGTAACTCACCCTGACCGAGATTATTCGAACTCAGGACCTCTTGAACATGAGGCACACATGCTACCACCACGCAACCGAGATGAGCTGCCAAAAGCCTTACTTGTCCCTAAATTACACTAGCAAACTAACACAAAATAGTACCTAAATAAATTTAACATTAGTGTTAGCGCTGTGACAATTGTTACGTTACATTTGTTAATGTCGATTTTAACATCTCTTAGTAAAATCGGACACAATTCGGGGCAGTAGCCGAACCAGTCCGCGAGCTCAAACATTTTACTGATTTGTCGAGCCATTTTCTGATTTTCAACTCACTACTGAACGAATCTTAAATATTTGAAGAACACACAGAACAAACCCTTCACTTCTAACAGTACAATTGGCACTTTTGCTGGACAGCAAGCCTACTTCTGTAAAGCAATAACACCTGAGAGGAAATATGATCAGTATTTTCCAAAACTGATCTGCGCTAATCGCTTCCACATGTCTTTTTGCACCGGTGTAGGACAAATGTCTGGGGCATTTTTGCAGAGGTTGGCTACAAGTGTTACACATCTTTCTTAAGTTGGCTGCAACACGAGATCTGCAGGTTGTCTGCTTGCGCTTGCGTATACGTGCAAGGTTGTATTTTGAAAATATTCTCGCGTCGCACAAAAGAATGTTTCTGCATCTTTTTATTATAACTGGGTATTTCCTTTATGTATCATTAAAATTGTCCTGCACCGCGGCGTAGCGGGCTAAGGCAGCATGTTCTGGTCCCTGGCCACGGAAAGCGGCCCGGGTTCGATCCCACCCATGGGGTGCGGATTTTAGGTCCCGGGTATAGGACCGGTGCCCACTCAGCTTCGTGAGGAAAGTGAGGAGCTTACGCTGGGTAAGCGGCCCTGGTAATGGAAACCAACAATTCCGGCTGGCGGATGCCGAGATGCTGACCACATCTCCTCCCCGTAACGGTTGGATGATCGTCCACCTCTGCCGTGCGTAAGTGGGCGTAAGGCCCGCAGTCGGGTTGGTAGGCCTTGGCCCTGCGGTCTGTCGCGCCAGTGGTTAACTTTGACTATCATTACAATTATGTTACAAACAGAGCGAAATAGCGGGTAATAAAGGTAATTAGCATTGGTAGAAGTAGGAACCTATATGTATTCAGGCTGATGAAAGGGCTTATGCGGAAACAAGACTGGCATATGGAACTAGGAGATTGAACGATCAGAATACATGTTAGCTTCCTCCTGAAGAATACAAGGAAATATCTTCAAGCTTTAGACGACACATCAGGCAGGGAGTTATTGTACACAAGTATGGCTTTCTCCACCGTCCCCTCCCCACCGCCAGAAAAGAGTAACATAGCGAAACAGTATGTTTTTTATGTTTAAATGAGTACAGGGTACATAGAGCTTAGAGTTACCAGACATTCATCTTTCAGGATAAGGGAAAACCTCCAACGTTGAGTCATATCGAACGATGAATGAAATGACGTTCAAAGGAGTACAGGGTAATTATTTACGTGATTTTTTAAAGTTTTATAAATTTTAATTTTTAATTCTTTTAGTATTAAAATTTATAGAATATCTCTGAAAATGATAAAATTCCTAATAATAAAATATCTGGTATATATCAGTTTAATTGTTTCCATTGTGATAAAGTTTATATTGGTAGAACGAAACGTAATTTGGAAACCAGAACAAAAGAACATTTTCTTAACATTACGTATAAACAAACTGATAAATTGGCCGTAGCAGATCATTTTTGCTCATTTAACCATGAAATAAATCCCGAAGTTAAATTATTAAATGAATTAAATGGTCCAATAGATTTAATGATTTGGGAGAGAATATTTTAAAAATGAACATCCCGTAATGAATTTTGAAATACCGGCAGTCGATTCTGTTTTTAAATTTGTTTTATTTTCAGATTTTGGTAACACTGGCAAAAAGATATTAACATCTAGCGTTTGTAACGATGACGACAGCTTTGGTTCCGGCTGAGGATGTGTAAAAGTTTTACATGAAATCGCGATCCCGGGCAACTTATAAGAAAATTATAATAATTTCTTATAAGATAAGTGGGAATAGATAGAGCAATTGGGGCAATAGATATCCTTTGTAAGAAATGGAGCCTTAGAATTAATGTAAACAAAACCAAAATTATGGTATTTAAGAAAGGCAACAAGTTAAGAAAAGAGGAAAAATGGTACTGGCAAGGAAGAGAAATTGAGGTGGTCAATACATTTAATTATCTAGGAGTACGATTAAGCAGTAAGGGGGGGGGGTTGGAAAGAGCAGAAGAGAATGGCAATGGCAAAAAGTAAAATTGCATTAAAAGCTATTAAAGCATGCCTAGATAAATTACCAGGAATGCAAATAAAACAGCTGGAGAGAATTTACACAGCCGTAGTAGAAGCAAAAATGTTCTATGGGGTAGTGATATGGGGTTTGGAGGACAAGGGTTCAAATATAAATGTGATACATAGAAACTTTTGCAAACAAGTTTTGGGCTTATCATGAACTTCACCAAATGGAGTGGCTCAAGCAGAATTTGGAAGACTGGGAACTAGAGGAATAATGGTGGAAAGGGTGTTAAAATATTGGGCAAGAATTAGGAGTTTAGATGAGGAGAATATTCTGCATCAATACTTGATAGTACAGGAAAGACTAAATCAGAAAGATGATAAATAAAATTTAAATTGATTAGCACATGAAATCAGAACCTTGCTTCAAAACCATCCAGGACATATTTGCATGGGATGGCTTAAAGGACACAGTGGAATTTAAATAGTAACGAGAGAGCTGATTGCTTGGCTAAGAAGGCTGCAGAATCCAATCTTCCTGTGACATACTCTTTATGTCCTATTTCTAATGTAAATAGAATAATACATCAACATATTCTTGAAGAATGGATTCAACAATGGCTAACAACTCCAAATGGAAGTTTAACAAAATCATTACTTTTCCCTAGTGTGTATGACAGAGGAAAATGTGAAAACCTTGTACCAAATTTTGTTTTGACACAATTTTTAAGGGAACATGGTAAATTTGGTGAATACTTATCACGCTTTCACTTAACATCCAACCCCGAGTGCATGTGTGGTGAAGAATTTCAAACTGTGGTTCATCTCCTTTTCTGTTGTGGAGAGAAAGACAAGAATTAATATTCAAGCTAGACTTTCTGCTCCTCTCATATCTTTGCTAATGAAGCCACAACAGTATAAGTACTTCATGATGTTTATAAACTCAGTGTTTAAACGTCTGCAATAGTTTAAATTAATGTGCATCAGATTAAAATATCATTTCTTCCTTCTAGTATTTAAAATATTTTTTTGTTAAAATTGTATATTTTTATGTATCAAATCTAACCTTAATATACCACTGTGTAAAATAGGGTTCAATAAATCTGGGTAATAAAATCAGAAAGATTCATGGCTAAATAAGTAAAGGAAATGATGTTAAAAATAGGGTTTGGTGTGATGTGGGAAAACAGAGAATTATTGCAAAGTGGAGTTTGGAAAGAACTTAGGTTAAGAATGGAAGATATTGAAAGCCAAGAAATGTTAGGAAACTTCAACTTGAAAAGCTGACTGGTAATTTATAGAGATGAAAGTGATGTGGAATAGGGAAAAATACATTGATATTTGTGATAAAGCAAAAAGAAAAGGCTTTGCATGGGCCAGAACAGGGGTAGTGGGAAGAGGGAGGGATCACTGTGTCACCAAAGGGATAAAGAATGGCATTTGCTTTTAGAACGTGAAGAAACTAGGTTGCTTAGTGAGAAGATAGGTAAAAAAGAATGGGCAAGACTACCAAAAGAAATTCAAGCAATGAAGTTAATGTGTAAAAACTAGGAAAAATTTAATTGAAATTGGGAACTTTTTGGTCAAAGTAAGAGTCAAATGGTTGAGGAAGATAAGTAAATACTCGTATTACGAAAATGAAGATGAAGTTACTTTAGATAAGTTGCCAAATGGGACCCATTAGCTCGATAACCTCAGAGTTTGAGTCTATTGGGTCCATGGGTAACCAGCAACTCTGTGTAGTAATACGTATAATAATTTGTAATTGAAATGCAAATAAAGATTATTTACTATAAGATAAGTGAAGTTTTAAGATACACGTTGTTGTATTTGTATATATTTGTTTGCTTCACTGTTAATAGCTTCACATTTGACGTCCCTAATTTAGTATTTTTGTGATATTTACTTCTTATTTATACCTTACAACTAATGTACTTTTCTGAAGAAAAAAAGGGCAAATTCTTTAGGTTCAACGAGCCGATGAATGTGTATTTTCGGTGAAAGTTTATTTAGAATACATTAGCTAGAGGGAGAAAGTAAAGATGTATCATTTACCAGTCTTTGACGGTCATGTTTTAACATTATCGTTTTGATTCGACTCTGAATGAGATCGTTGGGCCACTGTTGCACTGCGAGACGCCCCCCGTGGGCCCAGGATCGGGTTACCTCGCCAGAGCCACGAACTGTTACTTGCTTGACCGAACAATTGTACATTCGCTCAGGTTTCACCGTAGTTAACTGCCACGACAAAACATTGTGGGTTCGTGTCCAGGTGGCGGCGTTACAAATGAACAAAGGAACGACACCTCCGTGAGAACGCGTTAATGTTTCTATATAGCATTCCGTACAGGCCTTTGTGCGATTTGACATCTACTTTATCATTGTAGGAACACTGCCCCAAGTTCAAATATACATTTTAGACAGTTGATAGTAAAAGTGGGCGGTTTAATACTCCACGAATGTGTGAAAAGTAGAAAATTGTGCTCAAAAGCTTTCAACACGCTGGCAAAGCCATCTTTGTTTTATTGCCACATTCAAGATGGCCGTGAGTTAAATAACACTTGTATAAAATAGCGGGTATGAACCTGTTACAAGTAGCAGAGAGACTTACCCAATACGACATTGCATACAAAATAGTTATACTGTTAGCGTTCTTTGAAGAAAAAGCTAAAATATGGACAAACTATTCAACGATGAAGCCGCGTCTTAATGTAAATACTACAAACTTATAGGATTTTTAAACGTATCTCATCCAAAAAATATATCTGAAATTCTAGCCAAAAAAGAAATAGACACCATCATACAACACCAGACATTTCATCGTCTTATTGTACGAGGCGTGTCGGTAAAATAAGGTTTCCAATTTTAATTAATATAGAAAACATGTTTATTGCCAATGAATGTTACATTGATGGAAAGGCGTAACTTACAGCTATTTTTCAACGTAATCACCATTGCGATCAAGGCACTTTTGCATGCGCTGTTACAGTTTTTGTATACCCTTGTCATAGCACTCTCCCGCCAAGTTGCGCAGGTAGCACTCAACCTCGTTTTTCAAATCATCGTCGGTCTGGAAATGTGTTCCACCCAGGTGTGACTTCAACTCAGGAAACAGATGACAATCACTAGGTGCTAAGTCAGGAATTGGTGGGCCGCTTCAACACGTTGCCGCTTATGGTCTTCGGTGAGCATTTTGGGGACCCACCTCGCACACACCTTACGATAATGCAAATGTTCGGTCAAAATCTTGTCAATCGTAGTCTTACTGACTTAGGGATAAGTTAAGTTAGTCCTGGACCCGTAGCACCAAGGACCCCGGCCTCCTTCTACCCGGTAGCGATGGATACTCCGGGGTCTTTCCATATGGCAATACCTGGAGTATAAAAAGCCCCCCCCCCCGCTGAGCATAACGTCAAGACAGAATGGAAGTGGATACGCCACTTACGCACGTCAACCCCGCAGGGAAGACTACCGGTGGGGCCGAATGCTGATCTAGCACACCTTCTACTAGCTCTGCAGGCTAGTACCCGGGACTTTTTGGGCAACCATCTACCACCTCCGGGCGGCCGTAGCCTGCCCGGAAGTACCAATTTATCCGTGGGTGTCGGGAACACACTGCCCTCTCGAGTCCAACCCAATCCGAACAACTCCCCTACGGGAGGGGCTCGACAGTTCAGCCCGAGGTTCTTCTAGTAACGTCAGAGGTACCACGAGTGCTAAGGGTCCGCAGCGCTCGCACAGCTCGCGAAATGTCACACGCCGATCTTTAAGCATTTCTTGCTCCACTTTTGCAATTGTTTCGGCTGAAACCGAAAGCCGACCAGACCGCTGTTCGTCGTGGACGTCTGTACGTCCGTCTTTGAACTCTCTGACTCACTTTCGCACGTTTTTGACATCCATACCCTGTGACGTCCATACAACTGACGATGCATTTCAGTGGGGGTAGTGCCCTTGGCACTCAAAAAACGGATCACTGCACTCAACTTGCACTTGGCGGCGGAAGTGATAGGAAGCTCCATCGCAAACGGCTGCCCAGCCAAGAGTAATGGTTGCAGCGGATTCGCTGTGGTGTGGATTTGAAGGGGTGAAACCAAGCTACACGCCAGTGTTGCCGGATCTCGCGTAATAGCATTCCTCACGGCTCCAGCGCCTTGTAGTTACTATCTTATAAGTAATGTTTTTGAACAAAACAAAAATTATTTCAAGTGTGTTCTGACAAGCAATTAACTAATTTTCAAAGTATACCTAGAGCATTAGATTCTATGGTTTTTAGTCATCGTTCACCGAGGTTTATTATCCCACGATGGTTCCAGGCTGTGGTTTTTGATGTGAAGAATTTGATGACACACACTTGTACTGCTTCATTGTTGTCAAAATTTCATTAACGTATAAAATAGGTCATGGACCGAACTAGATAGTAATCTTATGGTGTGAGATCAGGGCTGTATAATGGGTGTCGTAAAGTCTGTTTAGTTAATGCGTGTGCAAGTGGCCGCCTCTTTTGACGAACGCTTATAATCGTTTTACAACCCCGGCCCTCCTTCTCCCGACCGTTCTGCAAGCTTGCCACCTTTCTCGATACGTCATGAGTATCGTACGAGGTTTCGTCTAAATAAATTATCTTATGTCCATTAATGCGAAACTTCCTTCGTTTGACAAAGCTGCAATTCTACTGGATTCCATAATAACCCTTACCTTATTCAAAGTGCGGTATTTGAAACCCAGCTCTCTAGAAGACCGCGCAAAGTGCAGTGCTCATAAAGAAAATCACAAATTTCTTGCAAATGTGCAACCAATTCATCTAAGGTGGGCGCTCTCCCTTTTGCATAGAATCTATAAATTTCTCGGTGAATTAAATCGCATGTGAAAGAAACGTTTCTTTAGTTTTCACACTTGATCGGCGTCTTTGGTATTCCTTTCGTCACAATATTTTTAACTGTATTTCTGTGAATACCCAGAATTTTTCAGGTTCATTGCACAACCCCTTACCAAGATTATTTGTCAACACATACATATATGTGTTCAAAACAAGCGCTTGAATTTGCTTGAAAGAGTTCCCGTTATTACTTTGTTTTTTGAGGCTTCTCCAGTAACATAACTCGGCCCAGCAATACTTTCCAATTTATTCACACTATTAATAATAACTAAACACTAGTAACACAACTTCACTATTTACTTATCTTATTTAAATCCTGTTTTTTTATGAATCTTAGGCAAGGTATACATCCTCAGTAACACTGGGTTACTGACTTTAACCATATGCTGTTCTTTTATAGATATGATTTTAACCTCATTAAGTGTTTTATTCACATTTATAATGCACGATTTTAAAGGGTCATTCTTAATGCTTATGTAATCTTCTCCTTGTATTAAAAGTTCCACTCTGTTGTTGTAATCGTGTTTGTCTAATATTACAATTTTGCTCCCTTTATCAGCTTTACTAAATAAAACATATTTTTCTTTTAATGATTTAATGATATGCTTATTGTAATTTTCTTTAGGGTGGTTTTTATTTAAATTTTGCAAGATTTTGCTACATTTCATTTTAACTAATGATTTATCATTTTCTTTTAAATCCTGACTTGCGATTTCAATGTCTACGACGTAATCTTCAATACTTTTTGAAAAACCTACACACGTTTTTATGCCTTTGTTTAGAAAGTTGGTTTCTTTTTCATTAAGATTACAAGTTGAAAGATTAATCACATTATTCTTTTTATTATTATTTTGTGTCATTGATTTTATTTCTTTTTGCTTTTTGCACAATCTTTTTAATTTATCTTTTAATCTCTTTCTTTTATTTTTCATACTGAAATTAAGATTTGCCAATAATTTATATTCAAGATTAAGGCAACCTAAGTTTCCTAAAGCCTCCATTAATTTTAGATGTAAGTTATATAATTTCAGTTCAATATTCTTTAAATTTTTGAAATGCAAACTCCTTTCTGTTTGAATGTCTTTTCTATCTGCCGCCATTTGCTGAACACTATAATTTTGAAATTTAACTGTTTTCCTAACAAACACAGGTGTAACTTAACTCTACGTTTCAAACACAGATTTAAAAAACGAATATCCGCAAAAGTGTGCGGATTATTTTCACTTGACTGAAAGCTATCTACTGCTTCATTTGCATTTACCACTGCATTTCCCTCCCACGGTCTCCACATCGTGACACACAACGAATTTCTGCACGTAATGAAACAGATCAACTGAAAGTTGGAACTTTGGCAACTGAGACTCCACGTGGAGTAGACATGCGACTGTCACTTCGAGAAAATCAGGTTTGCTATTGTTCCTCAACAGCAATGTTCCATTTCTGAAGTGTGGAGATAGATTTATGACGGTTATTAGTGGGCAGTAGGGATGCCTTTGTGATGCAACTGCACTAGTGTTGACTAGATAGGCTCTAGCAGTTCAATTCCTCCCAATTCCTGTATTTGTTCCATGGTTGTTCATGTAGTATGAGTGTTACAATAGAACTCTGTTCCGGTTAACTAATGTTGGGTATTTATGTCTCAAAATTTCATGAAGTCGTTCCAGTTGTCGAGAATAAAGATCCGTATCAATCGTTCGCCCGTTTGGAACAAACTCCCATTGAAAAACACCTTCAAAATTACATCAAACACACTTGAAGGATGACTTTCGCAGGTTGGCGGGCTCACGCCACTGCTCCGAGGTATCGGGATTTCGGTAATATATACATTTTTCATCACAATTGACAATTCTCCTGACAAATCTATCAACCATGTAATCACGAATAAGCTGACGACAGATGTCCACTGTACGTTCAGCCTGTTGAGATGTCAGTTCATGAGTTACAGATCTAGAGCTTCTATATGATTTTCGAAGTGTCTTAATGTGGCGATGTATGGTATCTTTTGATGCACCAAGTTCTTCTAAAAGCCTACGTGTACTTTTCTGCGGATTTTCTCGCAAAGTTTGTCGTGTATCCTCAATATTCCATACTTAAGTCTTTCAAAACGTGGTAAATATTTAGTGCTTTTGCCTCCATTGTTGAAACGTTGGAACCATCGTTGTGTCACACGCTCACTAACGATATCTGCTTCTTCTTCCACTTCACATATTCTTCGAGCTGCGACAGCAACTTTATAATCTTGTTTCTGGTAGTGTTTTAGAGGAACTCTAAGTTCAAACTTTGTTATCTCCATTTTGTGGTTGTTTATTAACAACTGAAGACTGTTACATGCTCGCATAAACAAAAGAAACAAAATCAATTTTTCCTGATGGCTCCAGTGACGAAGATTCTATCAACTAATTATATATATTGTGACTTTGTGGGTTCGTGAAATTAAAAAAACCAATTGCACAAAGGCAAAATGTTCTTTATTTTCACCGAATTATAGTTGGAACACTTGCCGATTACATAGAGTTACGCAGCGCACACAATTACAATTCACCAGTTCGTCTGTCACAGGTCCACTCTGCACTCGCAGTTACGTACAACTCCTCCGATGCACGTACACAGTCTTCCAGTCCGTTCGCTAGCACGACGGTCCTCCGGCTGCTCGCCAAGAACTGAACTGACTCCAAGACCCAAGAGCAGGTGCAGGTCGCCCGGGTTCTCCCGGGCGGAGGGTTACACGCCACGGTACCCATCCGCCGTGCGGTAAAATAGATGTAAGTTATTGCGCAAGCTTGCGTGTCGTTATGTTAGACGGCTCAGTTGGCCTCTACTGATGCTTCTGGTGCCGGGGGGGGGGGACAGTGCCCGTTCCACCCTGCTTTTGCGGTCGCTAGCGAGCCGACAAGCCGTGGTGCAACCAGTAGCGAGAGGCCAGATGGAAATTTGGTTGTTAGGTTTAGTAATTCCAGGTCGTGCGCGCGTCCCAGGGCACGACTGCAGGTGTTAACCTGCCAACCGCGGCGAGGGCGCGAAGTGACCTGGCGGTGATTGGTAGGGGAAGGAGGAGAGGCAGACTCTACCACCCAAGGGCGTCCTTGGGTAGGCGATAGCTCCTCCGTCTCCCCAGGAGACGGTTGTCATATTGACCAAGTGTATTCACCAGCTGGTTAGGGTGGGGAGTGATCTTGGCATACAACGTGCGTGTTCGTTCAGGCACGGCGTCTACGACGTATGGTATGCCTGACTGGGTGTGCAGGAAGTGAGATGGGGACCTGCGGTCGGTACCGTAGATCATCCTTAAGGTCCTGTTCTGCACGGCTTGCAGCCTGCGGAGGGTGGCATGACCTTGCATCCGTACAGGATCAGAGGCGGGACAATCGCACGGTATGTCCGCAGTTTGAGGCGGATGGGCATTGTGGATCTGAAGATCGGATAGAGTTGCCTGAGTGCAGCGTGGCCGAGGCCGGCCTTTGCCCTGACGTGCGGAGTGAAAGTGAGGCCGCGGTCCAGTTGGATTCCCAGGTATTTGGCGGTTCGAACCCAGGGGATTCTTCGCCGTAACCGCAGGTCACCTTCTGGGCGCCAGCTACGGGTCTGAACTGACTCGCCAACTGCAGCCCCTTTTTATAGGAAGATTGCTGTTTCTGGAAGTCTCGCGGCTCAGTGAAACATCCTGAAAGTTCCAGACTTCAGCGGGAGGGGAAAGAGATGGCTAGTGATGTTTTTCCAACCATTCCCCGTTAGCGCTACAAGATAAATGGGTAGGCGTGGTCGAATGCTTCCCGGCACTCACTCAGTCGTCAGTTGGTCGTGGCCTTCCGATAATTAGGTGACAGTATATATACATAAGGTGTGAACAAGATTTGGGAAATATTTTAATTATTGGAGGTTCACATTTCATTTGTTTGTAAGCTCCAGGCTGTAGCAGGAAGTAACACGTTGAGGCAGGCTGGATGGCTCAGTGATCAGAGCAAGCAGTGGTATTGACCTGCCAGCTCATGTGTTCTGTTAAATCGACAGAAATATTAAGAAGAGTCATTCTTGGGTTGCACAAGATTGCACCATAGGATGTAAACTCTCTGTGAGGAACCTCTGAGTCGTATGATAGCAGACATTTTGGAAGCCAGTTCTATTTAAACGATTACAGCCAGCAAGAAAGAGTTAATCGGATCATAGTTAGTCAGATCGTGGTTAGTTAGTCAGTCATCAGTTAATCAGTCAGTTACAGTACGGCCGCTGTATCTCCGGCTCTGACATTTAGTGGCTGCAGGAGGTGGAGGGGGAAGGTTAACAGTACCAACATTTAATAATGAGTAATTAAAAGCACATGGTCAGAAGTATCTTTATAATGAGAGTATAGGACTGCATTAGCTTCAAAACATTGAAATCCAACTTGTAATTTCATTATCATTCAAGATATTCTTTACAACATCACTCTGTTCGAATTTTTCGTTCACACCTTTCACGCACACCAACTCCTTCTGTTGGTGATACTGGGAGCTATACATCCGGTGTCGTAGTCAGGAAGTAAAAACTGTCTGCTAGCGCCAATCAGCGTTGTCGCTGCTGGGCGTGGCTTGCAAATCCAGCACCGTGTTGCCGCTGCAATGTTGTGTGGACCACGTGGCTTTTAGTTGCTTTTGGAATCCGCGCTGGTGGTTTGTTTAATTTGTTGTGTGTGCGTGAATTCCGATTTGTAGCGTCTGTAGGTCTTATTAATATCGCTATTATAGTAATATGGCTACCGGTTCGTCAGAATTCAAGAAAAAAATCGGCTCTTATAAGAGCCAAAGCCGTGAATTTATATTCAGGCTACGTGAGTACTTCGAGAAGGAGCGGGGCAATGGTGGACCTCTACTACCTGTTACCAAGGTGCTGGACAGCGTTTGTGACGCCTTGAAGGTGGGGAAAACCACCGTGAAGAATGTGACCAAGGAAAAATGCCCAGCTGATTTAAGTTCGCCGTCTGCAGTTTTTCGTACACCGGAAAAGCAAAGGCAATGAGGCAGCCTTAAAGCTTCACTTGATGCTTTTCAAAAGGATGCAATAAGGCGACATGTATATCAATATTATATGAGAAAGGAATTTCCAACTCGTGCGAAGTTGCTGTGCTTTTTAAAGGAAGCTGGCTTATTCGACGGCGGAAAAACCAGCCTAAGTAAAGTACTACAAGAACTAGGTTTTCAGTTTAAAAAAATTTCTGGGAGGAAAGCTTTAATGGAAAGAAGTGACATTGTTTCATGGAGAGGCAGATGTTTGCGGGAAATTCTAGAAAGCAATACCGAAAATGTGGTATGGCTTGAAACGTGGGTAAATGCAGGACACACTAAGACAAGGCATTGACAGATGACACTATTGCAGCAACAATGAAAGTGCCAGTTGGAAAAGAAAGCAGACTGATTTTTCTCCATGCTGGTGGTGTATGTGGAGCAATGTTCTTATTCAGATCAAAGTGCTACCTGCAAATGCGTGAAATATTTAAAATGCACGTGTTACTCTGCTTGAAATTCCCGCTAAAGAACAGGCAACAGCGCGCTTCCCCCTCTCGAGAAATGTCAGAGCCGGAGATAGAGCGGCCGGACTGTAGTTGGTTAGATCATTGGATGCTGCTACTTTAGTCTCAACATAGAATTTGTGAATACTTCTACAAAACTCAACTCATCAAAGTGAACCAGCCACCTCTTGTTCAGAGCTCACGCCACTCTACATAAAAGGTAATATTTATTTATCTGTATTAATTGATTCAATGTCTGCCTTATCTCTTCAAGATAAAGGAGAGCTTTGTTTGATTTGACATCCTCAATCTTTAAATATATATTTGTCAATGTTATGAAGAGCCCATCACTTTAATTTAACCCTACTCATGTCCCTAACCTTTGACCTGTTTAGCTCTACCATCTGCTCCAGTACCCTTTAAGTAGCTACATCCCCAAGTGTTGATTAGGCTTGTAAGTCCTTCAGCCTCCTTACAAGCCTGGTTTGCAATAATTTTGGTACCTATGTCAGAAGATACTATTTTATTTTGAAGAATTTGGACAAAATAACGAACTGTGATTCCGTTGTGTCTCCTGCTCTGAATGGGCACATGAGAAATGAAGTGGAGCGGACACACCTGATAATTATAAATGCGATTATTGCATAAACAAATATTAAATTGGTTTAATCAGTTTCGAGCGCCATTAGCCACACATGGCGGGCAATACCGCTCGACCCAAACTTTTATATTTGTTTATTTTCATGGCTTTCTGTTTAAATAAATGTCTTAATTTGTATTCGTTTCTGGAGCCTATTCATGCAACTTGCTATTTATTGTTTTAAAATGATTTCTGCAATTATACTTAAGGCTGTTGAACAATTTTTCTTAAGTGAGCGCCATTACCCCACTCTCCCCTACCTACTGAGAATAGCAATTTATCGTCTTAAAACAAGTCGGCATTTACTATCGTTTCCCATAACTTATTTTTCTAAAGTAGAGTGGGATATACGGACATCCGGGTTAACGAGGTTTTACTGTAGTTTTAAAACAATCAGTAAAAGTGCAGTATCTGTGCTCTTTTAAAGGTTTGACTATAACCTGAATCTCAATTAACATGAAGTAAAGAAGAGTGAGAAAGAAATTGCATTCAAAATTAGCCACTCGAGTCTGTGGTATATCAATTAAGATGAAGTGAATAGAGAAATAGGGTTCGTAAGTAAAGAGTTTGTGAAAGAGAAGTCGATATCAGAGGACAGACAGACAGACAGTTGTGAATTATGTTTGATATGATGCCGGCAATGCTCTTTGAAGTGTGTTTGCACTAAATACGTACGTCTGGTCGGCCGTGCGTCATAATTCAGCCAGCAGGTGTCCTTAGTGATGAGCTGTACCCATAACTAAACTCCGTCAAGTATGTACACTCACGTTGTGAAGCAATATCTAACTTGAAACAAAAGAACAGCGATTTGCCACACTTCTCTACCATCCATGTAATAACTAGATGTGCTACTGTATCCACAACACTCTTTCATATCCAGATTTCACTAAAAATGCATCTTTTGAAATCCATTGAACCCAAGAAGGGCTTTCTTGCAAAACGTCTGTCTATATGTGACAGAAACGAATATCAAGATAATCCCTCTAACCAATTTACTCCTAAAACAAACATATCTCTTTATTTCTTATTTTCTGAATAATTTCCCAAACGATTTTAATTAAAAAGCCGTATCTTTATGATACGGTGGTCTGAAAAGTTTCCGACCTCAACATGAAGATGGCAGCACTCCTAAATAAAAGCTAGGCAATCTCGTTGTTCATCTGTTCACAGTTACTTATCAGTTTCAGCCATTTTGGACGCTCAGTTGTTATGTAACAATAGTTTGAGTGAGTTGATGTGAGTATTTTTATGAAAAATGGATAAAATCGAGTATCGAGCTGTCATTAAATATCTTTTTTAAAACACAATACGCCTACACAAATCAAAGAAAAGTTGGATTCTGTGTATGGGGACTCTGCACCATCATTTATCACAATCAAATTTTGAACAGCTGAATTCAAACGTGGCCGTAAGAGGTTGGGAGACGATGAACGTTTGGGACGTCCAATACTGCAACTACCAACGAAAACATCGCCAAAGTTCAACAAATGGTGCTAGACGATCGCCAGATTAAAGTGAGAGAGATAGCAGAGGCTATGAACATGTCAAAAGAACGTGTTTGTCACATATTAAGTCAATATTTAGACATGAGAAAATTGTCCGAGCGTTTGCTCCCGTTAGTCCAAACACGTGTTCGATTGAACATTTCCAACGCTCTGTTGGAGCAACTTAGGCGCAATAAATCCGAGTTTTGTCGCCGATTAATTAATGTTGATGAAACAGGGATACGCTATTATAGGCCAAAAAAAAGAAAAAAAATCAGTCCAAACAGTGGACTGCAAAGAGGGAACCGGCTCCAAAAGAAAGCAAAAACTTTTTTTCGGCTTGGAAAGTGATGGCGATTATTTTTTGGGATAGTCATGGAGGTATTTTAATCGATTATCAAAAAGGTTACAAGAGCATACTACGCATCATTATCACACAAGCTGAAGGCAGAACTTGCGGGAAAACGGTCAAATCTGTAGAGAAAGAAAATCCTATTTCACTAGGACGCACCGTCTCACACTTCAGCAGTTGCAATGGCGACAATCCACGAATTACGGTTAAACTGCTTCACTCACCAGATCTAGTCCCAAGCGACTTCTTTTTGTTCCCTTACCTGAAAATTGCGCTCGGAGGACAGAGATTATCGTCAAATGAAGAAGCAATCACCTTCGTGAACAATTATTTTACAGAGAAAAACGCCGAGTACTATTTGGACGGGTTACAGAGATGGGAGCATCGCTGGGAGAAGTGTGTAGAGTTACAAGGAGACTATGTTGAAAAACGCCGAGTACTATTTGGACGGGTTACAGAGATGGGAACATCGCTGGGAGAAGTGTGTAGAGTTACAAGGAGACTATGTTGAAAAACGCCGAGTACTATTTGGACGAGATACAGAGATGGCAGCATCGCTGGGAGTAGTCTATACAGTTAGAAGGAGACTATGTTGAAAAACGCCGAGTACTATTTGGACGGGTTACAGAGATGGGAGCATCGCTGGCAGAAGTGTGTAGAGTTACAAGGAGACTATGTTGAAAAACGCCGAGTACTGTTTTGACGAGTTACAGAGATGGGGGCGTCGCTGAAAGAAGTGTGTGGAGCTACAAGGAGACTATGTTGAAAACGCCGAGTACTATTTGGACGAGATACAGAGATGGCAGCATCGCTGGGAGTAGTCTATACAGTTAGAAGGAGACTATGTTGAAAAACGCCGAGTACTATTTGGACGGGTTACAGAGATGGGAGCATCGCTGGCAGAAGTGTGTAGAGTTACAAGGAGACTATGTTGAAAAACGCCGAGTACTATTTGGACGTGTTACAGAGATGGGAGCATCGCTGGGAGAATTGTGTAGAGTTACAAGGAGACTATGTTGAAAAACGCCGAGTACTATTAGGACGTGTTACAGAGATGGGAGCATCGCTGGCAGAAGTGTGTAGAGTTACAAGGAGACTATGTTGAAAAACGCCGAGTACTATTTGGACGGGTTACAGAGATGGGAGCATCGCTGGCAGAAGTGTGTAGAGTTACAAGGAGACAATGTTGAAAAACGCCGAGTACTATTTGGACGTGTTACAGAGATGGGAGCATCGCTGGGAGAATTGTGTAGAGTTACAAGGAGACTATGTTGAAAAACGCCGAGTACTATTTGGACGTGTTACAGAGATGGGAGCATCGCTGGCAGAAGTGTGTAGAGTTACAAGGAGACTATGTTGAAAAACCCCGAGTACTATTTGGACGTGTTACAGAGATGGGAGCATCGCTGGGAGAAGTGTGTAGAGTTACAAGGAGACTATGTTGAAAAACGCCGAGTACTATTTGGACGTGTTACAGAGATGGGAGCATCGCTGGGAGAAGTGTGTAGAGTTACAAGGAGACTATGTTGAAAAACCCGGATTTGGACGGGTTACAGAGATGAGAGTATCGCTGGGAGAAGTGTGTAGAGTTACAAGGAGACTATGTTGAAAAACGCCGAGTACTATTTGGACGGGTTACAGAGATGGGAGCATCGCTGGGAGAAGTGTGTAGAGTTACAAGGAGACTATGTTGAAAAACGCCGAGTACTATTTGGACGGGTTGCAGAGATGGGAGTATCGCTGGGAGAAGTGTGTAGAGTTACGAGGAGACTATGTTGGAAAACGCCGAGTACTATTTGGACGTGTTACAGAGATGGGAGCATCGCTGGGAGAAGTGTGTAGAGTTACGAGGAGACTATGTTGGAAAACGCCGAGTGCTATTTGGACGGGTTGCAGAGATGGGAGTATCGCTGGGAGAAGTGTGTAGAGTTACGAGGAGACTATGTTGAAAAACGCCGAGTACTATTTGGACGGGTTACAGAGATGGGAGCATCGCTGGGAGAAGTATGTAGAGTTACAAGGAGACTATGTTGAAAAACGCCGAGTACTATTTGGACGGGTTACAGAGATGGGAGCATCGCTGGGAGAAGTGTGTAGAGTTACGAGGAGACTATGTTGAAAAACGCCGAGTACTATTTGGACGGGTTACAGAGATGGGAGCATCGCTGGGAGAAGTATGTAGAGTTACAAGGAGACTATGTTGAAAAACGCCGAGTACTATTTGGACGGGTTACAGAGATGGGAGCATCGCTGGGAGAAGTGTGTAGAGTTACGAGGAGACTATGTTGAAAAACGCCGAGTACTATTTGGACGGGTTACAGAGATGGGAGCATCGCTGGGAGAAGTATGTAGAGTTACGAGGAGACTATGTTGAAAAACGCCGAGTACTATTTGGACGGGTTACAGAGATGGGAGCATCGCTGGGAGAAGTGTGTAGAGTTACAAGGAGACTATGTTGAAAAACGCCGAGTACTATTTGGACGGGTTACAGAGATGGGAGCATCGCTGGGAGAAGTGTGTAGAGTTACGAGGAGACTATGTTGAAAAACGCCGAGTACTATTTGGACGGATTACAGAGATTGGAACGTCGCTGGGAGAAGTGTGTAGAGCTACAAGGAGACTATGTTGAAAAACGCCGAGTACTATTTGGACGTGTTACAGAGATGAGAGCATCGCTGGGAGAAGTGTGTAGAGTTACAAGGAGACTATGTTGAAAAACGCCGAGTACTATTTGGACGGGTTACAGAGATGGGAGCATCGCTGGGAGAAGTGTGTAGAATTACAAGGAGACTATGTTGAAAAACGCCGAGTACTATTTGGACGGGTTACAGAGATGGGAGCATCGCTGGGAGAAGTGTGTAGAGTTACAAGGAGACTATGTTGAACAACGCCGAGTACTATTTGGACGGGTTACAGAGATGAGAGCATCGCTGGGAGAATTGTGTAGAGTTACAAGGAGACTATGTTGAAAAACGCCGAGTACTATTTGGACGTGTTACAGAGATGGGAGCATCGCTGGGAGAAGTGTGTAGAGTTACAAGGAGACTATGTTGAAAAACGCCGAGTACTATTTGGACGGGTTACAGAGATGGAACATCGCTGGGAGAAGTGTGTAGAGTTACAAGGAGACTATGTTGAAAAACGCCGAGTACTATTTGGATGGGTTACAGAGATGGAACATCGCTGGGAGAAGTGTGTAGAGTTACAAGGAGACTATGTTGAAAAACGCCGAGTACTATTTGGACGTGTTACAGAGATGGGAGCATCGCTGGGAGAATTGTGTAGAGTTACAAGGAGACTATGTTGAAAAACGCCGAGTACTATTTGGACGTGTTACAGAGATGGGAACATCGCTGGGAGAAGTGTGTAGAGTTACAAGGAGACTATGTTGAAAAACGCCGAGTACTATTTGGACGGGTTACAGAGATGGGAACATCGCTGGGAGAAGTGTGTAGAGTTACAAGGAGACTATGTTGAAAAACACCGAGTACTATTTGGACGTGTTACAGAGATGGGAGCATCGCTGGGAGAATTGTGTAGAGTTACAAGGAGACTATGTTGAACAACGCCGAGTACTATTTGGACGGGTTACAGAGATGAGAGCATCGCTGGGAGAAGTGTGTAGAGTTACAAGGAGACTATGTTGAAAAACGCCGAGTACTATTTGGGCGGGTTACAGAGATGGGAGCATTGCTGGGAGAAGTGTGTAGAGTTACAAGGAGACTATGTTGAAAAACACCGAGTACTATTTGGGCGGGTTACAGAGATGAGAGCATCGCTGGTAGAAGTGTGTAGAGTTACAAGGAGACTAAGTTGAACAACGCCGAGTACTATTTGGACGGGTTACAGAGATGGGAGCATCGCTGGGAGAAGTGTGTAGAGTTACAAGGAGACTATGTTGAAAAACACCGAGTACTATTTGGACGGGTTACAGAGATGGGAGCATCGCTGGTAGAAGTGTGTAGAGTTACAAGGAGACTAAGTTGAACAACGCCGAGTACTATTTGGACGGGTTACAGAGATGGGAGCATTGCTGGGAGAAGTGTGTAGAGTTACAAGGAGACTATGTTGAAAAACACCGAGTACTATTTGGATGGGTTACAGAGATGGGAGCATCGCTGGGAGAAGTGTGTAGAGTTACAAGGAGACTATGTTGAAAAACACCGAGTACTATTTGGACGGGTTACAGAGATGAGAGCATCGCTGGGAGAAGTGTGTAGAGTTACAAGGAGACTATGTTGAAAAACTCCGAGTACTATTTGGACGGGTTACAGAGATGAGAGCATCGCTGGGAGAAGTGTGTAGAGTTACAAGGAGACTAAGTTGAACAACGCCGAGTACTATTTGGACGGGTTACAGAGATGGGAGCATCGCTGGGAGAAGTGTGTAGAGTTACAAGGAGACTAAGTTGAACAACGCCGAGTACTATTTGGACGGGTTACAGAGATGGGAGCATTGCTGGGAGAAGTGTGTAGAGTTACAAGGAGACTATGTTGAACAACGCCGAGTACTATTTGGATGGGTTACAGAGATGGGAGCATCGCTGGGAGAAGTGTGTAGAGTTACAAGGAGACTATGTTGAAAAACACCGAGTACTATTTGGACGGGTTACAGAGATGGGAGCATCGCTGGGAGAAGTGTGTAGAGTTACAAGGAGACTATGTTGAAAAACGCTGGGTACTATTTGGACGGGTTACAGAGATGAGAGCATCGCTGGGAGAAGTGTGTAGAGTTACAAGGAGACTATGTTGAAAAACGCCGAGTACTATTTGGACGGGTTACAGAGATGAGAGCATCGCTGGGAGAAGTGTGTAGAGTTACAAGGAGACTATGTTGAACAACGCCGAGTACTATTTGGACGGGTTACAGAGATGGGAGCATCGCTGGGAGAATTGTGTAGAGTTACAAGGAGACTATGTTGAAAAACGTCGAGTACTATTTGGACGGGTTACAGAGATGAGAGCATCGCTGGGAGAAGTGTGTAGAGTTACAAGGAGACTATGTTGAAAAACGCCGAGTACTATTTGGACGGGTTACAGAGATGAGAGCATCGCTGGGAGAAGTGTGTAGAGTTACAAGGAGACTATGTTGAACAACGCCGAGTACTATTTGGACGGGTTACAGAGATGGGAGCATCGCTGGGAGAATTGTGTAGAGTTACAAGGAGACTATGTTGAAAAACGCCGAGTACTATTTGGACGGGTTACAGAGATGGGAGCATCGCTGGGAGAAGTGTGTAGAGTTACAAGGAGACTATGTTGAAAAACACCGAGTACTATTTGGATGGGTTACAGAGATGGGAGCGTCGCTAGGAGAAGTGTGTAGTTACAAGGAGACTATGTTGAAAAAAGAAATTCTGAATAAATGTCTTGTATCTTTATTAGGTCGGAAAGTTTTTAGACCACCTATGTATATATCTTGAATGTTGTGCGAATAGACTCGAAGTTCTCTTCATTTTGCATTAATTCTATATAATTTTGTTGAATTTCTAAACCTGTAGAGTTAGACGAATAGTTTTTACACCCAAAATTTGTCAAATAATTTTGTTGTAGCATTATGCGAGGGCTGTTCAATAAAGAATTATCACAATTTTTTGACAACGTACCTTTACTCATTCTAATAATTTTGATGATCATTCTCAAAATAGTCTTCCCTGAATGCGATGCACTTGTCCCAGTGTTTCTGCCAGTCTTCAAAGACATGCTGGAAACCATTTTTGAGATATCCCTCAAAACTGCCTCCGCAGCCTTCACCACTGCTTTTGATGATGGATAATGCCTCCCACGAAGGCGTTTCTTCAAGTTAGGTAGTACAAAAAGGGCACATAGGGCTATTCTGTACTATAGGGAGGGTGTGGGACGCACTTCACGTTGATTTTTGCAAGATATTCAGCAACCTCATTGGCAATATGCGGCCACGCATTATCGTGGTGCAGCATCCAGCCTGCTTCACGGAATTGTGGGCTTTTGCGCCTGATATGGACTTGCAATGTTTTCAGGACATCTGTTTAGTATTGTCCAGTTACTGATGTGTGTGCAGGTACAACATGCTGATAAACCATTCCATGAATATCAAAGAATGAGATGATCATATCTTTCCCAGCAGAAGCAACCACTTTTGCTCATTTGGGGATTGGTGATGAAGGAGATTTCCACACTGAGCTTTGCTGTTTGTTCTCAGAATCATAATGATGTAGCCAAGTTTTGTCAGCAGTGATTACGTTTGAAAGAAACTCCGGATCTTTCTCTAACATCATCTTTAACTGCATGCAGACCTTCATGCGAATGTCCTTTTGTTCGGGAATCAACAGTCTTGGAACACATCTCGCACAAACACGTCTCGTGTATAATATTTCCGACACCCAATGAAATATTCAGTATTTCAGTAAGTGATGTTAAGGTAATTCGTCGATCCTCTCTCACAATGGCAGCAGCAATGTTGGTGTTTTCTTCCGTAAGAGCAGTAACTGGAGCACCGGGGGTCAACCTTCCTTTGAAATTGATTGTCTCCCCTCTTTAAATATTTTAAACCACCTTCGAGCTGTGTTATAGGGAAGATCAGACCCTCCATAGGCCTCTTGTAACATTGTATAGGCCTCAACTGAAGATTTGTTGAGACGAAAGCAGAATTTCAAAGCGGCATATTGTTCCTCGCGTGTTACCTCCATTGCAGCGGTAGGCGATACTGAACATGTCTGATCTTGCCTGGTTCTCACAGGCGGGAACCAGGAGTACCAACAATGAAACTACTACGTCGTGTTTCTTTCACATTAAGCTAACAGAATATAATAAGTTTGAATTTTAGCGCGAAAAGTTATGACCGTAAAAGGTTTTGATCATTCTTTATTGAACAGTCCTCGTATTTCCCAACACATACGTTATACAGGTTCGATCATTTAAAAGGTAATAAACGTACAGCATTTCGCCTGTGGACGACTGGATGTGCCACAGCCTGCCTTGCTCCTACATGAACTTTGCGTCGTGGAAGCGTCGTCCACCCTCGGCGCATTTTGGGTCACTAATGTTTCCGATATCATTTCTAATATTTTGTTTTATTCCTTCCAATGTATGAGAATTTGTCTAATAAGCATTGTATTTTAGTTTACCCCACGCACTGCTAGATCCGGGAGACGAGCACTAATCACTCCTTCTTCAAACACTTCCCTAATTTTATTCATGGACTGCTCTGCTCTATGGGCAATAGCAGAATCTTGTTACAACTACACATATGATTTCTCTTTTGTCAGTTCATGTTAAAATGAGGATCAAATGTCACTTCGGTATCTCTCTACTCGTAAAATATTGGACCGATTAGTGTCTGGTACTTAAAGCACACCAAACTGCAACTTTCTGATCATAATGAGGCGATGTACATTTTCAAAGGTCCAGTACAGAATGTTGACACGACCACTGAGGTGGAAACATGTTTTATCGGAAAAGAACAGAAGCTCTGCTTCAATTAAACCGTCATTCACAATACAACAATGCATTCGAGATAGCCTCTGCGCACAGCGGCAGCCGGTAATGTTAAGATCTTTTCTATCTCTTACAGTGTACCAGAATGAATAGAACTTCAAGGGACATTCCCAGAAAATTCTAGATCTACACTTTCATAAAACGTTTCGCTGTAAATCGTAACGTGGGATGAGAATCTTCGTGACGTTTTTTGGCAAACGGTTTGACAGTTACGCAAATATTTTTCTGCGTATTGTTGTCCAAACGTGTATACATTTTTCTATAAACATAAATTAAAAATGCTCGAGGAGACTCAAAAATTTCTACTTGAAGTGAAATTTCCGTATCGAATTTTTTTGGTGTTGCACAATGCATCTTCTACCCTTCGTGTAAAAGGTAGAGAAAGTAATAATGCTTATTTGTTTCTTTCTTTCCTTCCTTCCTTTCCTTCCTTATTTCTTTGTTTCTTTCTTTGTTGTTTCCTTTTTTCTACCTTTCCTTCTTTCTTTCTTTCTTTCTTTCTTTCTTTCTTTCTTTCTTTCTTTCTTTCTTTCTTTCTTTCTGCCTTTCTTTCCTATTTAATTTCTTTCTGTCTTTATTCTTATCTTTCTTTCTTTCTTTTTTTCCTTACTTCCTTCTTTATTTGTTTATTTCTTTCCTTCTTTCTTAATTACCTCTTTTATACCTTTCTTTCTCTCTTCCTTTCTTTCGTTCTTTCTTGTATACTTTCTTTCTATCTTCTTTCCTACCTTTCTTTTTTCCTTCCTTGCTTCCATCCTTTCTTTCTGTCCTCTTTTCTTTCTTATTTACTTTTTTCTATCTTCATTTCTTTTATCTCTTCTTTGTCATTTACTTTCTTTCCTTCCTTCTTTCTTCTTTCCTTCCTTCCTTCTTTCTTTCTTCTCTATTTAATTTCTTTCTATCTTTCTTTCTTTCCTTCCATCTTTATTTGTTTATTTCTTTCCTTCTTTCCTAATTACATCTTCTACCTTCCTTTGCCTCTTCCCTTTTTTCGTTCTTTCTTATATACTTTCTTTCTATCTTCTTTCCTATTTTTCATTTTTCCTTCCTTGCCTTCTTATTTACTCTCTATCTTTCTTCCCTCCTTTCTTTCTTATTTACTTTTTCTATCTTCATTTCTTTCATCTCTTCTTACTTATTTACTTTCTTTCCTTCCTTTTTTCTTCTTTCTTTTCTCTCTGTCTTTCCTTGTTGTTTACTTTCTTTCTATCTTATTTCCTATCTCCCTTCCCTTCCTTCTTTCTTTTTACTTTCTTATTTACTTTCTTCCTATCTTCCTTCCTTTCTTTCCTCATTCCTTTGATTCTTTCTTTGTTTCTTTCCTTCTTTCTTTGTTTCTTTCTTTCTTTCCTTCTTTCTTTCTTATTTACTGTGTATCTTCTTTCCTTCCTTTCTTTTTATTTCCTTCCTTTCTTTTTACCTTATTGCTTTCTTTCTTTCTATCTTTCTTCCTTTGTATCCTCCCTTCTTTCTCTCGTATTTACTTTTTTCATCTTCCTTCCTTTCTTCCTTCCCTTCTTTCTTTCCTTCTTATTTACTTTCTTCGTTTCCTTCCTTCTTTCTTTCTTTCTGACGAATGTCGGGTAACTCTAAGCTCCATGGACCACGGACGCATTGAGCATCATTTCATCCATTTCATTCATCGTCCGATATGACTAGAAGTTGGAGGACGTAAATTACGAAAAAAAAAATCTTTCTTTCTTATTTACTTTCTTCTTAGCTTTCTTTCTATCTTTCTTACTTTCTTCGTTACTTTCTTCCTTTCTTTCTTTTTAAAGTTAGGTTTTCAAACCGTGTACCTGTGTACAAATCAAGGTGTAGGCTTTTGAATATTGCCCCTGTACTTACCACAGCTAAGTTACAGCGGAAGTAAGAAGATTTTGTGACGTTAGTTGTAGAAGAGGGGAAGAGAGGCTGATGGTTTTTGGACTACGTAGTAGCAGTTTTTACACGTTAATATCAAATATTGAGGAGTTTTGTTTTGTTTAGACAGAAATAAGAGGTCGAGGTGTGTCTGACAATTAATTGCCGACGTGGTATTCTGTCAGTCTGGGAGCCAACAGGTGCAGCGGCCTGGTAGCCGATAACATCAGGGGCGGGACGGGATTCTGTATGAAAATTACTGCAGTCCTCCCACAACCAAACAACGATAACGTCACTGCTTAGTAGCGTTCGTTCTAATCCTTTGTCTGAGCTAGATCTGGATGTCAACATTACAACGTAGCACAAGTTTTTAGAGCGAGGGTAACAGTAGAAATAGTTCGTTACTACGTTGTTATTTATTTCATACATTAAAGTAATAAACGGGATGAATTAATACCGTAATTAAATTATTAAAACATTTAAACATGAGCTAGAACATTTAAATTTCATTTATTGTGACGTGGTACTTGTATTGTTACTGTCCCATAAGTAATATCGTCTTTTAAGAAAAACAGTTATTTATAATATGTGCTGACAAGCAATTAACTAATTTTCAAAGTATAGAGTATTATATTCTGTGGTCTTGAGCCATCATTCAGCGAGGTTTATTATCTCACGATGGTACCACTCTCCGGTTTTTGATGCGAAGTATTCGGTGTCACCCACTTGTACTACTTCAATGTTGTCAAAATTTCTTTGACGTAGAAAATGGGCAATGGATCGAAAAGGATGATAATCTGATGGAGCGAGATTAGGGCTGTATGTTGGGTGTGGTAGCAGTTCGATTCCTCCAAATTCCTGAGCTTTTTACATGGTCATTCGTGCAGTATGGGATGTTTCATTATCCTTTTCCAATAGAACTCTTATTTTGGTTAACTAATGCCGTCTCAAAATTCATGAACTCGTTCCAGTTGTTGAGAATAAAGATTCGCATCAATCGTCCGTCCGTGAGGAACAAACTCCAATTGAACCATACCTTCAAAATTCCAACAGACACACAACATTACTTTGGGACCGAACTGATTTTTTAACGATGACTTTTACAGTTTGGCGAAGATAAGCCACTGTTTCCAGGCATCAGGGTTTCGGTAATATACCCATTTTTAATCACAAGTGACAATTCGCCTGACAAATCTATCATCCATGCGATTACGGACAAGCTGATGACAGATATCCACTGTACGTTCAGCCTGTTGAGGTGTCAGTTCATGAGGTAGAGATCTACAGCTTCTGTATGATTTTCCAAGAAAATATCGCGATATTAGATATCTTTTGATGTACTAAGTTCTTTTGAAAGCCTACGGGTACCTTTTTGCGGATTTTCACACAAAACTTGGCGTGTATCTTCAATATTCCATACTTTAGGTCTTCCAGAACGTGATAAATCTTAAGTATTTTCGTCTCCATTATTAAAACGTTGGAACCATCGCTGTGTCCGACGCTCACTAACGACACCTTCTCCTTCCACTTCACATATTCTTCGAGCTGCGACAGCGACTTTACAATCTTGTTCCAGTAATGTTTTAGAAGTACTCTATGTTCAAACTTTGTTATCTCCATTCTGTGATTGTTTATTAACAACTGAAGACTCATGAGGCACGGTATCTTATTACATTGTACGATCACACGTAGACTCAGTGTCGAGGTGTTACTTTCAAACCAAGGAAAGCTGCAAATAATAATTTTCATTAACATAAGAGAGAATAATGACTCAAAGAACTAAGGCTACTCTTTAGTACTCTTTCTGTTGTACAGTCACACGTAGGTCCAGTAGCAAGGTATGACTTTCTTACTGAGGGAAGCTCCAAATAATAATTTTCATTAAAATAAGAGAGAATAATAACTCAAAAGGCTAAGGCTACTCGTCAGTACTCTTTCTATTGTACATTCACACTTAAACTCCCATTAGCGAAGCATGGCTTTCAGAGCGAGGAAAGCCCCAAATAATAATTTTCATTTAAATAAGAGAGAATATGTCTCAAAAAACTAAGGCTACTCTTTAGTACTCTTTCTATTGTACAGTCACACTTAGGTCCAGTAGCGAGGCATGACTTTAAAAGCGAGGAAAGCTCCAAATAATAATGTTTATTAAAATAAGAGAGAATAATAACTCAAAGAACTAAGGCTACTCTTTAGTACTCTTTCTATTGTACAGTCACACGTACTTGTAGTATCGAGGTGTAACTTTCAAAGTGAGGGAAGCTCCAAATAATAATTTTCATTAAAATAAGACAGAATAATGACTCAAAAAACTAAGGCTACTCTTCAGTACTCCTTCTATTGTACAGTCACACTTAGGCCCAAGTAGCGAAGCATGGCTTTTAGAGCGAGGGAAGCTCCAAATAATGATTTTCATTAAAATAAAAGCGAATAATGACTCAAAGAACTAAGGCTACTCTTTAGTACCCTTTCTGTTGTACAGTCACACGTAGGTCCAGTAGCGAGGCATGACTTTCTTACTGAGGGAAGCTCCAAATAATAATTTTTATTAAAATAAGAGAGAATAATGACTCAAAGAACTGACACTACTCTTTAGTACTCTTTCTATTGTACACTCACACGTGAAGTCCAGTAGCGAGGCATGACTTTCTTAGTGAGGGAAGCTCCAAATAATAATTTTCATTAAAATAAGAGAGAACAATGACTCAAATAACTAAGGTTACTCTTTAGTACTCTTTCTATCGTACAGTCAGACATAGGTCCAGCAGCTAGGCGTGACTTTCTTAGTGAGGGAAGCTCCAAATAATAATTTTCATTAAAATAAGAGAAAATAATGACCCAAAGAAATAAGGCTACTCTTCAGTACTCTTTCTATTGTACAGTCACACGTAGGTTCAGTAGCGAGGCGTGACTTTCAAAGCTCAGGAACCTCCAAATAATAATTTTACTTAAAATAAAAGAGAATAATGACTCAAAGAACTGACTCTACTCTTTAGTACTCTTTCTATTGTACAGTCACACGTAGGTCCAGTAGCGAGGCGTGACTTTCAAAGCTCAGGAACCTCCAAATAATAATTTTACTTAAAATAAAAGAGAATAATGACTCAAAGAACTGACTCTACTCTTTAGTACTCTTTCTATTGTACCGTCACACGTAGGTCCAGTAGCGAGGCGTGACTTTCAAAGCTCAGGAACCTCCAAATAATAATTTTACTTAAAATAAAAGAGAATAATGACTCAAAGAACTGACTCTACTCTTTAGTACTCTCTCTATTGTACAGTCACACGTAGGTTCAGTAGCGAGGCGTGACTTTCAAAGCTCAGGAACCTCCAAATAATAATTTTACGTAAAATAAAAGAGAATAATGACTCAAAGAACTGACTCTACTCTTTAGTACTCTTTCTATTGTACAGTCACACGTAAGTCCAGTAGCGAGGCGTGACTTTCAAAGCTCAGGAACCTCCAAATAATAATTTTACTTAAAATAAAAGAGAATAATGACTCAAAGAACTGACACTACTCTTTAGTACTCTTTCTATTGTACAGTCACACGTTAAGTCCAGTAGCGAGGCATGACTTTCTTAGTGAGGGAAGCTCCAAATAATAATTTTCATTAAAATAAGAGAGAACAATGACTCAAATAACTAAGGTTACTCTTTAGTACTCTTTCTATCGTACAGTCAGACATAGGTCCAGCAGCTAGGCGTGACTTTCAAAGCGAGGGAAGCTCCAAATGATAATTTTCATTAAAATAAGAAAGAATAATGACTCAAAGAATTAAGGCTACTCTTTAGCACTCTTTCTATTGTACAGTCACACGTAGGTCCAGTAGTGAGACGTGACTTTCAAAGCGAGGGGAGCTCCAAATAATAATTTTCATTAACATAAGAGAGAATAAGGACTCAAAGAAATGAGGCTACTCTTTGGTACTCTTTCTGTTGTACAGTCACACGTAGGTCCAGTAGTGAGACGTGACTTTCAAAGCGAGGGAAGCTCCAAATAATAATTTTCGTTAACCTAAGAGAGAATAATGACCCAAGGAACTAAGGTTCCTCTTTGGTACTCTTTCTGTTGTACAGTCACACTTAGGCCCAGTAGCGATACGTGACTTTCAAAGGGAGGGAAGCTCCAAATAATAATATTCATTAACATAAGACAGAATAATGACTCAGAGAACTAAGGCTACTCTTTCTATTGTACAGTCACGCGTTGACCCTTCTATCATTACAAGACTGGTCACACTACAAGCAGACATATTCCTGCTTCCTCTCTCCATTCAGACGTTATAAATTTTTCCTACAGCTGGCCTACACCACGTGGACTGTTAGCCTAAAATGGAGAAAATATGCTGGACTACTTCCATCAAGTACCTGGGTGTCCAACTTGATAGAGGCCTAACTTTCTGCCGACACATTCGGGACCTCTCGGTCCGGATTCAGGGGACTATTGCCTCTCTGTACCCAATGCTGGGTTCAGTCTCGATGCCAGTCCGCTTAAAGTTACATCTCTTTCCAGTGCTCGTAATCTCACACATGCTATACGTCTGTGAGATCTGGGGCATGGCCGCAGATAGCTTGCTCGCATATCTTCAGCGTGAATAGGATAGAGGACTCCGATCCATCTATTCTGTAGGTCGTTCCTTCCCCGTGAGGTTGCTTCACGAAGCTACTCTTCTCTCATAAGTGGAGGACGAAATTAGGCGTCGGGCTGCAAAATTCTACGCTCAATTACTATCTCATAGAAGCGCCCTGGTTCGGTCTCTATGAGATTACGACCCTACGAGACGCCGTTTCAAGTTTTCCGAATATATGCATGCATGCATGCATGCATGCGGGCACCCGAGATAACACTGGAGTTAATCCGAGCAGCAGCAAAATATGAACACCATTTTAATCATCCAATGAGCTGTTTGGCTTCTAAATTATCCTACAAACACCAGGGTGTCAAAAAAATGCTATTGCATCCTGTCCAAAACTAGAGGAGCAATCAAGCTACTTCGTAATCCTTCCTCATTCGCATAATACCTTACACCTTCATAATAATTTTCTGTTTATCACCAGTAAATACCAATCTCAGTAAAATATTATTGCTGGTGCTGTTGAAATATACTTACAGTTGTACTTAAAATCGCCACAAAGAGCAACATAATTAACCTAGTCTTCGCACGCTACAGAGACTTCACGTGACAAACTCTATCAGTTCTTCCAAACTATCGAAGAGTCGCGATTCCTCCCGGAAACCTACGAGGGCTGTTCAATAAAGAATAATCATAAGCTTTACCGGTCATAATTTTTCATACTAAAATTCAATCTTATTATATCCTGTTAGATTAATGTGAAACAAATTCGTCACAGTAGTTTCATTGTTGATGCTCCTGGTTCTCGCCTGTGAGAACCAGGGAAGTTCAGACATGTTCAGTGTCGCCTACCGCAGCAACAGAGGTAACACGCGAGGAACAATATGCGGCTTTGAAATTCTGCTTTTGCCTCAACAAATCTTCAGTTGAGGCCTATACAATGTTACAGGAGGCCAATGGAGAGTCTGTTCTTCCCTACAACACAGCTCGAAATTGGTTTAAAATGTTTAAAAAGGGAGACAATAAATTTCAAAGACAGGTGTACCCCGTGCTCCAGTTACTGCTCTTATGGAAGTAAACATTAACACTGCTGCTGTCATTGTGAGAGAGGATCGACGAATTACCTTAAGATCACTTTCTGAAATGCTGAACATTTCATTGGGTGCCACCCACACGTCGGTGACAGAAACATTACACATGAGACGTGTTTGTGCGCGATGGGTTCCAAGACTGTTGATTCCCGAGCAAAAGGACATTCTCATGCAGGTCTGCATTCAGTTAAAGTTGATGTTAGAGGAAGATCCGGAGATTCTTTCGAACGTAATCACTCCTGATGAAACTTGGTTACATCATTTTGATCCTGATAGTAAACAGCAAAGCTCAGTGTGGAAATCTCCTTCATCACAAACCCCTAAAAAAGCAAAAGTGGTTGCTTCTTCTAGGAAAGTTATGGTCTTCTCATTCTTTGATATTCATGGAATGGTTTATCAGAATGTTGTACCTGCACACACAACAGTAACTGGACAATACTACAGCGATGCCCTGAAAACATTGCAAGTCCATATCAGGTGCAAAAGACCACATTTCCGTGAAGCAGGCTGGATGCTGCATCACGATAACGCGCGGCCGCATATTGCCAATGTAGTTGCTGAATATATTGCAAAAATCATCGTGAGGTGCATCCCTCACACTCCCTATAGTCCGGATATAGTCCTATGTGACTTTTTTCTATTCCCTAACATGAAGAAACGCCTTCGTGGGAGGCATTATCCATCATCAGAAGCAGTGGTGAAGGCTGCGGAGGCGATTTTGAACGATCTCTCAAAAAAATGGTTTCCAGCATGTCTTTGAAGACTGGCAGAAACGCTGGGACAAGTGCATCGCATTCAGGGGAGACTATTTTGAGAAGGGCAATCAAAATATTGAGGATGAGTAAAGGTACGTTGTCAAAAAAATGTGTAAGCATTCTTTATTGGACAGCCCTCATACGGAGCATGGAATTCAAGTTTACGAATGCGTAAATACAGAATTATTCATTATTGAATGAGCTCGTGGAACTGATGTGTGCATCTAAGCAGCTGTGACGCTGTCCGCAGTTCCGCGAATGTTCGGTAATCAATTTTGAAAATTATTGCAAAGCAGATAAGATATTGTTTCGCATGGATTTTCGTGTTTTTTATTTATTTTCTCCTGAAATACTTAGGGAAGCGTCCCTTTCAGCACTTCATTGCACGCTACACTACTGGCTACGGTGTATGTTGAAATCCGCACACACTTTAAGACCAGATAGAGTATAGAGGCTAAGTCCCAGTTCGAACCTTGACAAAGTGAAGAGACATTATGAATGTTCGCGAACTGTGATGTGGTTATGTCTGTGACTGTACGCCTGCTCTCTCAATAACTGCCGTTGTTGTATCCAAACACAAGTCATTACTTTTCAATATGAGAGATGTACGCCATAAGTCAGACGACCTCCTGCAGTCCTACCAACCTGCCGCCGAGGAACCTTCAGCAACCAGCCTCGGTCTAAATTATACCCACCCGAACTGCTAGCGTGTCTGTGCTTTACACACGAATACTCGATTACAAATATTTTTATGTTCATTTACTTCCCAAATGGCATTTTTATACTTTCCACTTACATGAAGGACCACTTCCATCCCGAAATTTCTGCCCTCTCAGATAAGCTCTGTTTGGACCTCAATCACATCTTCAAGCCGGAAGTCATATTCCTGTCTGTACTACTGGTTTATATTGTAGGCCAACTTTGGATTCCCCACTTTTCCTCTTTTATAATTTCCGTTCTCCAACTTTGTCATTGCCGACGATGAATGAAATGATGCTCAAATGAACACGGTACCTAGAGCTTAGAGTTACCAGACATTCATCTTTCAAGATAAGAGAAAATCTCCAACGTTAAGTCATATCGGACGATGAATGAAATGATGTTCAAATGAGTACAGGGTACATAGAGCTTAGAGTTACCAGACATTCATCTTTCAGGATAAGGGAAAACCTCCAACGTTAAGTCATATCGGACGATGAATGAAACGATGTCCAAATGAGTACTGGGCACATAGAGCTGAGAGTTACCAGACATTCATCTTTAAGGATAAGGTAAAACCTCCAACGTTAAGTCATATTGGACGATAAATGAAATGATGTTGGAATGAGTACAGGGTACATAGAGCTTAGAGCTACCAGACATTCATCTTTCAGGATAAGAGAAAACCTCCAACGTTAAGTCATATCGGACGATATATGAAACAATGTTCAAATGAGTACAGGGTACATAGAGCTTAGAGTTACCAGTCATTTATTTTTCAGAATAAGAGAAAACCTCCAACGTTAAGTCATATCGGACGATAATTGAAATGATGTTCAAATGAGTCCAGGGTACATAGAGCTTAGAGTTACCAGACATTCATCTTTCAGGATAAGAGAAAACCTCCAAAGTAAAGTCATATCGGATGATGACTGAAATGATGTTCAAATGAGTACAGGGTACATAGAGCTTAGAGTTACCAGACATTCATCTTTCAGGATAAGAGAAAACCTCCAACGTTAAGTCATATCGGACGATGAATGAAATGATGCTCAAATGAGTACAGGGTACCTAGAGCTTAGAGCTACCAGACATTCATCTTTCAGGATAAGAGAAAACCTCCAACGTTAAGTCATATCGGACGATGAATGAAATGATGTTCAAATGAGTACAGGGTACCTAGAGCTTAGAGCTACCAGACATTCATCTTTCAGGATAAGAGAAAACCTCCAACGTTAAGTCATATCGGATGATGAATGAAATGATGTTCAAATGAGTACAGTATACATAGAGCTTAGAGTTACCAGTCATTCATCTTTCAGGATAAGGGAAAACTTCCAACGTTAAGTCATATCGGATGATGAATGAAATGATGTTCAAATGAGTACAGGGTACATAGAGCTTAGAGTTACCAGACATTCTTCTTTCAGGATAAGAGAAAACCTCCATCGTTAAGTCATATCGGACGATGAATGAAATGATGTTCAAATGAGTATAGGGTACATAGAGCTTAGAGTTACCAGACATTCATCTTTCAGGATAAGGGAAAATCTCCAACGTTAAGTCATATCGGACGATGAATGAAATGATGTCCAAATGAGTACAGGCTACATAGAGCTTAGAGTTACCATTCATCTTTCAGGATAAGGGAAAACCTCCAACGTTAAGTCATATCGGACGATGAATGAAATGATGTTTAAATGAGTACAGGGTACATAGAGCTTAGAGTTACCATTCATCTTTCAGGATAAGGGAAAACCTCCAACGTTAAGTCATATCGGACGATGAATGAAATGATGTTTAAATGAGTACAGGGTACATAGAGCTTAGAGTTACCATTCATCTTTCAGGATAAGGGAAAACCTCCAACGTTAAGTCATATCGGACGATGAATGAAATGATGTTTAAATGAGTACAGGGTACATAGAGCTTAGAGTTACCATTCATCTTTCAGGATAAGGGAAAACCTCCAACGTTAAGTCATATCGGACGATGAATGAAATGATGTTTAAATGAGTACAGGGTACATAGAGCTTAGAGTTACTATTCATCTTTCAGGATAAGGGAAAGCCTCCAACGTTAAGTCATATCGGATGATGAATGAAATGATGTTCAAATGAGTACAAGGTACATTGAGCTTAGAGTTACCAGTCATTTATCTTTCAGCATAAGAGAAACCCTCCAACGTTAAGTCATATCGGACGATAAATGAAATGATGTTCAAATAAGTACAGGGTACATAGAGCTTATAGTTACCATTCATCTTTCAGGATAAGAGAAAACCTCCAACGTTAAGTCATATCGGACGATGAATGAAATGATGTTTAAATGAGTACAGGGTACATAGAGCTTAGAGTTACCAGTCATTTATCTTTCAGGATAAGAGAAAACCTCCAACGTTAAGTCATATCGGACGATGAATGAAATGATGTTCAAATAAGTACAGGGTACATAGAGCTTAGAGTTACCATTCATCTTTCAGGATAAGATAAAACCTCCAACGTTAAGTCATATAGGACGATGAATGAAATGATTTTCAAATAAGTACAGGGTACACAGAGTTTAGAGCTACCAGACATTCATCCTTCAGGATAAGAGAAAACCTGCAACGTTAAGTCATATCGGTCGATGAATGAAATGATGTTTAAATGAGTACAGGGTACATAGAGCTTAGAGTTACCATTCATCTTTCAGGATAAGAGAAAACCTCCAACGTTAAGTCATATAGGACGATGAATGAAATGATGTTCAAATAAGTACAGGGTACACAGAGCTTAGAGCTACCAGACATTCATCCTTCAGGATAAGAGAAAACCTGCAACGTTAAGTCATATCGGACGATGAATGAAATGATGTTCTAATGAGTACAGGGTACATAGAGCTTAGAGTTACCATTCATCCTTCAGGATAAGAGAAAACCTCCAACGTTAAGTCATATCGGACGATGAATGAAATGATGTTCTAATAAGTACAGGGTACATAGAGCTTAGAGTTACCATTCATCCTTCAGGATAAGAGAAAACCTCCAACGTTAAGTCATATCGGACGATGAATGAAATGATGTTCTAATGAGTACAGGGTACATAGAGCTTAGAGCTACCAGACATTCATCCTTCAGGATAAGAGAGAACCTGCAACGTTAAGTCAGATCGGACGATGAATGAAATGATGTTCTAATGAGTACAGGGTACATTCATCTTCTAGGATAAGAGAAAACCCCGATAAAAACCTTATCCATATAACTCAACCCTGACCTCAGAACGTCTTCGACGTAAAGCTGATGTGCTAGCACCATGCTATTGAGGCGGTGTAGTAAGAGCTTACATTTTACTTACAGTTTATCAGATTACAAAAGTGTTTAGAATGTACAGAACTTCTGAGAACAATCCAATGTTTTCGAATTTTGGAACTGGAAGGATTTTCTTGGCAGTCTTTGCCTAGTATCCTTAAAAAATGCTGAACACAAGTGCCATAATTGGAATTTAACCTATTTTTCTTTCTTTAATTTTGTTGTCCACCGATATATCTTTTTCTTAAAGGTTTCGAGGGACTTAAAAACGTGCATTTTAGTGGAATCGCGTAATCGAATTTCTCTATGGTATGGACTATCTAACCTACCTACTCATATTTTTACAGGTATTCAGCATTGTTTGTGACGTTAAGTGTATATATTTTACAAGTAGGTGTTAACCGTTGTCAAGGTGATACATAACAAGTCCGTGCCCGGTGTTGGACGGTCCCGCATACCGGCACTTGAACCTGCATCTCCCGAGATAACAGGATGACTCTCACCTCAACAATGAAGTCATCTGTTTGAATGTGCACGGTAACTGAATGTGTTCCTTGGGCAGTAATATTTCGCCACGAGATAGACGCTATTGCTGAGGTCATTCCCCCCTCCACGTCTCCTTGACCTTGTGATGCGAGAGAGCAAAATGCCCCTCTTTGTTGGTACAAGGCCGCCGAACCTACGGAGCCTCCGCTGGGATTCGAACCCACCCACTCATCCGAGGCGATTGAGTGCAGCATTCAGTTGAAATAGGACCCCATCGATTCTTTAGATTGGAAAAACTTGTGTTTGCAGTTTCTGTCCTTATAATCGTACTATCCACCACAAGAAGGCAAGCGGGGCCTGAAGAGGAAGAGGCATGCAAATTTTCAGTTTTTTTCTGCGAGGGTTCTTCAATAAAGAATGGTCATAAGTTTCTACGGTCACAATTTTTCGCAGTAAAATTCAATCTTATTATATTCTGTTAGCTTAATGTGAAACAAACACGCCGTAGTAGTTTCGTTGTTGGTACTCCTGGTTCTGATCTGTGAGAACCAGGGAAGTTCAGACATGTTCAGTATCGCCTACCACTGCAATGGAGGTAACACGCGAGGAACAATATGCAGCTTTGAAATTCTGCTTTCGTCTCAACATTTTTTTTTTATTTTCTTTGAAGTAAACATGAGTGAACATTAAAAAAGTACATGGATAAGTAGGAGGGCCGTTCAATAAAGAATGATCACTTTTTTTTGACAACGTACCTTTACTCATCCTCATAAATTTGATGGTCCTTCTCCCCTGAATGCGATGCACTTGTCCCAGCGTTTCTGTCAATCTTCAAAGACATGTTGGAAACCATTTTGGAGAGATCCTTCAAAATCGTCTCCGCAGCCTTCACCACTGCTTCTGATGATGGATAATGCCTCCCACGAAGGCGTTTCTTCAAGTCAGGGAATAGAAAAAAGTCACATGGGGCTAAATCCGGACTATAGGGAGGGTGAGGGATGGACTTCACGTTGATTTTTACAAGATATTGAGCAACCTCATTGGCAATATGTGGCCGCGCATTATCGTGCTGCAGCATCCAGCCTGCTTCATGGAAATGTGGTCTTTTGCGTCTGATATGGACTAGCAATGTTTTCAGGATATCCCTGTAGTATTGTCCAGTTACTGATGTGTGTGCAGGTACAACATGCTGATAAACCATTCCATGAATATCAAAGAATGAGATGACCATAACTTTCCCAGCAGAAGCAACCAATTTTGCTTTTTAGTGGTTGTGATGAAGGAGATTTCCACACCAAGCTTTGCTGTTTGCTCTCAGGGTCAAAATGAAGTAGCCAAGTTTCATCAGCAGTGATTACGTTTGAAAGAAACTCCCGATCTTCCTCTACCATCAACTTTAACTGCGTGCAGACCTTCATGTCAATGTCCTTTTGTTCGGAATCAACAGTCTTGGAACCCATCGCTCAAAAACACGTCTCATGTGTAATGTTTCTGTCAGGAACGTGTGCGTGGCAACCAATGAAATGTTCAGTATTTCAGAAAGTGATCTTAAGGTAATTCGTCGATCCTCTCTCACAATGGCAGCAGCAGTGTTGATGTTTTCTTCCGTAAGAGCAGTAATTTGAGCATCGGGTCCACCTTCCATTGAAATTGATTGTCTCCCCTCTTTAAACATTTTAAACCACCTTCGAGCTCTGATGGGAGGAAGAGCAGACTCTCCATAGGCCGCCTGTAACATTGTGTAGGCCTCAACTGAAGATTTGTTGAGACGAAAGCAGAATTTCAAAGCCGCATATTGTTCCTCGCGTGTTACCTCCATTGCAGTGGTAGGCGATACTGAACATGTCTGAACTTGCCTGGTTCTCACAGGTGGGAACCAGGAGTACCAATAATGAAGCTACTACGGCGTGTTTGTTTCACATTAAGCTAACAGAATATAAGAATTTTAGTGCGAAAAGTTATGGCCGTAAAAATTATGATCATTCTTTATTGAACAGTCCTCGTAGAACCAGCTTAACCTGGATATGAACACAGAGCACCGCGTCTTCATTGTTGAATGCTACTTTCGTACCTGCAATAAAATTGGTGCGACATATAAATATAATTTAAACCGCTGCATAGAGGAGTTTATGCAACTCTATCCAGCATTCAGACAAGTCCCTCGGAGTGTAATGTTGTCAAAAGTGTCCAGGTAACGTCATATTGACATACTTTTGTTTGTAACATAAACGTCTTACGTTCTATCAGTATACGATATAAATTCTTTGTCATTCTCACGCTTAATTAAAATGTCTATTAATGTTGGTATACTTATGTCTTTTAAAACCAATAGTTGCATCACACATTTCCAAGATACAGGATCTGTTACTCGCAAAAAGAGAGACACTGGACGTTATAAAGTGACTGTTCACAATCTAGAAGCAATAAATAATGTTATGACAGAAAGGCCTCAAGCATACCTTCTCCTAATACAGACAGTGTTTAAGGGGAAGAGAGAAAGCAAATATAAGAAAATGGACACATAAGACTATGTACTAAAGATATTTTCCTATTTAGACTTGGATAAAAGATTTGTACATATTGTAACACTAATTTATTTTTCATTCCTAGAACACATTCTGCTAATTTTCTGGTTTGTAATGAAGTTACATTGTGAGGAAGCTGTGTGTGATAGAAAAGAATTAAGATCAAATTGAAATATTTATATTTTATGTGACAGGTTTACAATATGCATTTATGTGTACTATAACCGAAAAACAGATGTTCATTGTGAAATAAGTGTTCACTGACTTGTCATTTACTATATTCTTCGTGGTCTACTTTTATGGCTGCATAATTAGCTTTGCAATGCATTACATTGTAGTATATAGTTTTTTATAAACAGTTATCGTGTCTACGCATCAGGCGGAATTACGCGGGCAAGACCCCCCCCCCCCCACCTCTCAAATAGTATATTTATGTGCCGTAAGCACATCAAATACGATCGGAAACCGCTAGGGGAATCGTATCATCGCTCCATCAGCGATGCTATTGATGACGTAAAGCTTTGCGCGGTAAAATCATAGATAAAAATGAACACCATATACAAGTGCATTTGTGTGCAAACTTTACGGTATAGCTTCCCAATAAACTTCTTACGACCATGGCTATAAATGTCGCATGTTAGATATTAATGGATTTGCCCCCTTGTTGACACCAATAATAATTAAGTGAATTAAATTGTTGCCCGCTGATTGTTGTAGAGTAGAGAAGGGAGATCGATATGCCTGGCCTTGCATACATAAAGATGTCCCGACAAACAGATACCTTCTTCACAATGTTATCAACCCTTTGAGAGAGAATTACTCATTTGAGAAGTGTTTAAGAGACCAAGAGAGCCACGAAGCATTGACCGTGAACGACGTGTGGACATAAAGCCATCACACACATTGCAGTAAGGGAAGGTGTTGGTCACACTCGTTTTGTACTCGTATTACGTTCATCGAGTACAAGAATTTTGATTGGAGTCGAACTTTCTATCACAGGACATTACAGCACTGTGCTATACTAATCCGTTTGTTATGATACTTTGGAGTTAACTCGGGACATTCATAATTGGCCCCATGAAAACCTTGTGAAGTACGCAGGGGCGGTTCTTCCTTGATGCGTTTGAATCGCCGAGTCATCTACTTGTTTTTGAATAACTTACATGATTGTATTTTATGCTCTAGTATTTAATTTTCCTTTATAAAAGTTCTCCAAATTATATTTTGTAATGGAACCGCTCTCTTGGCGCTCGCGTGTCGATAATGCAGCTGGCTTACTTCCCGACTAGTGATTAGTTATCAAAAGGCCAGGGTGACAGTAACACAAGCGCCGAGTGAGGAGAGGTTGGAGGAGCAGAATGCTTTGCTGGTTGCCATGGCTACGGATTCAATTTATAGAAGCCGTATATTCCGCACCAACTCGTTTTGGCAACACAATACAGGTCTTTCTTCCTACTTTTTCGTTTATTTGAAAAGAAATTGTTGGTAGAAGTGGTAACCAGCTTGAAGCGAGATCCGCGTGTCATGTGCTACTGTTTATTATCAGTTTGCATCCTGAGTGATCAGTGATTATTGTCTGATATGTGAAGTGTTTAATTTTTCATATTTAAGGGATTTACAATGAATCCAACACATGGCTTGCTGTGTCACCAAACACCTTTTTCTTTATGAAAAATTATGACAAACGCGACGTGGTAAATGTCGGTAGGTCAACACCAGCGCTATGTTTAGCACACTTTTGAGGCGGAGTATCTTCAAAATACACCAAGAAATTTAAGACTCATTGGTATGAGGAGCCTTAATTGATGATGTGCCTATTACTTTCATCATACAATGAAAATAATTTTTTAAACGATGGTGTATCAGCTCATTATTGATGTCGGATGGTGCGGATTGGTTGTGAGAGATTCGTTGCATGGCCTACTCGATGTTCTGGTTTGAGTCTAAAGGGTTTCTTCGTCTAGGGACAAGTAAAGTTCCTGTTGTATGCAACTGATGCACGCCCGCCTCGGTAGCGTAGATGGTAGCGTGTCCACCTCACGTTAAAGAGGTCCTGAGTTCCAATCTCGGTCAGGGTGAATTACCTGGATAAGGTTTTTTCGGGGTTTTCACTTATCCTTCAAGGCGAATGTCGGGTAACTTTAAGCTCCATGAACCCTGGACTCATTTGAGCATCATTTCACCCAATTAATTCACCGTCCGATATGACTTAACGTTGGAGAACGTAAACTTTAAAACAATAATGCACCGGATAGTGAGTGAGTGAGTGAGTGAGTGAGTGAGAGAGTGAATGAATGAATGAGTGAGTGAATGAATGAGTGAGTGAATGAGTGAGAGAGTGAGTGAGTGAGTGCGTGAGTGAGTGAGAGAGTGAGTAAGTGAGTGAGTGAGTGAGTGAGTGAGTGAGTGAGTGAGTGAGTGAGTGAGTGAGTGAGTGAGTGAGTGAGTGAGTGAGTGAGTGAGTTGGATTTTAGGGCCCGTCGACAGCTAGGTGATTTAGACCCGTGGATATTGACGATGACAGAATGTTGACCAAATATGAGTTACTCCAGGATTTTGCAACAGAGTACGCGATTGAATGGAACACATCCTTAGGTCATCATCGAAACAGGACGATGCTAATTTGAAACCTTTTTTTTTACGTTTCAATGTAGGAAGGGCGTTCCGCCGGGATTCCAACCCGGCCCTAATTGTGTCTGTCTCACATTCAAGAGGCTTCAAGTTTGAATCTCGGACAGGGATAAGCTTTTCTCCACGGTTTTCGTTTATCCTAATTCTATGCTCTGATCAGTGAGAGGCGGAGTCCCCGAAGGCTCTGTACTATCTCCCACCTTATTCAACGTCTTTATGGCAGATCTCCCCACAGAACCACGGGTCGTAATGGCACAATACGCTGACGATGGGCTTCTGTTCTGCAAAGACAGACACATACTCAAAGCCTTCAACCCCATACAGAGACACCTCCGTCTCATGCAGCAGCGGTGTCGGCGTTGGCGGATGTCCGTAAATCCGGACGAAAGCCACACTATACTTTTCACAAAGCGCCACACCCCCGCAGACTGCCCCAAATTCAGCTTCCGAGGTCGAAGGATAGAGTGGACTAACTCTGTCCGATACCTTGGAGTAACATTGGATAGAGGCCTAACCTTTCACCAGCACATCAGAGACCTAGCGGCAAGGGTACAGGGAGCTATCGCTTCCCTGTATCCCATGCTGAAGTCGAGCTCGATGCCGCTTGGCCTGAGGTTGTACCTCTTCCGAGCGCTAGTAATCCCCGTGTTACTATATGCCTGCGAAATCTGGGACATGGCCGCAGATAGCTGGTTGGCATGGCTTCAACGTGCACAGAATAGAGGGCTACGGTCTATATATTCTGTGGGTCGCTATTTTCCTACCAGGTTGCTTCACGAAGCCTCGGGACTTCCATATGTGGAGGACGAAGTTAGGCGCCGGGCATCAAAATTCTACGCTACTTTACCAACTCACAGAAGCGCCCTTGTTAGATCATTGGGAGATTATGACCCTACAAGACGCCGTTCTAGACAACACCGGGTCCCCCGCATGGTATGCGGGCACCCAATATAACCCAGGAGCTAATCCTAACAGCAGCTAAAGCTGAGCTCCACATAATCTCCTAAGTTGTTTGGCAACAAAATTCTCCCCAACCCAAAACTAAACTAAAAACACCAGGGTGCAGGGAATTGCATCCTGTCCTTTCATCCCGAAGGTACAAATTGTAACCTCACAAAATTCTTCAAGTCTCAAAACATACACCATATCCATCCTACAAAATCCCGTTCAAATACTTTACCTGTGGTAAAACCCTTAACGGGTGGGCACGCAGCAAAAACCTTCTGGCTATATACAGCCAGCCAGCACGTCATGGTCATGGTAGATCCTAGTCTCGCTTCAAACAACTCTTAAATCATCATCCGTTACGACCTACCATGTTAAAGGGAGAGACAGGTCGAATCGCATCCGCATTACTGCACTCTGGTATTCGAACACAACATGAACTCTAATTACATCAGAATATTTATTCATTCAAGAACAATTTCTAGGATTTGTGTAATCGGTTCTCTCTGAGGAGACTATAATACAGAGACTTCTGGACCTAGAACCTGGTCTCCTAGATTCCAACAAAGGATCTGATGCAGGCATTTGGTATATACTATTATAATTTCACTACACAGGAGTCTTGAGAAAAAGCTCAGTAGTTAACTTGGCTCACTAATAGGTCTCCACATGTTCTAATGACACTTGCAGTATAGTACAGTGGCTTGAACTGGGCCCCCTAAACTAGAATACCGAATTACATAGTGCTGAGACCTGTATAGCATTGTACAGTAGCTGTTGGAATCCAATCTCGTCCCTTGGAGCGGAGCAAAAGTATAATCGTGATTTCAGATTGAATATATTGTGATAAAAGCCCAAAAAACTGCTTTATTTTCACCACTATCCTACAGCCAGCCTTTCTTCTACACAAATACAAAACATTCCACAATATTCCTTTAAGTTCCTGTAGCACGTACCGTTATACACATAGGTCCACCTCTAACACTGAGTTACACAACACAACTCCGCTATTCACACCTAAAATGCCTCGACAGCTTTCACGGCCTGCCAACTCTTTATCACGGAGCTTGGAACATACTAGGTTTAGCTCGAATTGTACAATTCACTAACTGTGACTCTGGCCAACACACTGCTTACTGACTATTGTCAGTCTTGCATATTTTATATACCCATCCGATCTGATAGAACTTTCTAGAATTGGATCCTACTCGAAGCAGTCTAGGACGGTCTTTTGCGTAGTATCAACACAGTTGCGCCCCGGCCTCATGGCATTTGGTCGTGACTGACCCTGAAGGCGTGTTACTTCCACCCCTGCCGATGAATAAGCAATTAGGAGATCCCATACCCTCGCGATGGCGGCTAAGTTACCCAACTCGACTATTTCCCTCTAAAACAATTTCGCGTTCGCCAAGGTACAATATTGTAACAGATGACACTAAACAATTTATTTATCATTTACTCGCTTAACGTTACCCTTGAGACATAAATTTCGTGGACAACTCACAGCCAAACTGCACTCGGAGTATCAACTGAAATGGCACTGCAAATTCTACTGCAGGGTTAAAACAGAACCTGATGTAAACAAAAAACCGTGTAAAATATGGGTCTGCAAATTGTATGTATAAGCAAGCCTACGGCAAGGCATACGCACTGTCTGAACACAAAGGACTCTGGCTCGTCTCTGTCGCGTAGGTAGTACCATGTCCTCTCAGGCTCAAGAGATACCGAGTTCGAATGTCTGGTAAATCTAACGTCTATGTACCCTAGACTCATTTGAACATCATTTCATTCATCGTCCGATATGACTTAAGTTTGGAGGTTTCCCCTTATCCTGAAACATGAATGTCTGGTAACTCTAAGCTCTATGCATCCTCTAGTCATTTGAACATCATTTCATTCATCGTCTGATATGACACAACGTTGGAGGTTATCCTGAAAGATGAATGTCTGGTAACTCTAAGCTCTATGTACCCTGTACTCATTTGAACATCGTTTCATTCATGTCCGATATGACTTAACGGTGGAGGTTTTCCCTTATCCTGAAAGATGAATGTCTGGTAACTCTAAGCTCTATGTACCCTGTACTCATTTGAAAATCGTTTCATTCATCGTCCGATATGACTTAACGTTGGAGGTTTTCCCTTATCCTGAAAGATGAATGTCTGGTAACTCTAAGCTCTATGTACCCTGTACTCATTTGAACATCATTTCATTCATCGTCCAATATGACTTAACGTTGGAGGTTTTCCCTTATCGTGAAAGCTGAAAGTCTAAGCTCTATGTACCCTGTACTCATTTGAACATCATTTCATTCATCGTCCGATATGACTTAACGTTGGAGGTTTTCCCTTATCCTGAAAGATGAATGTCTGGTAACTCTAAGCTCTATGAACCCTGTACTCATTTGAACATCGTTTCATTCATCGTCCAATATGACTTAACGTTGGAGGTTTTCCCTTATCGTGAAAGATGAATGTCTAAGCTCTATGTACTCTAGGTATTGTCGGATATGTCTTAACGTAGGAGAACTTTAATTTTAAAAAATTAAAAAACAAATAAGAAGTTGGTGTGCCTCCTCATATCCGCTCTTTTTCTTTGATTTTTTCTCAGGAGGGCTTATAAGTATATTTCTTGTGAAATCTCAGTATCGAATTTTTTACTGGAATTGCCATACCTACTTACCATCTGCAAGTAGAAAATAAATATAAAGAGCTGTGTATACAGTATGAAACATCTCTTGGACTCAAACCCACGCTCTGAACTGTAATAAAGAGAATAAAATAGGTATATGAGATTGCTGGGACTTGAACCCGGCCCGCTAGTCCGTGTCTGCTGTATAAAATCTCTTGGATTCAAACCCACACACTGAACTGGAACAAAGGAAGAGGTTGGTATAAGGATCGGGTTTCCGAGGAGCGAGAGAGATATACGGGCGGCCACAAACGAGTTAGTTCCGGAGTCGGCCGCCAGGGGCGTTAGGTGCGGAGTCACGTCCCTGGACACAAATGACTCAATTAGGGAGCCACATAATTAGGACCGGCAGTTGGCCTTGACAAGAAATCGTAGGGTCGCGCTTTCGATCCTTCCCGCTGGAAGTAAAGTAACCTGAGCTGGCAGGTGAAAACGCAACGTGGGTGTAACACTCTCCTACAATTCCCTTCATTTCATACAGGACGTATTAGTGAACCTTTACACTACGACAATAACTTTATCTAAAATGAAATCCCAATTGACATAACTCTCCGCACACACTCGTTTACTTTTTATATCTCTTCCACAAACAATGTTTTTAAATGCTTACCATTTCCTCTGGTATTATAAGTACCAAATAGACATCACCTGGCTCCGGAAATAGTCAAGAGTTAAAAGGAATTCTGTATTTTGTGAGTAAATGTGATTCCGCTGAGAGACCGCAGGCTGAGAACAAAATAAAGTCCTTTTAACCCTACATCACACACTATTTGTAGACATTTCTGATAATTTATAGATATAGGTTGTATATGTTATTGTTTGAACATTCTCATTGTTTATGATATTCATTTGTCTTACGTGTTTATAACATGACGTTTAGAAAACAAGGAGGCAGTGGAAAAATACAACTATGAAACGTAATAAAAACTTAATTAACATTAATATTTTTTTCCAAACTCATTCGTATTTTGAGAAAACTGAAATGTTTATTGTATAATTATTATAATTTGAAATTGTTATTCCTTGAATTATTCGTTACATGACTTTACGATAACTCGATTGTTTGATTTTGAAATATTTGACAGTCTAGAGAGAATTTGCAACGCAATCGTCTTTTTTGTTCTCTATGGAATTTTCTTTATAGCTCTCGGCAACCGTCGATGATTTCGAACAATGATTGAAGAGAAAGATGATAGAAAATGGAAAATTATATGGAAGAATCTCTTCAATAAAGTTGTTCCTACCGCTTGGCAAAAGCCAGCATACAAAGTATTTAACCAGACCTTACCAACAGCAGTAAATTTATGGCGACATGGGCGAGTAAGCCAATTTTGTTCACAAATACATAACATGGAACATAGGACTGTCTCTTGTAAACAAGTGCATTTGCAAAATGGTTCCTGCTGGAGGCTCCACCATGTCTTTTGAGGCTACAGCGACTGGAATGCAGTTTTAAAAACATGTCACTCCAATAATGTGCGATCAGGTTGATAATGGGAACGTTACACTGGATAATTCAGAAGAGTCCTGGAAATGTGGCATTACAGATAGAATGGTTTCGTTTCCTGCGAAAGGAACGCTGAACTTAGCGGTTCCATGGAGCCTTACATCATACGATTTCAGCTCTCTTACAGTGTTAATTGAAGTGAAAAATGAATTACTTATTCTTTAGACACACCCAAGACATACAGAATCTTCTGTTGCACCTAGACGCCATCCTTTCCTCCCAATGAATGGAAATCCTCTGGTAGCGATGGTCCTTCCCGTTTGTCCTATATACATAAAGGAACATTCGTTTAATGTAACCTGAGAAGTCTGGACTGGCAGAGCATTGTTTTGATAACGACCATAGAGCCAACTTTCGGGAGACGACCATCTTGGCAGTATGCCACAGTTACTGGGAGCGGAGAGTTAAGGAGACTTTGGCCATTTCCTCCAAAAGAAGCACGCTTAGTCGTGATGCTGGATTTCAGTTCAGCTGCTCTTGGAAACCGGCCTTAAGAATGTAAATCCGTCGACTTAAGAAGCACAGACCAATACAGCTTGATAATCAAGTTAAGTAGTTATGTTTCTTCGACAATTAATTTTCTATACTCACGCCATCTCCTGACTTGGCATTTAGTTTACTGAAAACAGTCTTTTGTTGAGTAATGTGAAGTTTGATAGTGATTGGCTTTGTTTATATTTGTGTTACATCCAGTGATTCATTTGTGGTTATAACATTTTATAAATATCCTGATGATGGGAGAGATGCACACTCCCGGAACGTTGATATCTAATGTCTTTTCACCTGGCTTGTTTCTCGAGAACAACTTGAGCACAAACGTGTAACCTCCAAAGTTGGCATTAGTGGCGTGTTAAAAGCTTTCGAGCAATGAACGAAACAATCGTCTACTTTTAACACAGTCATGAAGTACTAAAAGGTCAACTTGTACTGTCAAAATATAACTTTTTGGAAGTTATCGCCATTAAACTCCTCTTTAATTAAAGGAACCTCAAAACATGAATTTTCGAGTTAATCTGAATATCGAATTTAGGGTGAAAGTACTTACCATAGAAAGCTAATGTTTTGAATTTACATGACATTCTTTATTCAGTATTACTCCTGATACACTTTTAATTCAACTGTGGAATGTAATAACTTCGTTGGGATGCTGTTTATGATGAAATCCCACGCCCGCCTCAGTAGCGTAGATGGTAGCGTGTCTGTCTCACGTTCAAGAGGTCCCGAGTTCGTATCTCCGTTAAGGTGAGTTACCTGGATAAGGTTTTATCCGGGGTTTTCTCTTACCCAGATAGACGAATGTGGGGTAACTCTAAGCTCCGTGGACCGCGTACTCATTTGAGCGTCATTTCACCCATTATATCGTCCGATATGACTTAACGTTGGAGGACGTAAATTAGCCCGCCTCGGTAGCGTAGATGGTAGCGTGTCTGCCTCACGTTCAAGAGTTTTTTTTTTTTTTTAACTTACGTCCTCCAACGTTAAGACATATAGGACGATATAATGGGTGAAATGATGCTCAAATGAATCCAGAGTCCATAGAGCTTAGAGCTACCTGACGTTCGTCTTTAAGGATAAGGGAAAACCCCGGCAAAAACCTTATCCAGGTAGCTCACCCTGACCGAGATACGAACTCGGGACCTCTTGAACGTGAGGCAGATACGCTACCATCTACACTACCGAGGCGGGCGCACGTTCAAGAGGTGCCGAGTTCGAATCTCGGTCAGGGTGAGCTACCTGGATAAGGTTTTTGCCGGGGTTTTCCCTTATACTTAAAGACGACTGTCGGGTAACTCTAAGCTCCATGGCCCGGGGACTCATTTGAGCATCATTTCACCCATTATATCGTGCGATATGACTTAACGTTCGAGGACGTAAATTAGCCCGCCTCAGTAGCGTGGATGGTAGCGTGTCTGCGTCACGTTCAAGAGGTCCCGAATTCGAATCTCGGTCAGGGTGAGCTACCTGGATAAGGTTTTTTCCAGGGTTTTCCCTTATCCTTAAAGATAACTGTCGGGTAACTCTAAGCTCCAAGGCCGCGCCGTGGCTCAGTGGTTAGACCGCTTGGCTCTCACCAAGGCGGCCCGGGTTCGATCCCAGGCAAAGTGAGATTTGTGATGGACAACATGGAGCTGGGGTGGGTTTTCTCCGAGACCTCCGGTTTCCCCCGCCATCTCATTCCACCGGTGCTCCATCTTCATCTCATGTATCATCAGTGTCACCGCCTGCGGTGCCGTATGTAGTAAAAGCGGGCGTTAAACACTACAAATTGCATTTCATTATCTAAGCTCCATGAACCCTGGACACATTTGAACATCATTTCATTCAAATTTCGATAACTTAACGTTGGAGGTTTTCTCTTATCCTGAAAGATAAATGTCTGGTAACTCTAAGCTCTATGTACCCTGTACTCATTTGAACATCATTTCATTCAAATTTCGATAACTTAGCGTTGGAGGTTTTCTCTTATCCTAAAAGATAAATGTCTGGTAACTCTAAGCTCTATGTACCCTGTACTCATTTGAACATCATTTCATTCATCTTTCGATAACTTAACTTTGGAGGTTTTCTCTTATCCTAAAAGATAAATGTCTGGTAACTCTAAGCTCTATGTACCCTGTACTCATTTGAACATCATTTCATTCATCGTCCGATATGACTTAACGTTTGAGGTTTTCCCTTATCCTCAAAGATGTATGTCTGGTAACTCTAAGCTCTAAGTACCCTGTACTCATTTCAACATTATTTCATTCATCGTCCGATATGACTTAACGTTGGAGATTGTACACTTAAAAAATACCACTAAGTTGTGCGATGAAGATTTTTACGCGTCGAAAATGTGTAATGAATTAATTTTTTAATTTTTTTAATTTAGCTTTAGATTGATGATTAGCTTTTAAAATCTCGAAGATATTATGCATTTATATCGATTCAATTTAGAATTTCCCAGCTGGCGCATGAATAATCCCATCTGAAGGTCGCAACCTAGAATTAATAGAATATTTTAATGATAATTTCCCTAAATAACAATACATTTTTCCCCCGAAGTTAACACTTTAGTTTAGAACACTTAATATACATTAATATATAATACATTTTCTTTTAGATCCCTCTTCTACACGTCCACTCATCTTCGCGTGTCTTCAAGAAGGAAGACTGCTGCTTTAGCAACATCTGCCCCCAAACATATCCATACATTCATAGCCCCCTTTATAATTTCGGGTCTCTTTGACTCACTGATTTTCACGTTCATAATATAAACCTTTTAGTATTATTTAACACTTTTATGTAATTCTAAAGTAACATTACAAAATCTGTAAACAAGAATTATGCTTGGGGCCTAAACAAAAACAAGTGTTTCAACTGTTTTCCATTAGAACAAGTGACAGTCAGATTTGCAAAATGCAGGTCGCTATGCCATGACCTAAACATTCCATTCCTACTTGAATGCTCTAGAGAAACAGAAATAACGTCTTACTACTACAAAAAAATTAACTGTGTTAAAATTGAGACCGTTAACGAGAAATGTAAAGCCACAAAAGTTTTATCTCACATAAATTGAATACTTGAACGAGATTACATTGTTTTTGTAAGACCTTGTGTATTTTTTTTATACAAAAGTCATTGAGAGTTCAATATGTAAGTTAGGGTGCTGTTTATTATGATTTTGAGAAGAAAACCTAATATCCGCTTAATACCCCAAACAATTGAAAGCTAATATATCGGCAATGGTTAATGCTACAAATTATTTTATGGACCATAAATAGTGTTTTAACCTCATCTTAATTTTTTTTCTGTAACAATACCTAGTGTGTGTCTGTTACTGACAACCAGATAAAATATATGTGGTGTTTTACTCGCAGACTTTTTCTACTCCCTTGTACAAATTATCCTTAATTCAAAATTGATTGTTCTTTCACACTAGCCGTGCGTAGGTCAAAATATGGAAAGATAGAGTCACACGCCTTATCTTCCCATATCTCTGACACTTGATGTCCTACAAACATGGGGTTTGGACAGTAATCCTCAGAAAAAAATAGCTCTGTAACGTGGGAGAAACAAAATAATTCTGTAATCATATATTTACAGCGCTCAGAGAAATTAGCTGCATGGTTCGGCAAAGCGAGCCAGTATGCGTGCTTAACTGTACAACGTTGCACACACAGCATTGGCTAGTAGCGATAGAACAGCCACGCCTAGCCCCGTCTTATGTTCATTCCTATTTCGTAGTTACTTTTATGTCCATTAAGTATAAGTATAGCTGAAATTTCCTATTTTCCTATTTTTAGTCTACATTTTAAGCATCCCTGAATCCGAAGAATATTTTGATAGATTCCGCACGACATTTATAAATTCCCTACTGGAGTTTGGAAGTTACGCGAAGGGTAGAGTTTAGATATGAACTGTAATACTCTAGCCTTGTTTCCTTGCTACTGACATTTTCAGTATTTTCCTTCACTTAAAATGCTCGTTGCGTTACACTTTTGGTGTTAGATTAATGAAACTTGCTACACACGTCCACAGAGATACAGTGAATACAGTAGATAGTAATTACTCTGGGTTTACTGTCAGATGCCTTTAAGCAGATTTTTCTTACTTCAAAAGAGATTCGAATCTCGACCAGGGTGAGTTTCTTATCCCAAAAGGTGAATGTCTGGTAACTGTAACCTCTATGTACCCTGTACTCATTTGACATCATTTCATTCATCGTCCGATATGACTTAACGTTGGAGGTTTCACCTTATCCTAAAAGATGAATGTCTGGTAACTCTAAGCTCTATGTACCCTGTACTCATTTCAACATCATTTCATTCATCGTCCGATATGACTTAACGTTGGAGGTTTTCTCTTATCCTGAAAGATGAATGTCTGGTAACTATAAGCTCTATGTACCCTGTACTCATTTGAACATCATTTCATTCATCATCCGATATGACTTAATGTTGAGGTTTTCTCTTATCCTGAAAGATGAATGTGTGGTAACACTAAGCTCTATGTACTCTGTACTCATTTGAACATCATTTCATTCATCGTCCGATATGACTTAACGTTGGAGGTTTCACCTTATCCTAAAAGATGAATGTCTGGTAACTCTAAGCTCTATGTACCCCGTACTCATTTGAACATCATTTCATTCATCGTCCGATATGACTTAACGTTGGGGGTTTTCTCTTATCCTGAAAGATGAATGTCTGGTAACCATAAGCTCTATGTACCCTGTACTCATTTGAACATCATTTCATTCATCATCCGATATGACTTAATGTTGAGGTTTTCTCTTATCCTGAAAGATGAATGTGTGGTAACACTAAACTCTATGTACTCTGTACTCATTTGAACACCATTTCATTCATCGTCTGATATGACTTAACGATGGAGGTTTTCCCTTATCCTGAAAGATGAATGTCTGGTAGCTCTAAGCTCTATGTACCCTGTACTCATTTGAACATCATTTCATTCATCGTCCGATATGACTTAACGTTGGAGGTTTTCTCTTATCCTGAAAGTTGAAGTGTAATAACTCTAAGCTCTATGTACCCTGTACTCATTTGTACATCATTTCATTCATCGTCCGATATGACTTAACGTTGGAGGTTTTTCGTTATCCTGAAAGATGAATGTCTGCTAACTCTAAGCTCCATGGAACCTGTACTCATTTGAACATCATTTCATTCATCGTCCGATATGACTTAACGTTGGAGGTTTCAACTTATCCTAAAAGATGAATGTCTGGTATCTCTAAGCTCTATGTACCCTATACTCATTTGAACATCATTTCATTCATCGTCCGATATGACTTAACGTTGGAGGTTTTCTCTTATCCTGAAAGTTGAAGTGTAATAACTCTAAGCTCTATGTACCCTGTACTCATTTGTACATCATTTCATTCATCGTCCGATATGACTTAACGTTGGAGGTTTTCTCTTATCCTGAAAGATGAATGTCTGGTAACTGTAAGCTCTATGTACCCTGTACTCATTTGAACATCACTCCAACTGTCATCCATTGGAGGACGTAGAATTAAAAGAGACAAAATAGTTACACATACACTCACCGACTCATTTCTAAAATACGTTTTTATTCAGTGGACTTCGAAACATGAATTTGAGGCGAGATATCGTGTCCAAGTTTTAGTGAGCTGAGTTTCTTCCAGGAACACGTTGTGGAAGTGAAGGAAAGCCATTTCCAAGACAGGTTCGTTTGCACCAAAACGTATCACACCCCTCCTCCCTCGTGTGGAGGGTGATAAATCTGACAACTTCATCCCCAGCGCGGCTCGCCATTAAGGTCCACTATTTGCTTACCGTAACTAAGTGATTCGACCTTATAGGCGTCGCCCATTGTAATCTTGTCCAGCAAACTGGTTATTAGCTTGGGCTACATGATGGATGCAGCGCCTCGGGCGGCAGGGGGAATAACTTCAATAGAGACATTTCATATTCACAGCGCCGTTGTTTCTCATCACGACCGCATTGTTCCTCAACTTTAATAAAATATTTTATAGTGACGTGGTATTCAATTTAGAAGAAATAGCTCGGGTTAAATTAACAATGAGTCTTATTGTTTCCTTCAAAGATCGCATTGTTCCAGACATCCACCCCCGAAAACAACGGCTAGCTATACAATACTCGATTTATATTAATTCTATTATTATTTGGACACATTTTCAACCAGATAACTCTCGACACTGCGATGGAAATAAATATACCTCAGATTTTACTTTCCACGGCGCATACATAGAGTAGGTAGAGGAACTTGCCTTCCACCAAGAAACAGTCTGGTGTGCTGTGGTCACATGACCTTTACTGTATGACTTTCTATAATTATTGTTCTATTACTTCAAGATAAACATTATCTTATTGTAGTTACAAGGGAATACAATACACTTTAAGTGATAGTCAAATGTTTTATATAAATGACTTTCTGTACTCTTGTTCAAACACTTATTGCTCGTGCTACTTCAAGATAAATATTATCTTATTGTAGTTACAAGGGAATACAATACACCTTAAGTGATAGTCAAATGTTTTAAACAGTTGATCATTATGATATGTGCACATGACTTTCTCTACTCTTGTTCAAACACTTATTGTTGTTATTTAAGTTTGATTTATGAGTCACTATTTTTACACTCAATCTTCACTTACTTGTTGTTGTATAATTGAAACGTTTTCAAGATCATTCGATCTCATCCTCAGCTGTTTGGTGACTAAATGAACCTTCCTCTTCTTCCACTACTACGGAGCTCCGATCACTCTGCCATCTGGTGTTAGGGGCACTAAGTTTTAATACTTCATTTAATGCCGGGATTTCAAAATTTATAACTTTATCACAGTTTTTGTTTATGAATATTTTTTCCCAAATATCCAATTCTATGGGTGTAGTTAAAGATTTTAACAGTTTAATGTTGTGGCCAATGTTGTGGTTTTCTGTCCAAAAATGGTGTGAAACTGCAGATTTTTCTGTTTGTTTCAACTTAATGTTCCTCTGGTGTTCTTTTTGCCTGGTTAACAAGTTTCTCTTAGTTTTTCCTATGTAGCTTTTTTCACAGGTTTCACAATTAATCTGATAAATTCCTGATTTCAAATTGTTGGGGATTGTATTTTTCAGTGGTTTATTTAGCAGGTTCCTTAGACTGAATTTGTATTGGGGTGCTAGTTTTAAGTTTAGTCTTTTGAAGATTCGTTCAAATTTTCTAAAAGCCCATGGATGGTAGGTGAATTTTCTATATTGCCAATTTGTGTTTTTAAGTGGTGTGAGAGTGGTATTTTTTGATATTATCTTCAGTTTTTCTTTCCTCTTCATGATGTTCCTTATGATGGCTGGGTTGAAGCCATTTAATACCGCTATGTCTTATATGTGTTGTTCTTTCAAAAATTCATCCTTACTCAGTGGGATGTTGTATAGCCGGTGAATTAGACTTCTAAACTTATTGTTCTATCGACTTCAAGACGAACATTATCTCATTGTAGTTACAAGGGAATACAGTAAACTTAAAGCACTAGTCAACTGTTTTAAGCAGCTGGTCGATTTGTGAGAGTTTTGGAATTCCTTTTTCTTTGCATGGTAAGAGATAAAACAGTCAATAACAACTTCCAATTTGAGAAAAGTAGAAGCATTGGAAAATTCAGACAATTACCAATCAGCAGCATGGCGTGGCTAATTCATAAGTGTTACCGGTTGCTTCAGACTTAATCTGGGGAGTGGCAGTAGCGAATTCTAAGGGTTTCTTGGTTATTATTATACAGGGTGTTTCAAAACGATACCGTACGAATATATAGAAGTAGTTGGTCAGCTTCTGTGTGACACGTATAGATGGTTCTTTTACAGCCAATATAGCTGCATAAAAACGTTCCAGAGTGAGTGTGGATTAGGCAGTGTCAGGAGCAACGTCACGTGCCTCACGCTATCGAAGGAATTGCACGTAGGTGACACCGTGTCGCCTGCTGTAGCTTTTTGTATACACACCGACCTACTTTTTAGTTGTTTTTTATGGGTGTTTAACGCGTTCCAGCATTGCGTTATAAAAGTAAATGACGGCAAATAAGCTGGTGGACATATGCAACTTAAACCTTTTAGAGGGAAGTTAATGTTAGTGAGACTGAGGATGGAAGCATTAAATAATAAAAATAACAGAGAACAATATCAAAGAATTGTAGATAAAGTTAACCAAAATTAAATGTATTATGCAAAGAGACAAGAATTTTATTACGTTGTATTTCATAATACTAAATAGAGCATTTGTAACTGAAAAGAAGGCTGTTGATTTTATGGTAACTGTTTGAAAGTAGTGTACAATTAAGATCATAGCAAAATGAGCAACCTTGCAACTGTCTGAGTTATTATCGACTTTTTCACAAATAACTGATCTTTGCCCCATTACCTGAAAGGTAGGCTAGGGTCACTAATAACGAGCAAGCAGTAATGTTTTTGTTTTCGTGGCTGGTACGTCGTTATAAGCTACGAAACGGCTGTGTTCGTTCGGTGTCATTTCGAAACATCTTGTATACTTTGTTTCATAACATAAAAACTAGCGATATGCCTTATTAATGTGTATTTCCAACTTCTCCAATTTACAGTGTCTGTTTTGTATTACAGTTCAATGCGCCGGTTCTTCTCCAAGAAAACAATAATGACAGAGTTTACAAATTTTGCTTACTGTTGCCTTTTAAGTTTATTAAGCAACCCCTTTCCCAGAGACGAAAGTCTATTTTGAGTTTCAGTGTTTCTTAAAGTATGTATTCTGCGGAGTGCTGATGCACTGGTGGCAGTAGTGATCAAAATTAAACGTGAGATTTTTTTTTTTTTTTAACTAAGAGAACGTGAACTCAAGGTTTCGATCACACAGAGTTACTTTTACCCACATATTATGATGCTATTATGTTTATTCCACTGTTAATATTAAATCAATCACCATATTACTGTTACACGCGAAGAATTAACACTAAAATGCAGGGTTTGCCGTTTCACTACACTGGCAACAATCAATCTGTAAACAAGCAACTAACGCCTCGGTTGCCTCGCAAGGTTATAGACATTCCACACAAACCTGTAAAGCCTGTCTAGTCAACACGTGTGCTGTTCGGCCGCCTCCTTTGCGAAACCCTTATAATCGTTTTACAACACAGGCCCTCCTTCTGCCAGTCCTTTCTGCAAGCTTGCCTCCTTATATATATCGTAATGAAAAGCTTCCATAGTTTTGACAAAGCTACAATTCTACTGCATTCCATAATAACCCTTATCTTATTCAAAGTGCGGTATTTGAAACCCAGCTCCTTTAGGAGACCGCGCAAAGTGCAGCGCCCATAAGGAAAATCACAAATTTCATGCAAATACTCAACCAATTCATCTAAGGTGGGCGCTCTCCCTTTTGCATAGAATCTATAAATTTCATGGCGAAATAAATCGGAAGTGAAATTATCGAAACTTTAGAGAAACGTTTCCTTTTGTTTTTACACTTAATCGGCGTCTTTGTTATTCCTTTTGTCACAATATTTCTTACTGTATTTCTGTGAATACCCAGAATTTATCAGGTTCATTGCACGATCCCTTTACAAGATTATTTTTCAGCACATATTTATGATATGATATATTTATAGTGCATATTCCAAAATTTAACAATTTACAACTTATGGCTACATTTATTTACCTTTACCTTGTTGCTCCCTTAGCTTACATGGCACCTTGGTCTTCTGCTGTCAGGTAGCTCTTAATCACCATGCCTCCTTGTTACTACTTTGGCTTAGATGGCAGCCTGGTCTTCTGCTCTGTCAGGTAGCTCTTAACCTCCATACCTCCTTGTTACTACCTTGGCTTACATGACAGCCTGGTCTTCTGCTCTGTCAGGTAGCTCTTAACCTCCATACCTCCTTGTTACTACCTTGGCTTACATGACAGCCTGGTCTTCTGCTCTGTCAGGTAGCTCTTAACCTCCATACCTCCTTGTTACTACCTTGGCTTACATGACAGCCTGGTCTTCTGCTCTGTCAGGTAGCTCTTAACCTCCATACCTCCTTGTTACTACCTTGGCTTACATGACAGCCTGGTCTTCTGCTCTGCCAGGCAGCTCTTAACCTCAATGCCTCCTTGTTACTACCTTGGCTAACATGACACCCTGGTCTTCTGTTCTGCCAGGTAGCTCTTAACCTCCATGTCTCCTTGTTATTACATTGGCTTACATGACACCCTGGTCTTCTGCTCTGTCAGGTAGCTCTTAACCTCCATGCCTCCTTGTTACTGCCTTGGCTTACATGACACCCTGATCTTATGTTCTGTCAGGTAGCTCTTAACCTCCATGCCTCCTTGTTACTACCTTGGCTTACATGATACCCTAGTCATCTGCTCTGCGAGGTGGCTCTTAACCTCCATGCCTCCTTGTTACTAACTTGGCTTACATGATACCCTGGTCTTCTGCTCTGCCAGGTGGCTCTTAAACTCCATGCCTCCTTGTTACTACTTTGGCTTAGATGGCAGCCTGGTCTTCTGCTCTGTCAGGTAGCTCTTAACCTCCATACCTCCTTGTTACTACCTTGGCTTACATGACAGCCTGGTCTTCTGCTCTGTCAGGTAGCTCTTAACCTCCATACCTCCTTGTTACTACCTTGGCTTACATGACAGCCTGGTCTTCTGCTCTGTCAGGTAGCTCTTAACCTCCATACCTCCTTGTTACTACCTTGGCTTACATGACACCCTGGTCTTCTGCTCTGCCAGGTAGCTCTTAACCTCAATGCCTCCTTGTTACTACCTTGGCTAACATGACACCCTGGTCTTCTGTTCTGCCAGGTAGCTCTTAACCTCCATGTCTCCTTGTTATTACATTGGCTTACATGACACCCTGGTCTTCTGCTCTGTCAGGTAGCTCTTAACCTCCATGCCTCCTTGTTACTGCCTTGGCTTACATGACACCCTGATCTTATGTTCTGTCAGGTAGCTCTTAACCTCCATGCCTCCTTGTTACTACCTTGGCTTACATGATACCCTAGTCATCTGCTCTGCGAGGTGGCTCTTAACCTCCATGCCTCCTTGTTACTAACTTGGCTTACATGATACCCTGGTCTTCTGCTCTGCCAGGTGGCTCTTAAACTCCATGCCTCCTTGTTACTACCTTGGCTTACATGACACCCTGGTCTTCTGCTCTGCCAGGTAGCTCTTAACCTCAATGCCTCCTTGTTACTACCTTGGCTAACATGACACCCTGGTCTTCTGTTCTGTCAGGTAGCTCTTAACCTCCATGTCTCCTTGTTATTACATTGGCTTACATGACACCCTGGTCTTCTGCTCTGTCAGGTAGCTCTTAACCTCCATGCCTCCTTGTTACTACCTTGGCTTACATGACACCCTGATCTTATGTTCTGTCAGGTAGCTCTTAACCTCCATGCCTCCTTGTTACTACCTTGGCTTACATGATATCCTAGTCATCTGCTCTGCGAGGTGGCTCTTAACCTCCATGCCTCCTTGTTACTACCTTGGCTAACATGACACCCTGGTCTTCTGTTCTGCCAGGTAGCTCTTAACCTCCATGTCTCCTTGTTATTACATTGGCTTACATGACACCCTGGTCTTCTGCTCTGTCAGGTAGCTCTTAACCTCCATGCCTCCTTGTTACTACCTTGGCTTACATGACACCCTGATCTTATGTTCTGTCAGGTAGCTCTTAACCTCCATGCCTCCTTGTTACTACCTTGACTTACATGATACCCTAGTCATCTGCTCTGCGAGGTGGCTCTTAACCTCCATGCCTCCTTGTTACTAACTTGGCTTACATGATACCCTGGTCTTCTGCTCTGCCAGGTGGCTCTTAAACTCCATGCCTCCTTGTTACTACCTTGGCTTACATGACACCCTGGTCTTCTGCTCTGCCAGGTAGCTCTTAACCTCAATGCCTCCTTGTTACTACCTTGGCTAACATGACACCCTGGTCTTCTGTTCTGTCAGGTAGCTCTTAACCTCCATGTCTCCTTGTTATTACATTGGCTTACATGACACCCTGGTCTTCTGCTCTGTCAGGTAGCTCTTAACCTCCATGCCTCCTTGTTACTACCTTGGCTTACATGACACCCTGATCTTATGTTCTGTCAGGTAGCTCTTAACCTCCATGCCTCCTTGTTACTACCTTGGCTTACATGATATCCTAGTCATCTGCTCTGCGAGGTGGCTCTTAACCTCCATGCCTCCTTGTTACTACCTTGGCTTACATGATACCCTGGTCTTCTGCTCTGCCAGGTGGCTCTTAAACTCCATGCCTCCTTGTTACTACCTTGGCTTACATGACACCCTGGTCTTCTGCTCTGTCAGGTAGCTCTTAACCTCAATGCCTCCTTGTTACTACCTTGGCTAACATGACACCCTGGTCTTCTGTTCTGTCAGGTAGCTCTTAACCTCCATGTCTCCTTGTTATTACATTGGCTTACATGACACCCTGGTCTTCTGCTCTGTCAGGTAGCTCTTAACCTCCATGCCTCCTTGTTACTACCTTGGCTTACATGACACCCTGATCTTATGTTCTGTCAGGTAGCTCTTAACCTCCATGCCTCCTTGTTACTACCTTGGCTTACATGATACCCTAGTCTTCTGCTCTGCGAGGTGGCTCTTAACCTCCATGCCTCCTTGTTACTACCTTGGCTTACATGTTACCCTGGTCTTCTGCTCTGCCAGGTGGCTCTTAAACTCCATGCCTCCTTGTTACTACCTTGGCTTACATGATACCCTGGTCTTCTGCTCTGTCAGGTAGCTCTTAAACTCCATGTCTACTTGTTACTACCTTGGCTAACATGACACCCTGGTCTTATGTTCTGTCAGGTAGCTCTTAACCTCCATGCCTCCTTGTTACTACCTTGGCTTACATGACACCCTGGTCTTATGTTCTGTCAGGTAGCTCTTAACCTCCATGCCTCCTTGTTACTACCTTGGCTTACATGATACCCTGGTCTTCTGCTCTGCCAGGTGGCTCTTAACCTCCATGCCTCCTTGTTACTGCCTTGGCTTACATGACACCCTGGTCTTCTGCTCTGTCAGGTAGCACTTAACCTCCATACCTTCTTGACTACTTAATTAGTCCCTTTCTTCCCCCTCATCTTCCTTTCTTATATTCTTTACATTTCTGGCCCATTTTTCTTTTGCTTTCTGCAAGAACCCACCAATACTTCTTACCTTCTTTTCCTCGCTGCCCGTTAAAATTTTTATAGCTATTATCCTCGTCTCTACTTTCTCCCATTTTTCTTCCCAAACCTTTTTTCTCCATATTGCAAGCATTCTGTTACATAGTGTTCTATGCTTTCTTTTCCCCCAAACAGTTCTCAAATTCCCTTTTCCCTACCTCTTACCCCTCTTAGAAATATTATTCCTGTTCTCATCCATGCTAACCCTTCTCTCTCTTGTCTATTGCAGTAATCTACACACCACATATTTATATGTGTTCGAAACAAGCGCTTGAATTTGCTTAGAAAGAGTTTCCGTTATAACTTTGTTTTTTGGGGCTTCTCCAGTAACATAACTCGGCCCAGTTATTCACACTATTGTCATCACTTTGATTATTTTCACTTGACTGAAAGTTATCTACTACTTCATTTGCATTTACCACTGCATTTCCCTCCCACGGTCTCCTTATCGTGACACAACGAATTTCTACACGTAATGAAACAGATCAACTGGAAGTTGCAACTTTGGCAACTGAGACTCCACGTGGAGTAGACATGCGACTGTCACTTCGAGAAAATCAGGGTCGCTATTGGTCCTCAACGACAGTGTTCATTTCTGAAGTGTGGGACATTAGTGGGCGGTAGGGTGCTTTTCCTCTGCGAGGCAACTGCACTCGCGTTGACTACACCGACTTTACGCTTCTAGTTTGCCGGTAAGCGCCACTAGCACCATAACGAGCGATTTAGAACTCGAGGATGTTAGACGGCCGTTCTCGGTGGGTCGGTCACAAATCAACGCAATTGAAATCTGAAAGAGAAATCGCTTGGACTTTCTATTAATCTTTGAACAAAAGATAATATAAAATTTGGATACAATTTCTTCAATTGATTAGCTGTTGCCGGCGGTGGTAGCCACTGCTACCAATGAATATCTCAAAGATAGTTCACTTTAAAAAAAAAAAAAAAAAAAAAAAACAAGATTTCGGTTCTGTTTGCTGCTATCACGTGTGAGTACCATGAAGTAGTCAAGAGAGACTCCCCTGATATACTGCAGTGACAGTTGACAGCTTTTTGTCATTTTACTCGCTACTGAATAAAGTTGTTTTGTGATATTAAGTTTTTGCAGCCAAATTTTCAAGTATTTTAACTTACTCGTCTTTTGAGAAAACTGAAATGGTGATTGTACAATTATTACAACTTCAAATTCCTATCAATGGCTTTCAGATCCATAGCCTCCTTCAATGAGGCGATTGTTACAATAAACCAAAGTTGGCATTACCAAAAACTATCAATTGTCTAAGAAACAAAATCTTGACTCTCGAAAAATAAGTGCTTATAGAATTAGTCTGTATACGTAGTGATAAACGACAGTGAGTGGAGAAATGGATGCGACTAACAACAAAGGGGAGCCGAACAATGGTGTCACGTTGACTGTGACAAGGTTATCGCTGAATGCTGGAGCTGATTGCGTGAAATTCAGTTTTGACGGGGACTGAACAGAATGTCACCGTGAAGAAGCAATCCTCACGGCCCATTCTGTGAATGTGACACCGCTAACTACCTGTTGCTGAACGTGTACCCTTCCGAACAAGCCGTGTGCAATACAAGGATAGTCCATGTAAACACTCAGTTCCTGTCGGGGTTGAAGACCGTCCTTCCGGTCCTCTAAACTGGCAGATATTGGAGAGATACTGTAAAGTTTAGACTTAGAAGTTTCCTTCAAGTTTCTTTCAAATCAGCGTCAATTTCGTGACGATAATAATGATGATGAAGATGATGAAGAAAGAGGAGGAGGACTAGGAGTTCTAATGAAAATGAAGAGGATTATGGGATGTTAATACCGAGCGAGATTGATCAGGTGGTTTCTTTGCTGCCCGCATTCGGAAATCTGCGTTCGATTCCCGTGGCCGACCTACCTGCCTCCATGGGCTTTTTCGGGGGTTTTCCCGGGTTGGTAGGTGAATGTTAGGTAGGCTAATTACATTCCCCGAATTTCCTGTCAATGCAGTTCATCTCCATTATCATGTCATATCATCTGTCATCTCGTGGCCGGTAGGAGAGGTATAGTAGCCGCGTTCATTCCACCCCAAGCGTCATCAAAGGTTTCACTTTTGACCACACCTCCTCACATGTAAGCAATTATAAGGGTCTTCCACCCTTAAACATATGGGGTGGTCCTTCTCAATTACTTCACCAAGTTAAAGCGCTGTTGCAATATTTTTCTTGTGTTCTCAGAACTGCGGTACCTTAGACTGTGCAAACGTGCTACTTATGTGTGTTAATTAAGCTTATGTTTATAGAAGTTACATAGTGTTTTACTTAGTGTAGTTTTATAAACTTATTAGTGTTTAATAGTTATGGCGTTTAGCACTTGCGTAATTTAATTAAGATAATTAAGATATAGAGACCGTGGAGATCAAACCTAACATGAATATGCTAACATGGGTTTCCATTCATACTTGTAATATTTACCTAACAGTATTTCTAACCTTTCTCGAGTTCCAAAGCGTTTATGACATTTACGGGGGCTGTCACAATTATTTTTTTGACATCGTACCTTTACTCATCCTCATAATTTTGATGGCTCTTCTCAAAATAGTCTCCCCTGAATGCGATGCACTTATCCCAGCGTTTCTGCCAGTCTTCAAAGACATGCTGGAAACTATTTATTGAGAGATTTCAATTTATTCATCCCCTATATTTCATACAGAGAATACATAAACACAATACTCACAGACAAAGGTGCATGTATACTTTGTTACATTAACAGTGAATAAATCTATCTAACTAAACATCATCATCAGCATGTCCATTTCTGGAAACTGGTTTTGATCTGCCCTAAATATCTAAGTCGTGCTTGTCATAGTAATCAGTTTTACATAGCTTAGACACTCCCATATGGCAATTACGGCCTTCAGGGTAACCTTCAAAATCGCCTCCGCAGCCTTCACCACTGCTTCTGCTGATGGATAATGCCTCCCACGATGGCGTTTCTTCAAGTTAGGGAATAGAAAAAAGTCACATGGGGCTAAATCCGGACTATAGGGAGGGTGAGGGATGCACTTCACGTTGATTTTTGCAAGATATTCAGCAACAACATTGACAATACGCGGCCGCGCATTATCGTCGAGCAGCATCCAGCCTGCTTCACGGAAATGTGGTCTTTTGCGCCTGATATGGACTTGCAATGTTTTCAGGACATCCCTGTAGTATTGTCCAGTTATTGATGTGTGTGCAGGTACAACATGCTGATAAACCATTCCATGAATATCAAAGAATGAGATGACCATCACTTTTCCAGCAGAAGCAATCACTTTTTCTTTTTGGGGGGTTGGTGATGAAGGAGATTTCCACACTCAGCTTTGCTGTTTGCTCTCAGGATCAAAATGATGTAGTCAAGTTACATTATCGGTGATTACTTTGAAAGAAACTCCGGATCTTCCTCTAACATCAGCTTAAACTGCATGAGAATGTCCTTTTGTTCGGGAATCAACAGTCTTGGAACCCATCGCGCACAAACGCGTCTCATGTGTAATGTTTCTGTCACCAACGTGTGGATGGCACCCAATGAAATTTTCAGTATTTCAGAAAGTGATCTTAAGGCAATTGGTCTATCCTGTCTCAACAATGGCAGCAGCAGTGTTGATGTTTTCTTCCGTAAGAGCACTAAGTGGACCACCGGTCCACCTTCCTCTGAGATTAACTGTCTCCCCTCTTTAAACATTTTAAACCACCTTCAAGCTGTGCTGTAGGGAAGAACAGACTCTCCATAGGCCTCGTGCAACATTGTATAAGCCTCAGCTGAAGATTTGGTGACACGAAAGCAGAATTTCAAAGCCGCATATTGTTCCTCGCGTGTTGCCTCCATTGCAGTGGTAGGCGATACTGAACATGTCTGACCTTACCTGGTTCTGACAGTCGGAAACCATGAGTACCAACAATGAAACTACTTCAGCGTGTTTGTTTCACATTAAGCTAACAGAATGCAATAAGATTGAATTTTAGTGGGACAAATTGTGATCGTAAAACATTATGATCATTCTTTATTGAACAGCTCTCGTAATTATTATGCGGAATGTACATGATTATTTATTTAAATTGTGTTTAATAGAAGCCCCTCCCCCCAAAAATAAACTGCTTAACTTTATTCAAACTCGCAAAATTAGCAGACGCCCTTGTAAAAAGCTTCCAGCATTTAAAAAGAGTAATAGAGCTTCCTTACTAGTTTTTCTTTAATTCCTTAGTTCGTTTTTTTTTTTTTTTTTTAATTTTGAAGTATTTATTACTTTGTTGAATCAACTGAAATTCACCACTTGTAGCTGCCATAGAATATAGGAAAATGTTTTAGGATAAATTGCAATAAACAGAGCTCTAACGTGAAATCTTTACTTATAAATTATTATTAACTACCGGAATATTCAAAGTGCTTCTTTTATTTGCAAGTAAATATCCTCGCAAACTCATGCACACTAATACAATGTAACTCTTTTAAAATTGTAATGATGTTTTACCAAACTTTCCTTGGATATTATGCTAATAATACAAATTTAGTTCTTGTAGGTAATATAAGTACTATACCATAACAGCATAGGTAATATATCTCTTTTCAGTTGTTATAAAGGGTTGTAACAGGTTACATTAATTATTTAAAATTTATTTGAAAAGATTAATGACTGTTTCTTGCAGTGGATCCAGTTTTTTTTTTTTTTTAATTTTTCTTCTAAACGTTATTTTAAACAACGGCAGCCCTTGGTATTCTCAGCTGTAAACACGTGCCTAACATTCTTCACCCCTCCACCTCTCCCCCGGTTGGTGTATCCTCAAATGTTTATGACATTGTGGTTAGGGAGAAGAACAGTATTTACGTACAAAGCGATCCGCCTGGGGATGCTTAAAGCGCGGTCACTATATCCGTCACCTTCAGCTGCTTTAGTGCGAGCGCTGCAAACTCCAAGCACTCGTGGTACCTCTGACGTTACCCGAGGAACCTCGGGCCGAACATTCCAGCCCCTCCCAAATGGGAGTTGTTCGGATTGGGTTGGACTCGAGAGAGCAGTGTGTTCCCCATATCCGTGGGAGAAAGGGTACCTCCGGCTAGGTTTAGGCCGTCCGGAGGGGGCACAGGGTTGCCTAAGAAGTCCCGGGTACTATACCTGCAGAGTTAGCAGTTGTGCTAGTTCACCAGGCGGCACTACCGAGGTTATTCGGTAGTCTTCCCTGCGGGGTTGACGCGAGTAAAGTGGCGTATCCACTTCCAAACGTCTTGTGTTGGGGAGAGGGTTTTTATACTCAAGGTATTGACCCAAGGAAACAGCCCCAGAGTTTTCCATCGCTCCCGAGTTGATAGAGACCGGAGTTTTTGGACTTTCGGGTAGACCGCGTTGCACAAGTGTCATCTGGTGGTCTCTTTCAGCGTAGAAGTGTTGGCGGAAGTCTCAGATCTGCATGGCAGGATGATATGCTCTTGGTAAAACTAACTTCTCGGGTACGGCGGTCTCCGTTCACCGAAAGCGGTCCGATGAGGACGTTTCAGGAACACAGTAGGGTGAGATGCCATTTGTGCTGGCCTACCAGGAAATTCCAACAAGTAAACTCTAGGGACACTGCCCTCTGCACCGCCGCAGTCCCTTGAGTCGGCCGCCCTCTGTTTCCTCTGGCCTTGTTGTTCCTCCTTGAGATGCTCGATTTGGGGCATAGAGACAATAGACCATGACTGCAACTTTGTGCCGACTCCCCTCCCGTAGCATTATCCAATCCACCCTGGCCGAGATTCGAGCTAGGGACCTCTTAAACGTGCGGCAGACACGCTACCATCACGCGACAGAGGCGGGGACAGAATCTTTTTTTTTTTTTTTTTTTTTTTTTTTTTTTTTTTTTTTTTTTTTTTTTTTTTTTTTTTTGTAATTTACGTCCTCCAACGGTAAGTCATATCGGACTATGAATCAAATGGGTGAAATGATGCTCAAATGAGTTCGGGGTCCATGGAGCTTCGAGTTACCCGAAATTCCTCTATCAGGATAAGGACAAACCCCGGAGAAAACCTTATCCAGGCAACTCACCTTGACCGAGATTCGAACTCGGTAACTCTTGAACGTGAGGCAGACACGCTACCATCACGCTACAGATGTTGGCAGAGAATCATGATGATGATGACGATGACGACGACGAAGGCAGCAGGAGAGGATGGTATGTGTAAGCCAGACAACACGCACCAGCAAGTTGTGAACACGCTAATGCAGGGACATAGTTGAATTGTCGCTGGTGAACGTGACGTGGGGAGGTGTTTTGAGCCGCGGCCCCGAGCTGACACAAAGTTGTTACCTGTCACACATACTACCTCCTGGTGACAGAAATGAATTACCTTCCTGCATGACACTGCAGTATGTGCAACTTCCCGAAAACACCGTCTCCAGGGATGGGCAAACTGCTACAACAGAGAACACGTCTTCGCTTACCACGATAGTAGCGTGTCTACTTTACGTTCAAGAAGTCCAGAGTTCCAATCTCGGTCAGGGTGAGTATCTGAATACGGCGTTTTTCCTTATCCTGAAAGATCACTTAGCTCTATGTATCCTGTACTCATTTGAACATCATTTCATTCATCGTCCGATATGACTTAACGTTGGAGGTTTTCCCTTATTCTGAAAGATGAATGTCTGGTAACTCTAAGCTCTATGTATCCTGTACTTATTTGAACATTATTTCATTCATCGTCCGACATGACTTAACGTTGGAGGTTTTCTCTTATCCTGAAAGATGAATGTCTGGTAACTCTAAGCTCTATGTATCCTGTACTCATTTGAACATCATTTCATTCATCGTCCGATATGACTTAACCTTGGAGGTTTCGCTTATTCTGAAAGATGAATGTCTGGTAACTCTAAGCTCTATGTACCCTGTACTAATTTGAACATCATTTCCTTCATCGTCCGATATGACTTAACGTTGGAGGTTTTCCCTTATCCTGAAAGATGAATGTCTGGTAACTCTAAGCTCTATGTACCCTGTACTCATTTGAACATCGTTTCATGCATCGTCCGATATAACTTAACGTTGGAGGTTTTCTCTTGTCCTGAAAGATGAATGTCGGTAACTGTAAGCTCAATGTACCCTGTACTCATTTGAACATCATTTCATTCATCGTCGGATATGACTTAACGTTGGAGGTTTCCTCTTTTCCTAAAAGGTGAATGTCTAGTAACTCTAGCTCTATGTACCCTGTACTCATTTGAACATCATTTCATTCATCGTCCGATATGACTTAACGTTGGAGGTTTTCTCTTATCCTAAAAGATGAATGTCTAGTAACTCTAAGGTCTATGGACCCTGTACTCATTTGAACATCATTTCATTCATCGTCCGATATGACTTAAAGTTGGAGGTTTTCTCTTATCCTGAAAGATGAATGTCTGGTAACTCTAAGCTCTGTGTATGCTGTACTCATTTGAACATCATTTCATTCATCGTCCGATATGACTTAACGTTGGAGGTTTTCCCTTATCCTAAAAGATGAATGTTTAGTAACTCTAAGCTCTATGTACCCTGTACTCATATGAACATCATTTCATTGAACGTCCGATATGACTTAACGTTGGAGGTTTTCCCTTCTCCTGAAAGATGAATGTGCAGTAACTCTAAGCTCTATGTACCCTGTACTCATTTGAACATCATTTCATTCATCGTCCGATATGACTTAACGTTGGAGGTTTTCCCTTCTCCTGAAAGATGAATGTGCAGTAACTCTAAGCTCTGTGTATGCTGTACTCATTTGAACATCATTTCATTCATCGTCCGATATGACTTAACGTTGGAGGTTTTCCCTTCTCCTGAAAGATGAATGTGCAGTAACTCTAAGCTCTATGTACCCTGTACTCATTTGAACATCATTTCATTTATCGTCCGATGACTTAACGTTGGAGTTTTCCCTTATCCTGTAAGATGAATGTCTGGTAACTCTAAGCTCTACGTAACCTGTACTCATTTGAACATCATTTCATTCATCGTCCGATATGACTTAACGTTGGAGGTTTTCCCTTATCCTGTAAGATGAATGTCTGGTAACTCTAAGCTCTACGTAACCTGTACTCATTTGAACATCATTTCATTTATCGTCTGATATGACTTAACGTTGGAGGTTTTCCCTTATCCTGAAAGATGAATGTCTGGTAACTCTAAGCTCTATGTACCCTATACTCATTTGAACATTTCATTCGTCGTCTGATATGACTTAACGTTGGAGGTTTTCCTTTGTCCTGGAAGATGTCTGGTAACTCTAAGCTCTATGGACCTCGAATTCATTCAGTGTCCATTCATTGTCCAATATGTCAAATTTCGAGAACGTCAATTAATAAAAATTGAAATGTTTTACCTCCGTCCAAACCAGCTAACATAAAACGGGTTAACCAATGTGAAAATCGAATAGGTAAGTGCATCCTAATTCCTCACAAATCCTTATCTACAGTTGGTCCAGTAGAGGCAATTAAATTTATTTAAATTATTTAGTGTTTTCATTAATGATTGTGTAACTTATAATACAGAATTGTTAATTTATGTAGGAAATGGAATTTGTACGTTTCAATTTTGATAAAATGGATTGAAAAATATTAATCAGGGGATTTAAAAAGTTTAAATGCAGGAATAATAGTGTAACTACTGCTTTACTTTGTAGCTTTTACCATTACTTTTGAAGCAATAATAAAGAAACACATTTGCCATCTTCGTTAGAAGAGAGTGAGTGATGAGTGAGTGACAGCTAGAACTTTTGTGTTCGAGCAGAATACACAGTAGATCTGGAGAAGACAGAGCCAAATGTGCTGGAATTTCTTGCAGTTTCATTTCCCAACAGAAATCTCTAGCAACTGTTTCGTGTCACGACCAAAGTGATTAATTTCTACAGTCCACGATATGCACGGTACTGTGAGCTTGTGCTTGTCATTTTGCGGCTAAGAACCTGAGCGGTCTCCCAGGAAGGTTGGGGGAGGTGATAGGATACTAAGTGTAGTCGTACCTAAGGAGATTCGAAGTATGGTATACCACAGTTATGCGCAGATCATCTACCCAAGAGTCAGAAAACCCTGGCCTCCTTCTACCCGGGAGTGATGGAAGACTCCGGGGCTCTTTCCTTAGGGCAATGTCTGGTTTCCCAAAGAGCCCCCCCCCCCATCAACAACGTCAAGACAGGATAGAAGTGGATACGCCACTTACGCACGTGAACCTCGCAGGGAAGACTACCGAAAACCTCGGTGGGGCCGCCTGGTGATCTAGCACACCTTCTAGCTCTGCTAACTCTCTTATGAGGCAACCCTCTATCCCATCCGGGCGGTCGTAGCCTGGCTGGAGGTACCCGATTTCCTACGGGTGTCGGGAACACACTGCCCCCTCGAGTCTAACCCAATCCGAACAGCTCCCCGACGGGAGGGGCTCGACAGTTCGGCCCGAGGTTCCTCTAGCAACGTCAGAGGTACCACGAGTGCTACACCACAGCAAAGAAAGTCTCCGAGGCCTGAGACGCAGGGGGAATGCAGAAGGTTCCCACTCCCTCCCTGTCGGCCGCGCCGTGGCTCAGTGGTTAGATCGCTTGGCTCTCACCAAGGCGGCCCAGGTTCGATCCCAGGCGACCGCAAAGTGAGATTTGTGGTGGACATCACGTTGCTGTGGCGGGTTTTCTCCGGGATCTCCGGTTTCCCCGCTATCTCATTCCACCGGTGCTCCATCTTCATCTCATGTATCATCTGTGTTACCGCCTGCGGTGCCGTATGTAGTAAAAGTGGGCGTTAAACACTACACACTCTCTCCCTGGATAGGTTTATGCATGTCAGTACAGCTACAGACCATTCAAGAACATTCTGACAGCTTCTACTTTTGTGAATGAATCTTCTGGATTTTAGTTTACAGAGTGAATAGGGCGCCTGCTTTTTTTAACGGTTCTTCTTCTTGTATAGAATGAGTTCTCTGTCACACACATTCGCTGTCCTTGTCCCACTGTGAAAGGGGGCGCATTCCTTTCAGGGAGTTCCTTTGCGTTGCTGGACAGTAGAAGGCAGGGTCCAAAGAGCCCGGTTGTAGTTCTAGTGGTTTTCCGAGAAAATATGTGTCAACCGCAGAATTTAATGTTGGCCATGGTAGCTCAATGGGTAAGAGCGACTGGCCGTAAACCAGGAGATCCGTGATTCAAGTCCTGGCCATGACTTTGAATTTTTCATTCTGACTCTATCTATTCAAAACCTAGTTCTTTATTTTCAACCACTTCAACAATTGGTGTCTATTAAAATAAGACCTGAAGCTTTTCTGGTGACGAATATGCTCTAGTTGTTCTCGGGAAGCAAGCCAGGTGAAAAGACGATTAGAAATCGACGTTTTGGGAGTGTGCATCTCCCCCATCATTAGGATATTTATACAAATATAACTATTTGTAACAAAAAACTTCACTTATCTTAAGAAAAATTGTGTCGATTTTTCTTACTAGTTAAATTAGTTGAAGTTGAAATCGATTTGACCAACATTTGTTCGCGTCGTCAGTCAGAGAAAACAATTCGTTTTAAGGAAGTTACTATGTTCTTATGTTTTTCCAGTATTACCAAAATCTGAAAACGAAGCATACTTAAGAACAGAATCAACTGACGGTATTTCAAAATTCATTACGCGATGTTCATTTTTAAAATAAATATCTTTTCCCAAACCATTAAATCTGTCGGGACATTTAATTGTTTTAATAATTTAACTTCAGGATTTATATTATGGTTAAATGACCAAAAATGATCAGCTACGGCCGATTTATACTTAATGTTACGAAAATGTTCTTTCGTTCTGGTTTCTAAATTACGTTTTCAACTACCAATGTAAACCTGATCACAATCTAAACAATCGAATTGATAAATACCAGATTCTTTCTTGTTGAATACTGTATTTGTTTTTAGGAACGAAAGTTATACCAAACTCTTTAAAAACTTTTTGAAATTGTTCATTAAACCAAGGATGGTAAGCAAATTTTTTAAATTTATAATCGTCTTTTATTTTTTAAGGTTAGAAATATCATTAACAGTTTTCTGATCTTTAAACTTTTCGATCTTCTTCTGTATAAAGTCTTTATTAACACCATTAATAAAAGGAGTTTTAATAATATGTTTATATTCCTTATTAAATTTCTCTTTATTCAGGAATATATTTATTAATCTATAAATCAAACTATTAAAGACAGCCAATTTATGTAGAAAAGAGTTAAAACTTTTATTTTTTATGTAATTTTTGATATGAGCAGATTTCCTATAAATACCAGAATCCAATTTATTATTATTTATTATTATCTTCAAATTCCAAAAAGGAAGAAAAACAACAATTTCAGTTTCTAAAGTGAATTTTATAGCTTTATCTTGTAAATTTAGTAATTTTAAAGCATCATTCAGTTGTTTATCAGGAACAATAGCCAGAACATCATCAACATATCTATACCATGTTTTAAATATCAAATTTGAATGATGTAGATATCTTATAGATATGTTGATATCAGGATTAAGCGGAGAACTAAGGAGGCTTTGGCCATTTCCTCTGATAGAAGCACGCTGGATGCTGGATTTCAGTTCAGCTGGAAACTGGCCTTAAAAATGGAAACCCGTCGACTTCAGGAGCACAGATCTATACAGCTTGATAATCAAGTTAAGTAGTTACGTTTCTTTGACACAATTAATTTTCTATACTCACGCCATCTTCTGACCTGGCATTTAATTTACTGCAAACAGTCTTTTGTTCAATGATGCGAATTTGGATAGTGTTTTGTCTCTGTTTATATTTATGTTATATCCAGTGATTGATTTGTGCTTATAATATTTTATAAATATCTTGATGATGGGAGAGATGCACACTCCTGAAACGTCAATTTCTAATCGTCTTTTCACCTGACTTGTTGCCCGAGAAGAAATTGAGCATATTCGTCGCCAGGAAAGCTTCAGGTCTTATAACTACTTAACTTGATAATCAAGCTTTATAGATCTCTGCTTCTTAAGTCGACAGATTTCTATTTTTCATATTTCCAGCAGCACGATTAAGCGTTTATAGAATTAAGCAGGCTACATTCCTCCGAGAGGAGCCCGCTGGATGTTGGAATTCAGTTTACCTCCTCTTGGAAACCGGCCTTAAAACTGGAAATCTGTCGACTTAAGAAGCACAGATCAATACAGCTTGATAATCAAGTTAAGTAGTTACGGAAATTAATTGCTCTTTCATACGCCGCGTGTAGGACGCACTATGAAAGGGTACAGTCAGACTGAAAAATTTAATGCCATAGCCGGGATTTGAAACACGGATCTTCTGGTCTCCGTCCAGCCGCTCTAAGCCATTGAGCTACTATGGCCAACGTGCCAACATGACATTAAATTCTCCAACTGAGTCGTGAAATGAAATGTGTGGTATTTAACGCCCGCTTTTACTACATACGTCACCGCAGGCGGTAACACTGATCATGCATGAGATGAAGATGGAGCACCGGTGGAATGAGATGGCGGGGGAAACCGGAGGTCCCGGAGAAAACCCGCCCCAGCACCGTGTTGTCCACCACGAATCTCACTTTGCGGTCGCCTTGGTGAGAGCCACGGCGTGGCCTAACTGAGTCGTGCTTTTCCCGGTAAACCACTAAGAGTTGTCATAAACACATGAGACAACTACCTTAATGACGACTTACTATGTTGTTGTTTTATAGTTCAGACCACTATTAGGTACAATTAATGGAAATTAATTGCTCTTTCACACGACGTGTGTAGGACGCACTATGAAAGTGTAGAACCAGACTGAAAAATTCAATGCTATAGCCGGGATTTGAAACACGGATCTTCTGGTCTCCGTCCAGCCGCGCTAAGCCATTGAGCTACTATGGCCAACGTGCCAACATGACATTAAATTTTCCAACTGACTCGTGTTTTCCCGGTAAACCACTAGGGGTTCTCATAAACACACGAGACAACTACCTTAATGACGACTTACTATGCTGTAAGTACTTTAAGGCCCGGGCTTTATAGTTCGGACCACTATTAGGTACAATTAATGGAAATTAATTGTTCTGTCACACTAGCCGTGTGTAGGACGCACTGTGAAAGGGTAGAGCCAGACTAAAAAATTTCAAATATTCTAATACGAATTAACGTTGTAGGAAGTAAATTAAATTAACATTAAGAAGTGCAAACTCTCTGCCAAAGATTCCGGGGACACTTGGAACTCAGTGACCTCAAGGATGCGGTCACTATGTGGATAAACACAAAATGACAATAGTAGACGTCAGTTTGGCAGTGTGTGAGGAAGGCGTGGCCGACATCTTAATCCCGATACTGACGCATGGCAACATGGGGACGACAGGAAACATAAAGTAGTCAAGAGTTGGTTCTGTGTGGGAATTTCAATGAGACTCCTAATGACCTCTGTATACTTCCGTCATATCATCACTCCGTTCAGCATTCACATCACATCTATACTTTATTATTTCATAAATAATTCCTATTCCTAAATCGGAACATTCTGAGATGATAAGCAACTATTGCTCTTTTGTTTACACAGTCTAAGATTCTTAAAAGCAGTATTTATAAGCGTATACAGAAGTCGACATAAATATTCCAATGTAAACATATTTATTACTTACATTATTTTAAAGCTACGCTGAGTAAGCATACGTAAATACAACTGGCACAAAATAAACTTGACTCTTTCTTAAACGTATAAACTGATTTGCAGTACAAGGAGAAATAAAACAGTTACTCTACATTTGGACATAAGTATTCAAACAGACAACATCTAGCATTCAGTTATTATTCCATTTCTTTGAATTACTACTGATAATTGTTGGGACATTGTCTGTAGATGACTGCAGAGTCCATATTTCTCCACTCTGTTTGAAGTTCTTTCAGATAGTCCCTGCTTCTGATATGATACTTCCTCACAAGCTTCTCGAGTTCCTTCCAGATGTTCTCTACAGAATTTAAATCTGGAGATTGGGGCGGTGTCCTCAAAGTGTGGGGAGTATTGTACACGATCCAAGCCTTACAATTTCGACACTATGCTTCGAATAGTTACCCTGCTGGAAGTAATAACCATGCCCTAATCCCAGCTTCTCTGCACTTAGTTTTCAAGAAACGTCTTGTATTCAAATTTGTCAATGATCCCCAAAGCTAGATGAAGCTATACAGTCCCATGCCATCACACTGCTGCCACCATGTTTCACTGTAGCTACCATGTTCTTAGGTCCCCATTCTGTATTTGGCAGTCTGCACAGTCTCCACTTCAGAGAATATGGTGAGACGAGTACAAACATGTATAGATGCTGGTGAAGGACACTTCTAACATTTTCTCTGAGATGTAAATAGTGTAATGTAATCTCCCAATTGTGTACTATATTCTCCCAAAGTTGTACGTGTGTCCTATTTTTGGTTCAAAACTTATGGCTATTGAAACGGTTCGGGTTTATATGGATCGCACTGTATATAAACTATTCTGTATTACAAATCTTTTTAACTTAAATGAATATATATGTATCTATATGTATATATTAAGGGGCAGATAGTGCAGCGCGGAGACAAAAGGCTTGCCGAAACAGATAAAGTTAGATGACTGAAAGATTCGTGTTTCGTCTGGTAATTTCTGGAACAGTGAACAGAGAACATTCCACAAACGTCTAGAAATGCGAGTGAGCTATATAAGACAAGCTGTGACTCGCCAAGGATGGTAACTAGAGTGGTAAATGAATTGGTGTGCATAGCTGTGTTTTGAAAGTGGACTCTTTTGTTTGTGGGCAACGGTCTTGAGGATTGTATTTGTGTATGATACGTAATTCTGCTACTGTAAGGCTTCACCAAAGTGTATTTCTACGGAAATAAAGAACATTTTGAATTTCTGCACATTGGACCTTTAATTTCACGAAACTCGGTAGCGTAGATGGTAGCGTGTGTTCCTTACGTTCAACAGTTCCCGAGTTCGAATCTCGGTAAGGGTGAGTTACCTGGATAAGGCATTTCAGGGGTTTTCCCTTATCCTGATAGACAAATGTCGGGTAACTCTAAGCTCTATGTACCCTGGGCTTATTTGAGCATCATTTCACCCACTCCATTCATCGTCTGATATGATTTAACGTTGGAGGACGTAAATTATAAAAAATATGTATAAAAATAAATAAATAAAAAATAAAAAAGTAAAAAAGAACCCACATTTACTATATATACTAGGTGCGACCAAAAAGTAAGTTCCGTTTGGTAATAAAATTAAATTGTGTACAGATACAGAAAAATTATTTATTGCACAAAATTCTAGAACTCTTAGACTACTTTTCCATATAACTGCCGCAATTTTGCAGGCATTTGTCATAGCGAGGCATAAGTTTTTGTATACCTTCTTCATAGAAGTTTGCCGCCTGTGTCTTCAACCAGTTGCAAACATTTTGTTTCAGCTCTTCGTCATTGTTGAAGTGTTGACCGCCAAGGAAAGATATGAGATGCAAAACCAGATGAAAGTCGCTAGGAGCGAGGTCAGGGCTGTATGGGTGGTGGTCAAACAGGTCCCAGCCAAATCCCTGTAGGATGTTTTCCGTCGCATTTGCAGTGTGTGGCCGTGCGTTATCGTGAAGAAACACAACACCTTTTGACATCGCAAATTTGCCGATAAATTTCAATTGGTTTCAATTTTCTGGCATTCCGAAAACGAATCACAGATCTGATTTCACAAGCGGCGGGATTTTCAATCAACACCGACATTGTAAACAAGCACAACAAAGCGTACGTGGCTGACAGCGATCTCACAATGGCGCACGTTTCTTCTCCTTAATATAGAGCGTCTACGCCGCATGTGCGGAACTGCGATCGCAGCGCTGCAGCGGAGATAAATTGAAACAGAACTTACTTTCTGGCGCCCTTAATATATAATCACAACCGGACTAGTTAAAACAAGTATATGCTAATTTACAAAAACTTTCGATAAAGTTGATCATGGCTGTTTACTTGCTAAGTGATCTGAATTAGGTTTTGAAATATTTGGATCATATTTACCAAGGATTTATCAAGGTCTAATTTAGGACCGTCATTATTTTTGTGTTTCACAAATGATTTACCTAGCATTGTATAAAAATTAAAGTGTTAATGTTTGCTGACGATGTTAAAGTATATAGAAGTATCAGCAATGTTAAAGATTGTTTAGAACTTCAACAGCCTTCACCTTCTATATGCATGGAGCAAAACAAACGAGTTGTGTGTAAATTTAAAAAGAAATGACGGTTACAGACATTAGACAGTGAAATCAGCTGCAACAATGTGGTGAAGCCAAGCACGCTGCGGCAAACAAAAGAAGTGTAAAACAAGCAGTCTGATGCTCGTTTTGCCGTCCCCTTGTTTCTGCGGAATGAAAAAGCGAAGTGATGTGTCTTGTGGATTTATGTTGACATTCCGAGCATGGGCAGGACAGAAGCCGATGTGCGTGCTTACATTAGCATTTCTATAAAATGCTTTTAGGAAACCTGGCTCTACGTTTCTGGAAACATAAAGTGGTTCCCTGCCTATCATTAGCGGCGGGAATTGAACCCGGCAGCTCATGCCATATTTTAACTATCGTATGTACTTCTCAAATAACAAAGAGCTTTTATTAATTCGATTTTTGTTCTGTTTGTCTGTTCTGTAAACATTTTGTAAATAATTTGTAACTAACTGGACGATAAGCTAGAGACCTTAATGTTTTAATACAGGCCGTTAATACACTGGCTGGTAGGGCTAGTTACGGTGAAGCAATAAGTATTATACAAATATGACTATTTGTAACAAAAACCTTCAGTAATCTCAAGAAAGTGATATCAATTCTTCTTGTTAGTTGAATTAGTTGAAATCGATTTGACGAACCCTTCTTCGCGTCTTCAGTCAACTCACTTCGTCGTCAACGAAGTTACTACGAGGATGAGACAAATGAAAACCTTAAATTTGTAATACCAAATCGAAATTTCGCGCCGTCGTCCTGTAAGTTGGTAAGCATGCTACAAACAGCGTGCAGAATGGCCGTTAGGTGGCAGCATTGTGTAGATGCACACATCCCGTCGCAGTATCAGTATAAAGATGGCCGCCCCACTTGCGACTTACACCAGCGTTCTGTTATTCGGTTTTTGCGTACTAAAGGTGTGAAACGTATTGAAATTCATCGAAGAATGAAGGTTCAGTACGGTGATCCATGTTTGTCACAGCAGCAAGTCTACGAATGGAGTAGGAAGTTCGCAAATGGTGTGACCAGTGGAAGATGCTGCACGTCCAGGTCAGACACAACGAGTTGTGACTCCACAGAACATTGCAGCAGTTGAAGCCATAGTGAAGGAAAACCGCCGAGTAACACTGAATGACATTACAGCATGTTTACAGATTAGTCCTGGATCAGCACAACACATTGTGTATGATGTGCTTAAGTTTCACAAAGTGTGTGCAAGAAGTGTGCCACGTCAGCTGACTCCTGAAATGAGTTGATGCTTGTGAAGAACTTATTCAGCGCTTTGAATGGGAAGGTGATGGCTTCCTTGCAAGAATCGTTAGTGAGGACGAAACCTGGGTTCACTTCCACCATCCGGAAACGAAAGAGCGAGTAAGGAATGGCGCCATCGCTTATCAACAAAACCAAAGAAGTTTCAGACAGAACCATCAGCAGGGAAGGGTATGCTGACTCTCTTTTGGAACGAAAAAGGCGTCATTTGGAGCATTACATGCCTAGAGGACCACTGTCACCAGTACATCAAATACAGATCTCCTAAAAATGATCTGCGGCCTGCAATCAATGCTGTCAGCATGTGTCATTTTGCAACGTGGTAATGCAAGGCCCCACACTGCCTGTACAACAGTTGCAACAATCACAGAACTGCATTTTGAGTGTCATCATCACCCACCATGCTCACCAGACCTTGCCCTAAGTGATTTCCATGTTTGGACCACTCAAAGACGCAATGGGAGGAAAGAAGTTCCGTTCCGATGAAGAGGTACGCCATGCGGTGTATGAGTGGTTGCGTGGATTACCAAAGGAATTTTTTTCTAGACGCATTTATGAACTTTGTAAGCGCTGGAGGACTTGCATTGAGCGTAGGGGCGATTATGTTGGAATGAGATACAGCTTTGTACCAATTCTGCACAGTAAATAATATTTACAAAAATATTTAAAGTTTTCATTTGACTCAGCCTCGTATGTTACTATGTTTTTTCAGTATTACCAAAATCTGAAAACGAAACAAACCTAAGAACAGAATCAACTGCTGGTATTTCAAAATTCACTAAGCGATTTTTATTTTTTAAAATTAAATATATTTTCCCAAACTACTAAATCTATCGAAACAATGAAATAAATTCTGAAGTTAAATTATTAAAACACTTAAATGTTCCGATAGATTTAATGGTTTGGAAAAATATATTTATTTAAAAAAATAAACATCGGAGTTTTTAGTATATACGAGGGCTATCCAGAAAGTAGATTACGTTTTCGTCTGTTTCCGCTAGGGGCGGGGCTAGCGCGGCCATCTTGGGGTCAGAGCGTTGCGCAGCTCAGTCGGCATCTAGCCGTGCTAGTGAGAGGTTCGTGCTGTGCTCCGTTCAGATACTGTGACGGTTTGAAATGTCTGCGTTAATTGAAAATCCCGCGAGCTGCGAGGTGCGTGCAGTAATAAGGTTTCTGACTGCAAAAAACTGTAAACCGATAGAAATCTATCGGCAGCTTTGTGAAGTGTATGGGGACAACATTATCACTGAAGGTGGAGTGCGTCAGTGGGTCATCAGATTTAAAAATGGCCGAACCAATGTTCACGACGAAGATCGAAGTGGGAGACCCAGCATAGTGACTGCCGAACTTGTCGAAAAAGTCGATGCTTAAGTCCGTGAAAATCGAAGATTCACAATAACGGAACTTTCTTTGAGTTTTCCACAAATTTCGCGAAGTTTGTTGCACGAAATCATCAGCGAAAAGCTTGGTTACCACAAGTTTTGTGCAAGATGGATTCCAAAAATCTTGACAGAGGACCACAAAAATCAGCGAATGGCTGCAGCGTTGAACTTTTTGGACGTTTACCATAAGGATTGTGACTCTTTACTCGATCGCATCGTTACTGGTGACGAAACATGGGTGAAACACGTGAACTGTGAAACGAAATTGCAATCAATGCAGTGGGGGCACACAAGTTCTCCCCAAAAACCCAAGAAATGCATGCAAACAATGTCGGCAAGGAAGATGATGGCGACTGTTTTTTGGGACAGAAAAGGTGTGATTTTGGTGGACTTCCTGGAAAGAGGCACTACAATAAACTCTCAAAGGTATTGCCAAACTCTCCAAAAACTCAGAAGAGCCATTCAAAACAAGCGCAGAGGAATGTTGAGCTCTAAGATCTTGTTGATTCCGGACAACGCCCGGCCCCACACGGCAAATGTCACTCGTGAAGTTCTTGAATCTTTTAAGTGGGAGTTGTTTCCTCATCCGCCGTACAGTCCCGACCTGGCACCGAGCGACTTCCACCTATTCCCAGCAATGAAGAAGTGGCTGGCTATGCAGCGTTTTGATGACGACGCACAGCTGCAAGAAGAGGTAACGAAGTGGTTGAAGGTGCAGGCGGCCGAATTTTTCGACGAAGGAATTTCCAAGCTCGTACATCGCTACGATAAATGCCTTAATTTGAATGGTGACTATGTCGAAAAGTAGTATTTGAGTGTGGCTTTCATCTGTATATAATAAAATTTGTTTCCTATACTTTGTTTACTTTTTATTCCAAAACGTAATCTACTTTCTGGATAGCCCTCGTATTTGAAGTCTTGATATCTGTCTTCTTTATTAAAATGTGGAATTCTTGTAGCGCCTGCTGTGTCGTATGTGGTAAAAGCGGGCGTCAAACACTACACATTTTATTTCATTGGAATTCTTGTGTGTTTTCATAAGTTATTGGAGCTGGTTCTTCAAAAAATATGTATCTCGATTAACGTCAAGTAGAAAAATACGTCTTTGTAGGAATATTTCTGCAAGACTGAGTAGGGAAAGTCATGAGAGAGCGACAGAAGCTGTTTTACTAAAGCAGGTATTTCCTGCTAAGAGAAGTTTGCTTGTTCATATTTTACCCCCAGTGATACTCATTAGTAAAGCAATTTATTTTCACCCTTGGGGAGAATCCATAGCACGTGGGGGCAAAAAAAGAATCGACCAGGTGTCTCGCTATGGCACTAAACTAGCCATGTATTTCACCTTATGCGTTCTCTGCGGCAGTGCATGATGACTTAAACTCACATCGTTCTCTCAACACACTACTCGTGATTTATGACAGCGGGGGGGGGGGGCTCTTGGAGCTCCAGAACGTGGGCCATAGACCAGAGAAAGACAGCTTCGAGAATTGTGACGTATTTCAGTCGGCAGCAAGGCCTGCAATGTGTGTGACGTCAGGTAAGAGCTGTGTAGTACCAAGTTGACTATATAAATGGTGCTGTGAGTACAGAATCTGAGGGTTCAGTCAGGTGTAGCACACTCGATGACAACAATGTAGCTGCCACCTACCAAAAGGAACTGTTAAATTTACAGTGTGACCATTTATTGAAGGACAAATATACACACAAGAAAGACTTGGCTGATTTTTACAAGAATGTCCCCCAAACCAAATTTCCGAGGTTGTATAGTGGCCGCGTTTAAACCATCCCCAACCGGCTCTCTTTGTAGGGAAAAACTATTCCTCCCCCTAACCACAATGTCATAAACATCTTAGGAAACACCAACCGGGGTCAGAGGTGAAGAATGCTAGGCACGTGTTTACAGCTGAGAATATCCAAGGTTGCCGTTGTTTAACATAACGTTTAGAGGCAAAATATAAATAAAGCAATGATTAATGTTTCCTATAAGTAATAGATAATGTTACAACGCTTTGTAACATGACTGAAAAGAGATATGTCACCTATGTTGTTATGCTATTAGTACTTATATTACGTACAAGAACTAAGTGCGTATTATTAGCATAATATCTAAGGAAAGTTTAGTAAAATATCATTACAATTTTCAAAGGGTTAAATTGCATCAATGTTTATGAATTTGCGAGGGATATTTACATGCGAATTAAAGAAGCACTTTGGATAATCTGGTAGTTAATAATAATTTATAAGCAAAGACTGCACGTTAGAGCTTTGTTTATTGCAATCGTGAGCCGATTTATTCTAAAACATTTTCCTTTATTCTATGGCAGCTACAGTTGGTGAATTTTTGTTGATTTAACAAAGCAATAAACACTTCAAAAGTAAAAAAAAAAAAAAAGTAAAAAAGACGAACCAATGTATTAAAGAAAAACTAGTAAGGAAACTCTATTAACTCTTTTTAAATTTTCGAAGCTTTTAACAAGGATGTCTGCCAATTTTACAAGTTTGAATAACGTTAAGCAGTGTATTTTTTGGGGGAGGGGGGCTCTTCTGCTAAACACAATTTAAATAAGTAATCACGTACACTCCGCATAATAATTAAATATGTCATAAACGCTTTACAACTCGAGAAAGTTTACAAATGCTGTTAGATATATATTACAAGTATGAATGGAAATCCATGTTAGGTTCGATACCCACGGTCTCCACATCTTAATTAAATTACGCAAGTGCTAAACGCCAATAACTATTAAACACTAATAAATGTATAAACTACACTAAGTAAAACACTATGTAACTTCTATACATATAAACTTAATTAACATACACAGGATGCATGTTTGCACAGTTTAAGCTAATTTCTGAGGACACAAGAGAAATATTGCAACAGTGCTTTAACTTGCTGAACGTATTAAGAAGGACGACCCATATGTTTAAGGGTGGAAGACCCTTATAATTGCTTACATGTGAGGAGGCGTGGTCAGAAGGGAAAGCTTTGATGCCGCCTGGGATGCGATGAACGAGGCTACTATACTCACTTGCCGCACGGACATTGTGTATGTTTGGCTCGACATATCTGTGCGAACAATTTTTTTTTCTGTTATGAAATTAGCTAAGTCCAAATCCCAAAGTACCTTGTCGGATCACAATCTAACATGCCGCCTTCGATTACAGATTTCCCAGCCATTACGTCGTGACTTTGATAAACTAGTTAAATAAAAACGAAACAGGTATAGGAAAATGTCCACGTAATTTTGTTCTGAACGGTTCTCCTCTAATTTGCAGAGAAAATTACTTTATGTTTTTTTTAATTTACTTCATAACATGCCTGACCTTCAGATAAACTACGAGTTGAAGTTTTATACATTTTTTCATAGCACAGAGCTAAAATGTAATTGTCTATAAGCTGTGACCAATTGTGTAATTAAAGCAGTCAGCATTAATATTACAACATCCAAGATGTAAGTTGTACATATTATTAACACCCGATACGTTTCCTGTCTTTCCTACCCGCACACTAATCCTTCCCCTTCGACAGCACTAATCAGCGTCGTGACGTCACACGCTATCCTGCCTTTCATTCGGGGGCATATTTGGCGGTTAGAGCTCACGGAGCTGACGTCAGACCACCGCTACCTGTCTTACCCTGGCCATAGACGCTACTCCTGTTCCCTATCGCTCTTTCAAATGTTTCAAACCTTGTCATTATTGAAAAGGCGCCAGGCTCTTCCATGACCTCAAAGAAACAAAACAATGATGGTTAAGCAATTCAAAAAATGTAAAGGATGAAAAATTTAAACGAAAAAGAGCAGACGGCTTCACAGATTATTGCAAAAAATTTCAAGTTTATAAATTATTACTAATGTAAGTATATTAACTAATTAAAAATCGTTGGAAGCTTTTTTGTGAAACTATAAAGTCACCAAACTTTTAAAGAAGACACTCAAACCAACACAATCACGAACTCGCATCAGCCGGTCTGAGACAGGATCCAGCGAGTGGAGAACATTGTTTTGGAGGATCGCCGATTGAGCATTTTCAGATCTTCATGCAGGATTGAGTGCACAGATCCCACGGAAATGCCAATTTTGGAGGCGATGTCTGCAACTGTCTTGGTTTTTTTTTTTTTTTTTTTTTTTTTTTTTTTTTTTGGCCTTCGGCAAAATCCCATATGGCCATCGTAGGGAAAAATAAGAAAAATAATGTAAGGAAGTTTAAGAGGAGGGGAGGAGACTAGATCTGTAGATCACTTTCTTTAAGAAATTGTAGAAGAGCTTGGTATACAGGTTTGTTGCATAACTGTAATATGGTGTTGACGCTAGCGGGAAAAGGAACAGACTGCTGAAGTAGGCAGCGGAGGAAGGAAGAACGGTGGGCTCGGTAGCGAGAGCAACTGAACAGGAGATGATTGAGGTCAGCGGTTTCGCCTGGGTCATCAGGACATACAGGGGAATCGATGAGACGTAGTCGGTGTAGATGCGCAGGGTAACATCCATGTCCAAGTCGCATTCTAATGATGGAGGTGAGATGTCGACGTGCAATCCTGAAGCTGGAGAACCAAGGGGTCGTGGATAGATGCGTCTGAACGGCGGCGTGGTGTTTGCCTTTGATGGACTGCGAACGAATCCAGGCGTCATTCCAGCGACAATAGGCGTCACGATGAAGGACCGGGAAGAAATCCGTGTAGGGCAGTTGGATGCCTTGGAAGGAACCTTGGGTGAGTCCCTCTTTTGCCAGGCGATCGGCGACTTCATTGTATCGAATTCCGACATGCCCTCTGATCCAAAGGAAGTGAATTTGATGTCCAGCTATGGTAGCGTTGTTCACCAACGTCAGTATCTCGTAAAGATAACAGTGCATATCTCTCGTCCAGCGGGGAGATGAGAGTCTCTGCAGCACACTCTGCGCATCGGTTAAGATCAGCAGTTTGGGGAAGCCCTGAGAAATCCCATATTGCAAAGCGTCACGAATGGCCAAAACCTCTGCAGTGTAGCTGGAAGCCTCCATAGGTAGGCGGTATCGAGCCAGGGCATTAGTAGAAGGACAGACGTATGCGTAACCTACTCCATCAGCAGATTTAGAACCGTCGGTGTAAATCGTGGTGAAATCTGGCCATGTAATCTGCAAGAAATGAGAGAGGGTGACGTTCACGTCTGGGGTCCGAATGATGTGATCAGGAAGATAATGCACCGAAACATTCAAGAAGTGTAAGTCATATGGATATTGAAACCCCGGAAGAGAGGGACTTTTCAAAATTAAGGGAAAAGCGTGGTATAGAGACCGAAAACCCAGTAAGAGTAAGGGCAATCGTCGTACAGCTGGAAAATCCACGTTGAGATAATTAGCAGCAAGATACTGCAACGTCCGCAATACTGGGTGGGCATCCATGGAGAAAACTCGCAATAGAAAGCGCTGTGTTAAGAGCTGTCGTCGTATCTCCAATGGTGGTTCTGAGGCCTCAACCAAAAGTGCATTCGTCGGTGTAGAAAGCATAGCACCCAGGCAAAATCTAAGAGCACGGTATTGAGCGATATCCAACTTGCGCAAGACCGGTGTGGAAGCAGAGCCAAAGAAGATACAGCCATAGTCCAGCACCGACCGAATTAGGGAACGATATAGCAGAAGTAATATGGAAGCGTCCCCACCCCAACATGAATGAGCGATACTGCGTAGAACATTAAGAGTTGCACCAATCTTGGAGATGAGATGCTGTATGTGACGACTCCATGAAAGGCGACTATCCAAGTAGATACCCAAAAATTTTGCGGAAGATGCAAGGGTAAAAGTAAAAGGTCCCAAGCTGATAACGCCATCAGGAAATGTCCGTCGTTTCCTAGTAAACACTACGACTGTAGACTTGGAAGGTGAAAGATGTAATCCGTGTTCAGAGGCCCAGGTTGATAAATCGGTGGCTGCATCACTAAGCCACAGACGAGTAATCCAAAAACTAGAGGACCGAGCGTACAAACAGATATCATCAGCGTACTGGAGAACTCGAATGTGAGGACTAAATAGAGAGTCTAAATCCGACGTATAAAGTGCATAAAGAAGAGGACTCAAAATCGCTCCCTGGGGCAATCCTCGAACTACTATTCTAGGGCCGAAGAAGGAGTTATCAGGAGAACGGATATAGATGAGGCGATGTCGGAGAAGATTATAAATGCCAGAGCAGTACCGAGGAGGAAGACCTAGTGCTTGCAGCTTCCCAAGCAAAACTGGCAGTAAAACACTGTCGTAGGCGCCGGAAATGTCCAAAAAGATGGCTGTCAGATATCCTTGTTCCAAATAGGTACGCTCGATGTCAGTAGTCAGAATGCTGAGACTATCCAAAGTACTCCGGGTTTTGCGGAAACCATATTGGGACATGGGTAATAATCTCCGGGATTCCAGCCACCATTCAAGTCGTTGTTTAAGCAAGCGTTCAAAGGTCTTGGCGATACAGGAAGACAAAGCGATCGGGCGATAAGAGGTACCAAAGCTAGGGTCCTTCCCCGGCTTCAAGATAGGTACAATGATCTGTGTAGTCCAACTCTCGGGGAAGACGCCGGAGGCCCAAAGGTCGTTGAATAGTTCCAAAAGGATCATCTTCGCACGAGGAGGAAGGTGGGTGAGCATGCTATAGGATATTTGATCATAACCCGGAGCTGAATTCGACGACGACTTCAGTACACTTTGGAGTTCAGACATGGAAAATGCTGACATCAAGGTGTGGTGCGAGTCCCCGGAAGAAGAGAGACCAGTAGGTGCTGGTGGTGATGTCACGGATGGCGGAGCAATGTGATCTGCAAACTCAGCGATCCAATCCCTCATAGGGCGGGTAGGAACTGGCTTCTTCCTCAATTTGTTAATAAACCCCCAAATCTGAGAAAGTGGGGTGGTGTTAGAGAGTTTGGCACAAAAGGTCTTCCAGCACTCCTTTTTGCACTGTCGTAAAAAACGTTTGGCCTCAGCTGCGGCCCGTTTATAAGCCAGAAAATTGTCCCATGTAGAGTTGTGCCGGTAGGTACTGAGCGCCAATTTCCTCTTCGCAACATAACGACTGCATTCTGCATTCCACCAAGGAGATGGTACACCACGGGACGGAAGAACTGGCCGTTTCTCTGGGATGGAAAGCAAAGCCGCACTATTGATACACTGTAGAAAGGTGTCGTAACGCACCAACGGAGGATGATCATTGGGAATCTCAGAAACGGTGGCTTCGAGAATACGTTCGTACTTGACCCAATTGGCACGCCGTAAGTTCCATCTGGTCGAAGGCCGGTGGGCCACAGAAACGTGCGGAAGAATAGTCGAAATCTCCAGCGGGAAATGATCGGAGCCCATTGTAAAGGGAAGAACCCTCCATTGGAGTTCAGAAGATAGGGAAGGGGAGCAGAGCGTCAAGTCAATCGCTGACGGTCGGTGTCCGGGCCGAGTGAGCAGGGTGGAAGACCCATCGTTGAGAAGAACCAAACCAGAGTCCTCGATGAAGTCCAAAAGCGTTCTGCCAGCAGCGTCGGTCAGGTCACAACCCCATGTGGTATTATGAGCATTAAAATCTCCGCCGAGTAAAATGGGGGTTGGTAACTGGCGCAGGAAATGATACCATTCTCGACTGGTGATGATCATTCTAGGGGAACAGTACAATGAGACAACTGTGACCTCTCGTTGACAAAGCAGAGTCCTCACCGCCACGGCTTCAAAAGAATGTATTTGGCTGTGGTCTATCTGAATGGTGTAATGTGGAATAGCAGAGTGCACCAGAATTGCAACTCCTCCCCATCCGTCCGTCCTATCCTTGGAGTAGAGGCAGAAAGAAGGTATGCGAAGAGACGTATTCGGAGTCAACCAAGTTTCAGACAGCAGGGCGATGCAGACGTGGCGTACAAAGAGTTCTTGCACAAGAGAGTCATAATTAGCTCGAAGAGAACGACAATTCCATTGCAACAGGGTTGAAGCCATGCTGTAATGTTGGGTTGTCATCGTTGGTTTATGAGCTTTGTAATAAGCTGGTAAGGAAGTCGCGGAGAAGTTCAAGTTGAACAGGGGCCGTTGAGGAAGGAGAAAAAGCAGATAATACAGAAACTATGAGCTGTAGTAGTTGCTCCACAAGCTGCAAACTAGTGGGAGCAGACGGCGATGAAGGACCCGCCCAAGATGGCGGATAAGGATTATGAGTTATTGGAGATACAGGTACTCGTTGTGGAATATACAGAGTGGAATGAACTGGGGGAAAATGCGGAACTCGGTCCGGGGGAGGTCGTGTTGACACACGAGGCACCGAAACAGCAGGTGAAGTCGGAGTGGCGAGGGCAACGGCCGGTTGGATTCCTGGTGAAGGTGCTGGTCGAGGAGTGTAGGAAGGCGGCGGAAGAGTACTGGCTGACTTTGTAGGAGATATTGCTCCAGGGAGAGGAGGGAAAGACCGTGTGTCAGTCATCGAGAGGGCTCCATTAATGGCCTGTGAGTAAGTTGGTCGAGATGGCTGAGGCGAGCAAGGGGCATCTGCTCGAGAAGCTGCCACCCGTGCCTCCCGGTATTGATGGTATGCTGGGCATTTTCTGTCTGTTGCCAGGTGAGCTCCCTGACAGTGAATGCAGCAAGGACCTGAGGTAGAGGTGCAGTCTTCTAAGAAATGGGGTCCAGCACATTTACCGCATCTAGCCGCACTCCGACACTGATGCGAGCGATGGCCGAAGCGTAAACACTTAGTGCAGATGTAGACTGGAGGATCACGAGGTTCCACCGGACATCGCGTTCCAAAGATGGCTACATGAGTCGGCAACACTTGAGAGCGGAAGGTAATCTTACACACAGGAATGGGGACCCGTACTGCAGGGTCGCTAGTGGGTCGAGAAAAACGCTGGACAGAAATAACAGGGTAGGCACTCTCTAGAAACTCAGCTATTTCTTCTTCTGTGAGACTGGTGTCCACGTTGCGAATAACACCCTGTTTGTGTATCAGAAAATTGGGAATGTAAACTTCCAAAGATGTTCCAGTAAATGCCGGTGATTCTACTATAGTGTTAGCGGCCTCTGCCGATGCTGCCTCAATTTTCAGTCGGTTTTTTCCTGCTGAGGTAATATGCACAATTGCACGTCGGATTGTCGGGTTGTGACGAAATAGCAGTTTACCTACACTCATGGGGTGTAGCTTACCCACATTCTTATCCAAACTTTCAATAAACACATAAAAAGGTCCGGGATCTGCGCTGCTATAACGATTGGAATGGCTACGTGGTGTAGAGACGCCAGGTGTAGAGGGTGTTGTTGTAGGACGTGACGTGGAAGGAGGAGATAGTGTAGAAGGTCTCGTCGTCGAAGACTGAAGAGGGCCGACGTCCGAGGTGTCTGCTGGCAAGTTCCCATTTGGTACACAATCATTCGAGTCAAAATCCATGTTGGAGTCTAATGGCGCAACGGATTCTCCTGAAGTCCGCTGCCTCTTAGAAGCACGTTCGTCATTTTCACTAGTAGCAGAAGTCGTAGGACGGAGTGCAGTTTGGACTGGTTCACAGTGAAGAGTCGGTAGAGATTGCTGCAGAGAAGTGGAAGCAGAAAGTTGTTCTTCTTGCTGGTAACATGTCTGCATCGCGGAGTAGATTAGCTGCCCCGTGTCAGGGGGGTCAGCCATAGTACACTAAATATTAACACTTCACGAGTAGAAAGTACGCACGTGAAAACACAAAGAAATTTGATGTAGAATTAGGCCGGCAATTTGCCCCGTTCTACTAACGCCGCCTCTCGCGCCGCAAAGATAAACAAGTCGTCACGGTGTTGCGATGTTACCTGCTCCGCTGTCAGACAGCGACTCTGAACTGTCTTGGTTTGTCTTGGTTTGTTGTCACACGATGTTCTGTCTTCATTGAACTGTCGCACCCAGGAACGCACATTAGACACATCCATGGTACCATCACTACATGCCTCACTTAACTGTCTTTGTTTGTTGTCACACGATGTTCTGCCTTCATTGAACTGTCGCACCCAGGAACGTACATTAGACACATCCATGGTACCATCATCACATGCCTCACTTAACTGTCTTTGTTTGTTGTCACACGATGTTCTGTCTTCATTGAACTGTCGCACCCAAGAACACACATTAGACACATCCATGGTACCATCATCACATGCCTCACTTAACTGTCTTTGTTTGTTGTCACACGATGTTCTGTCTTCATTGAACTGTCGCACCCAAGAACACACATTAGACACATCCATGGTACCATCACCACATGCCTCACTTAACTGTCTTGGTTTGTTGTCACACGATGTTCTGTCTTCATTGTACTGTCGCACCCAGGAACACACATTAGACACATCCATGGTACCATCACCACATGCCTCACTTAACTGTCTTTGTTTGTTGTCACACGATGTTCTGTCTTCATTGAACTGTCGCACCCAAGAACACACATTAGACACATCCATGGTACCATCATCACATGCCTCACTTAACTGTCTTTGTTTGTTGTCACACGATGTTCTGTCTTCATTGAACTGTCGCACCCAAGAACACACATTAGACACATCCATGGTACCATCATCACATGCCTCACTTAACTGTCTTTGTTTGTTGTCACACGATGTTCTGTCTTCATTGAACTGTCGCACCCAAGAACACACATTAGACACATCCATGGTACCATCACCACATGCCTCACTTAACTGTCTTGGTTTGTTGTCACACGATGTTCTGTCTTCATTGTACTGTCGCACCCAGGAACACACATTAGACACATCCATGGTACCATCACCACATGCCTCACTTAACTGTCTTTGTTTGTTGTCACACGATGTTCTGTCTTCATTGAACTGTCGCACCCAGGAACGTACATTAGACACATCCATGGTACCATCACCACATGCCTCACTCAACTGTCTTTGTTTGTTGTCACACGATGTTCTGTCTTCATTGAACTGTCGCACCCAGGAACGTACATTAGACACATCCATGGTACCATCACCACATGCCTCACTTAACTGTCTTTGTTTGTTGTCACACGATGTTCTGTCTTCATTGAACTATCGCAGCCAGGAACGCACATTACACACATCTATGGTACCATCACCACATGTCTCACTCAACTGTCTTGGTTTGTTGTCACACGATGTTCTGTCTTCATTGAACTGTCGCTCCCAGGAACGTACATTAGACACATCCATGGTACCATCACTACACGTATCACTCATCTGTCGTGGTTTGTTGTCACGCGATGTTCTGCCTTCATTGAACTGTCGCACCCAGGAATACACATTAGACACATCTATGGTACCATCACTACATGCCTCACTTAACTGTCTTTGTTTGTTGTCATACGATGTTCTGCCTTCATTGAACTGTCGCACCCAGCAACACACATTAGACACATCCATGGTACCATCACCACATGTCTCACTCAACTGTCTTTGTTTGTTGTCACACGATGTTGTGTCTTCATTGAACTATCGCAGCCAGGAACGCACATTACACACATCTATGGTACCATCACCACATGTCTCACTTAACTGTCTTTGTTGTCACACGATGTTCTGTCTTCATTGAACTATCGCAGCCAGGAACGCACATTAGACACATCCATGGTACCATCACTACACGTATCACTCATCTGTCGTGGTTTGTTGTCACGCGATGTTCTGTCTTCATTGAACTGTCGCACCCAGGAACGTACATTAGACACATCCATGGTACCATCACTACACGTATCACTCATCTGTCGTGGTTTGTTGTCACGCGATGTTCTGCCTTCATTGAACTGTCGCACCCAGGAATACACATTAGACACATCTATGGTACCATCACCACATACCTCACTCAACTATCTTAGTTTGTTATCACACGATTTTCAGCTTTCATTGAACTGTCGCACCCAGGAACACACATTAAACACATGCATGGTACCATCACCACATGCCTCACTCAACTGTCTTGGTTTGTTGTCACACGATGTTCTACCTTCATTGAAGTGTCGCACCCTGGAACGTACATTAGACACATCCATGGTACCATCACCACGTGCCTCACTCAACTGTCTTGGTTTGTTGTCACACGATGTTCTACCTTCATTGAACTGTCGCACCCAGGAAGGTACATTAGACACATCCATGGTACCATCGCCACATGCCCCAATTAGCTGTCTTGGTTTGTTGTCACACGACTTTCTGTCTTCATTGAACTGCCACATCCAGGAACGCACATTAGACACATCCATGGTACCATCACCACATACCTCACTTCAAAGTCTTGGTTTGTTGTCACACGATGTTCTGTCTTCATTGAACTGTCGCACCCAGGAACGCACATTAGACACATTCATGGTACCGTCACCACGTGCCTCACTCAACTGTCTTGGTTTGTTGTCACACGATGTTCTGTCTTCATTGAACTGTCACACCCAGGAACGTACATTAGACACATCCATGGTACCATCACTGCATGCCTCACTCAACTGTCTTGGTATGTTGTCACACGATGTTCTGTCTTCATTGAACTGTCGCACCCAGGAACGTACATTAGACACATCCATGTTACCATCACTACATGGCTCACTTAACTGTCTTGGTTTGTTGTCACACGATGTTCTGTCTTCATTGAACTGTCGCACCCAGGAACGCACATTAGACACATTCATGGTACCATCACCACATGCCTCACTCAACTGTCTTGGTTTGTTGTCACACGATGTTCTGTCTTCATTGAACTGTCACACCCAGGAACGTATATTAGACACATCCATGGTACCATCACCACATGTCTCACTCAACTGTCTTGGTTTGTTGTCACATGATGTTCTGTCTTCATTGAACTGTCACACCCAGGAACGTATATTAGACACATCCACGGTACCATAACCACATGCCTCACTTAACTGTCTTGGTTTGTTGTCACACGATCTTCTGCATTCATTGAACTGTCGCACCCAGGAACGCATATTAGACACATTCATGGTACCATCACCAAATGCCTCACTCAACTGTCTTGGTTTGTTGTCACACGATGTTCTGTCTTCATTGAACTGTCACACCCAGGAACGTACATTAGACACATCCATGGTACCATCACCACATGTCTCACTTAACTGTCTTGGTTTGTTGTCACATGATGTTCTGTCTTCATTGAACTGTCGCACCCAGGAACGTACATTAGACGCATCCATGGTACCATCTCCACATGCCTCACTTAACTGTCTTGGTTTGTTGTCACACGATGTTCTGCCTTCATAGAACTGTCGCACCCAGGAACGCACATTAGACACATCCATGGTACCATCACCACTTGCCTCACTAAACTGTCTTGGTTTGTTGTCACGCGACGTTCTGATTTCATTGAACTGTCACACCCAGGAACGTACATTAGACACATCCATGGTACCATCTCCACATGCCTCACTTAACTGTCTTGGTTTGTTGTCTCACCATGTTCAGCCTTCATTGAACTGTCGCACCCAGGAACGTACATTAGACACATCCATGGTACCATCACCACATGCCTCACTTAAATGTCTTGGTTTGTTGTCACGCGATGTTCTGTGTTCATTGAACTGTCACACCCAGGAACGTACATTAGACACATCCATGGTATCATCACCACATGCCTCACTTAACTGCCTTGGTTTGTTGTCACATGATGTTCTACCTTCATTGAACTGTCGCACCCAGGAACGCACATTAGACACATCCATGGTACCATCACCACATGCCTCACTTAACTGCCTTGGTTTGTTGTCACACGATGTTCTGTCTTCATTGAACTGTCGCACCCAGGAACGCACATTAGACACATCCATGGTACCATCACCACATGCCTCACTTAACTGTCTTGGTTTGTTGTCACACGATGTTCTGCCTTCATTGAACTGTCACACCCAGGGAAGCATATTAGACACATCCATGGTACCATCACCACATGCCTCACTCAACTGTCTTGGTTTGTTGTCACACGATGTTCTGCCTTCATTGAACTGTCGCACCCAGGAAAGCATATTAGACACATCCATGGTACCATCACCACATGCCTCACTCAACTGTCTTGGTTTGTTGTCATACGATGTTCTGCCTTCATTGAACTGTCGCACCCAGGAACGCATATTAGACACATCCATGGTACCATCAACACATGGCTCACTCAACTGTCTTGGTTTGTTGTCATACGATGTTCTGCCTTCATTGAACTGTCGCACCCAGGAACGCATATTAGACACATCCATGGTACCATCAACACATGCCTCACTCAACTGTCTTGGTTTGTTGTCACAAAATGTTCTGCCTTCATTGAACTGTCGCACCCAGGAACGCACATTAGACACATCCATGGTACCATCACCACATGCCACACTGAACTGTCTTGGTTTGTTGTCACACGATGTTCTGCCTTCAGTGAACTGTCGCACCCAGGAACGCACATTAGACACATCCATGGTAACATCATCACATGCCTCACTCAACTGTCTTGGTTTGTTGTCACACGATGTTCTGTCTTCATTGAACTGTCGCACCCCGGAACGTACATTAGACACATCCATGGTACCATCACCACATGTCTCACTTAACTGTCTTGGTTTGTTGTCACACCATGTTCTGCCTTCATTGAACTGTCGCACCCAGGAACGCACATTAGACACATCCATTGTACCATCACCACATGCCTCAATTAACTGTCGATGTCACACTACGAAAATGTAGAAAATAAATGATTAAATGCTGTTCTTGCAATGAAAACGTCGCCATTTTAAGCATCAGAAACAGTCCTTACTCTCCTCGCTGACAGTAGAGTTCTATGCACTGTACAGTGCTGCCATCTCTGTCACGCATTCACGAAGAGTGTACCTGTATTTAAAAAAATTGGTCCCAGTCCTGAAAAAATAACTTGAACGCACCTTCTGCCTTAATGACAACTTACTGTGCTGTAAGTTCTGAAGTCCATGGGTTCATAGATCACACCTCTGTTAGCTTAATTAATGTTGCGGTACATACGGCTAGTGTGAAAGAACAATTAATTTCCATTAATTGTACCTAGTAGTGGTCCGAACTATAAAGCCCGGACCTTAAAGTACTTACAGCATAGTAAGTCGAAATTAAGGTAGTTGTCTCATGTGTTTATGAGAACTCCTAGTGGTTTACCGGGAAAAACACGTGTCATTTGGAGAATTTAATGTCATGCTGGCACGTTGGCCATAGTAGCTCAGTGGTTTAGAGCGGCTGGACGAAGACCAGATGATCCGTGGTTCAAATTCCGGCTATGGCATTGAATTTTTCAGTCTGGCTCTACCCTCTGATAGTGCGTCCTACACACGGCTAGTGTGAAAGAACAATTAATTTCCATTACTAAAAACTGTTTTTAAATTTTTTCTTCCCCGATATATTCATCTTCTCGTATGACTGGATTCGTGATCAGCCCCATGGATTAGAATTAGGATTACTATGGAGGAGATTCGGCACAGAAACTTGTATGCCGCAAGTGAGACATCCTCGGGAGGAAGGGTGAGGCGAGAGGGGACAAAGGGAGACGTTACGACATGCAGAGGGCAGATTTCTTATAATCCACCTCACCCTAGTTTAATCCTGCTGTAAACATCTGGTTGGGAAGAAACAGAGATATTGGGAGAGAAAACGGTGAAGCTGTTGATTGGTTTAGCGTTTTCTTTTATTTGCATACGTGCGATAAACCTCTTCTTTAAGTACAGTACTGTAAGTAGTTTTCTGATCACTGCTCTGTGCGAGCTAATTTCGGAGAGAGAAAAGAATGCAAATGTTTCGATTGTTATAAACGTAATAGCTTTACATTTTATCTTTCAGCTTCACATATCACGTAGCTGTGTTCTGTATTCTATGTACAGATTAGACAGAAGACAGGTGAAGTTATACACACTATTAACTTATTATGTTAAATTAACCTGCATTTTATTTAACAATTACTAAAGGATACTGCTATTATATAATATTGTTGCATTCCTATACCAGGCAGCTCTCTCACAACGAGGCCCGTATCGAGTTGAATGCTGATTAAGATGTTATTGTTTATAGTTTGTAGTTGCTTCTGATATTTAAGGAAATGCAGCACCGAAATTTGCTAAAAAATATGGTAACAAATTCACAGATTTCTGTCATTTGAGTTCTTTTTTTAATTCTTTTTTTTTTATTTACGTCCTCCAACCTTAAGTCCAACGTTCATCCAACGATGAATAAAATGAGTGAATTGATGCTCAAATGAGCCCGGGGTCCATGGAGCTTAGAATTACCCGACATTCGTCTTTCAGAATAAGGGAAAACCACGGAAAACCCTTATCCAGGTAACCCACCCTGACCGAGATTCGAACTCGGGACCTCTTGAACGTGAGGTAGACATGCTACCACCACGCTACCGAGGCGGGCATCATTTGAGTTCGATTGAATGTACTAAATTAATACATTTGAAATTAGCGGGCAAAGTTTCTGGTGGAATTTTGTGTGTTGGTATGATGGTTATTTCTTACAATATATGGCAGCATGGAAACAAAACACTGGCTGCAAACATTGAAAGCAAATAGTAATGTTTATCACACAGAAAATGAAGCTAGTCACAGTGAAGCAACAAAGATTACACAAATAAAAATTTAGAATCTTTTCTTGCTGATATTGTTATGAGGTTTTTTGTTTTCGAAATCCAAGGCACTAAAGCTTTTCCTTTGATTTTTATAACATGGTATAGATATGTTGATGATATTTTTGCTATTGTTTCTGAAAAACAAATGAATGGTGCTTTAAAATTACTAAATTTACAAGATAAAGCTATAAAATTCACATTAGAAGCTGAAATTAATGGATTTATTCCTTTTCTAGATTTGAAAATAATTAGAAAGAATAACAAATAAGATTTTGGTATTTATAGGAAGTCTACTCATATTGATAATTACATAAAATTTAAAAGTTTTAACCGCTTTACTACATAAATTTGCTATTTTCAATAATTTAATTTATAGATTAATAAATATACCCCTAAATAAAGAAGAATTTAATAAAGACTATAAACATATTATTAATAATGCTTTAATTAATGGTTTTAATAAATATTTTATACAAAAGAAGATTAAAAAGTTTAAATATAAAAAAAAAATTTAATGATGTTTCTACTCTTAAAATATAAAAGATGATTATAAGATGATTATTACTTACCATCCTTGGTTTAATAAACATTTACAAACTTTTTTAAAGAAGTTGGCATAACCTTAGTTCCTCAAAATATAGTATTAGAAATTTATTACAACTTTCTAAACAGGATATAACTCCTAATAGTAAAAAAATCTGCTATTTATCAATTTAATTATTTGGATTGTGATCAAGTTTATATTGGAAAGACGAAACGTAGTTTGGAAACCAGAAAGAAAGAACATTTTCGTAACATTAAATATAAAAAAAAATCGATAAATCGGCCGTGGCAGATCATTTTTGGTCATTTAACCATGAAATAAATTCAGAAGTTAAATTATTAAAACAATTAAATGGTCCCATAGAGGTAATAGTGTGGGAGAAAATATTTATTTTAAAAAATAAACATCATGTAATGAATTTTGACTAACCGGCAATTGATTCTGTCTTTAGGTTTGTTTCGTATTCAAATGTTGGTAATGTTGGAAACGTGGCATAATAAAAGAAAATAGCATGGTAACCGAGATTTCCTTAACAACGGAGTTGGTTTAGTAAACTGAAGACGAGGGCAATCTGCCTTCGAAATCGATTTTTCTAATGAAGAAGGAATTATTAACTTCTTAAGTTAAGTGGAGATTGTTACAAATATTTTTATTTGTGTAGTAATGTTTATATTTGGCTTTGTCTGAGTTTCTAACTTGGTCGTGATTTTCTTGTGTTTCTCGTTAAACTAAATTCTGTTTTTATATAATTAATGAGATTTAGTGTGTCATTTAACATCTATAAACGTTTTTTATAAATCTAAACGTGCATATAACTGTCATATAGGTTATAGGTAAAAGATTTTTTGAAACAACAGACGTTTTGTTGACTATGTACGTAGTTAGGTTTATAAATAGGCTAAACGATACACGTAACAAGAGCAAAAGACCCGCTAAACGTTCTAAACAGGGATCAGGCTTAGCAAATAAACGTTGGAAACCTAATGTGTGTAATAGTGCATTCCATTGTACATATGCTGCATCTGCTGAAACTGTGTGTGAACCTGCCCCTGAATGTGCAAATGACTATCTGCCAGTCAAAAGAAGATCACTGCAGCAAATTTTGAGGCTGCGGTAAGGCTAGATAGTCCTCAAGCTGACTTATCTATAGTACATAACAGTGTATAGGAGGTATGAAGTGTACTTATTGTGGCAAAGCAATCCTGCATGCAGAAACTGTAGAGAGTTTGTATTCACTGCAGTTTTGATTCAGTTACTCTAAAAATTTTAACACATGTTCTTAGAAAGCAAACAAAGCTTTCCATCATATGGAGTTTTAATATTCATTATATTTTTAAAGTTACTGATATATAAAATCAAAGGTTTGATCATTTCTTTTGAATTTTTTTGTCTTCTCCACGCCTTATTTTTTGTTTCTCTGGTACTAAAGGCAGTATAAAAAATTCATATGATGTATGCTTTCTTCATAATCGTCTTAATATTTTTAGAAATAGAACACTTAAAATTTTGAAAATTTTCATCGTATGTAGTGGTTTGAATTTTGCCCAAATTTTGAAATTCAAAAATTAATTACTCATAAACTATTGAAGATACAGAACCCACATTTTGCATTCCGTATCTACTATGCATCAAAAATCAATGATAAAAATTTCAGCAAGATTGGTTGAAAATTGTTGGATTTGGGGTTTTCAGTGCTCCATCCCCCTAACACTGTATTTTCCTGTACATAAGCCCAAGAATACTTATGTATATGCAATTTAAAATCAGTAAGCCTTACATCATGGAGCAGGCCGGTGCTTCAGCCGAAATAAAACACAATCGAGGCAAACCTTTAAACAGTAGCGAAAGGCGAATGATCGCCCAGTTTCGCTGTGCTTAAAGAAAGAAACCCGGAATCGTCTATATAAACATTGAGAAAGCAACTGATGATCTCCTTGGTGCTTCCTCAAGTAGTGTACATAGAGTTATAATGGAACAGCAAGCACCCGGAACTCTAAGAACACCGGGAAACAGCGCGTGGAGAAATACGACGATTTTACGAAAAGTGCTATACGCAGTAAAGTCCATGATTTTTTTTTCAGAATTAAACCAACTCATAGATTTAATAAGTTAATGTATAACCTAACTATATTTATTGTCTAGAAGTTAGAGCTGCTATATATACTGCTAGTGTTGCAAAACTTATGTGCGTGCATAAACCGTCTACCACGTGGCGAGTTGAGTCTGCTCCGCCTTGTTATTTACAGCAGGATTAAACTAACGTGAGATAGAGTATAGCACAACCGTGGTCCTGAAACAGCCTACCAGGTCGACTCGGAGACGGGAGACCTTACTACCGGAAGAGAAAGTCAGGATCATATCATCCTGCCGTGCAGCTCCAGTTCTCCCGCCAACACTTCTTGCCTGACAGAGACCATCAGATGAGAGATCATGTGAAATGATAACGAAGATGTAGTGGAGGGAGAGGAAATTTGGAGGATGTAATTAACCTACCCAGCATTCGCTTGGAGACCCGGAAAAAACCTTTAAAAAACCATGGGTTAGATAACTCGGCCATGGGAATCGAACCCAGACCTCTCGAATGCAGGGCACAAACGAAACTGCCTGAGTCATCCCACTCGGTGATCAGCCCCAAATAAGAAAGGAGATGATATACGAAGGCTGTTTAATAAAGAATGATCATAATTTTTTTACGGTCATAATTTTTCGCACTAAAATGCACTGTTAGCTTAATGTGAAACAAAACACACCGTAGTAGTTTCATTGTTGGTACTCCTGGTTCCCGCCTGTGAGAACCAGGCAAGTTCAGACATGTTCAGTATCGCCTACCGCTGCAGTGGAGTTAACACGCGAGGAACAATATGCGGCTTTGAAATTCTGCTTTCGTCTCAACAAATCTTCAGTTGAGGCCTATATAATGTTACAGGAGGCCTACGGAGAGTCTGTTCTTCCCTACAGCACAGCTCGAAGGTGGTTTAAAATGTTTAAAGAGGGGAGACAATCAATTTCAAAGGAAAGTGGACCCGGTGCTCCAGTTACTGCTCTCACAGAAGAAAACATCAACACTGCTGCTGCCATTGTGAGAGAGGATCGACGAATTACCTTAAGATCACTTTCTGAAATACTGAACATTTCATTGGGTGCCACCCACACGTTGGTGACAGAAACATTACACATGAGACGTGTTTGTGCGCGATGTGTTCCAAGATTGTTGATTCCCGATAAAAAAAATGTGCATGCAGGTCTGCATGCACTTAAAGTTGATGTTAGAGGAAGATCTGTAGTTCCTTTCAAACGTAATCACTGCTGATGAAACTTGGCTGCATCAGTTTGATTCTGAGAGCAAACAGCAAAGCTCACTGTGGAAATCTCCTTCATCACCAACCCCCCAAAAAACAAAAGTGGTTGTTTCTGATAAGAAAGTTATGGCCATCTCTTTCTTTGATATTCATGGAACGGTTTATCAGCATGTTGTACCTGCACACACATCAGTAACTGGAAAATTTTACAGGGATGTCCTGAAAACATTGCAAGTCCATATCAGGCGCAAAAGACCACATTTCCGTGAAGCAGGCTAGATGCTGCACCACGATAATGCGCGGCCACATATTGCCAATGTTGTTGCTGAATATCTTGCAAAAATCAACTTGAAGTTCATTCCTCACACTCCCTATAGTCGGGATTTAGCCCTATGTGACTCTTTTGTACTACCTACCTTGAAGAAACGCCTTCGTGGAAGGCATTATCCATCATCAGAAGCAGTGGTGAAGGCTGCGGAGGCGATTTTGAAGGATCTCTCAAAAAATGGTTTCCAGTATGTCTTTGAAGACTGTCAGAAACGCTGGAAGAAGTACATCACAGTCAGGGGAGACTATTTTGAGAAGGACTATTAAAATTATGAGGATGAGTAAAGTTAGGTTGTAAAAAAGTTGTGATCATTCTTTATTGAACAGCCCTCGTAGAGTGGTTGAAAGGAAGGGTGACCGTGGAGTAATTGTGGGTATGGATGGCAAGGGAAACAACAGAAGAACGTGCAGTGTTCTGGGATCGAACTTTGTGATACACTATCTCCTGCCAAAATGTACCCCTTTGCATGCTGACGATGAAGTCTGGTAAAGTACAAATGAAGCAGTGTGTCCAGTCCTCTACTAAATGACCTGTTACCGCTCCCTGTGTGAAGAAAGTAACCTTAGTGGCTTGGCCTGTAACCCCACTGGCTCAAGGTCGTACCAACAAAGGAGGAACCGAGGCACGAGTACGAGCGATACGTGAAGGCACCATAGAATTTTATATCTACATTACACTGGAGTTGTCCGTTTTGAGGTCCCTTGAATAAAACACCGCACTCACAAATATTTGTGTCTGTTTTGTTTTGGCTTTTAATTTACCTTCTCAAATATTAACTCATATCGTACGAAGAATTAAATGATGTTCCAATGAGTACAGGGTACATAGAGCTTAGAGTTATCAGACATTCTTCTTTCAGGATAAGAGGAAACCTCAAACATTAAGTCATATCAAACGATGAATGAAATCATGTTCAAATGAGTACAAGGTACATAAAGCTTAGAGTTTTCAGACATTCTTCTTTCAGGATAAGGGAAAGCCTCAAACGTTAAGTCATATCAAACGAAGAATGAAATGATCTTCAAATGAGTACAGGGTACATAGAGCTTAGTGTTACCAGACATTCGTCTTTCAGGATAAGAGAAAACCTCCAACGTTAAGTCATATCAGACGATGAATGAAATGATGTTCAAATGAGCATAGGGTACATAGAGCTTAGAGTTAACAGACATTCATCTTTCAGGATAAGGAAAAACCTCCAACGCTAAGTCATATCGGACGATGAATGAAATGATGTTCAAATGAGTACAGGGTACATAGAGCTTAGAGTTAACAGACATTCATCTTTCAGGATAAGGAAAAACCTCCAACGCTAAGTCATATCGGACGATGAATGAAATGATGTTCAAATGAGTACAGGGTACATAGAGCTTAGAGTTACCAGACATTCACCTTTCAGGATAAGAGAAAACCTACAATATTAAGTCATATCGGACGATGAATGAAATGATGTTCAAATGAGTACAGGGTACATAGAGCTTAGAGTTACCAGACATTCATCTTTCAGGATAAGAGAAAACCTCCAACGTTAAGTCATATCGGACGATGAATGAAATGATGCTCAAATGAGTACAGGGTACATAGAGCTTAGAGATACCAGACATTCATCTTTCAGGATAAGGGAAAACCTCCAACGTTATGTCATATCGGACGATGAATGAAATGATGTTCAAATGAGTACAGGATACATAGAGCTTAGAGATACCAGACATTCATCTTTCAGGATAAGGGAAAACCTCCAACGTTAAGTCATATCGGACGATGAATGACATGATGTTCAAATGAGTACAGGGTACACAGAGCTTAGAGTTATCAGACATTCATCTTTCAGGATAAGAGAAAACCTCCAACGTTAAGTCATATCGGACGATGAATGAAATGATGTTCAACTGAGTACAGGGTACATAGAGCTTAGAGATACCAGACATTCATCTTTCAGGATAAGAGAAAACCTCCAACGTTAAGTCATATCGGACGATGAATGAAATGATGTTCAAATGAGTACAGGGTACATAGAGCTTAGAGTTAACAGACATTCATCTTTCAGGATAAGGAAAAACCTCCAACGCTAAGTCATATCGGACGATGAATGAAATGATGTTCAAATGAGTACAGGGTACATAGAGCTTAGAGTTAACAGACATTCATCTTTCAGGATAAGGAAAAACCTCCAACGCTAAGTCATATCGGACGATGAATGAAATGATGTTCAAATGAGTACAGGGTACATAGAGCTTAGAGTTACCAGACATTCACCTTTCAGGATAAGAGAAAACCTACAATATTAAGTCATATCGGACGATGAATGAAATGATGTTCAAATGAGTACAGGGTACATAGAGCTTAGAGTTACCAGACATTCATCTTTCAGGATAAGAGAAAACCTCCAACGTTAAGTCATATCGGACGATGAATGAAATGATGCTCAAATGAGTACAGGGTACATAGAGCTTAGAGATACCAGACATTCATCTTTCAGGATAAGGGAAAACCTCCAACGTTATGTCATATCGGACGATGAATGAAATGATGTTCAAATGAGTACAGGGTACATAGAGCTTAGAGTTACTAGACATTTATCTTTCAGGATAAGGGAAAATCTCCAACGTTAAGTCATATCGGAGGATGAATGAAATGATGTTCAAATGAGTACAGGGTACATAGAGCTTAGAGTTACTAGACATTTATCTTTCAGGATAAGGGAAAATCTCCAACGTTAAGTCATATTGGAGGATGAATGAAATGATGTTCAAATGAGTACAGGGTACATAGAGCTTAGGGTTACCAGACATTCATCTTTCAGGATAAAGGAAAGTCCCCAACGTTAAGTCATATCGGACGATGAATGAAATGATGTTCAAGTTTCCTGTTTGTGAAACTTGAAAACAATTAGAAGGAATATCTCGAAAATTGTTAATTCTACAATAAAGTGAGGGGGAAAGGAAAGTAAGAAACAAATAAATGAAAAAAATTTAAAAAATGGTTATAATAGGTAATGTATCGAAAATGATAAGCTTTGCAAATATTAATAAATTTGCCGTAAAGCATGTGCTATACATCTAGACTTCTGTGTAAACTTTCTGTTTGTCTCTAATTGTTTACTAACTATGCAAACGTCATTCAGATTTCTTAGCATACTTACAGAAAATTTACATATACGTTTTATATGTAATATATCTGAAAATCTTCACAACTATTTCCAAGAGATCTACTGACTCCGTAATTTCAATACCATTGCACAGACCATTTTATAAACGTGTTTTTTCCGATGAAATCTGGGTATAACACTTTCAGGTGGAATTCCTGGTAAGAAAGTAAAAATTGGTGGTGCACATTTTTGGTGCATCCTGTACAAGAGTGGAGTGTTTGAATGGAGACGGCCTCTTTTGGGGCCCGAGCTACCTCTACTTGAGACCTTCAGGCGTCGCTTTGTTTACGTGTCCACCTGCTGTTGGGATTATTAACATGTTATGTTGGCAGCCCTGGGCTCATCAATCACACTGACAGCAAATTACGTATCGGAGCCTACCTCAGCTCTCTGTCACAAAGTTCAATGACCATCACTTAGGTAATATCTGTACTGTTGTTTCTTGTACCGCCTTACATTGACCTAGAGATACATAAGTAACCGTCTGTCACCTCGGACAATGTAACCGACAGAGACCTGCAGTTCTGGTAGATACTTGGTGGCCACTGTCTGACGGAGGCGAGAGGTTACAAATCGCAATGTGGCGCCAAGTGAACCTTTAACAAGAACGAGGATGACGGAATGTGAGAATTAAATTAAATCCGAATATAGTACAGTGCGATCCAGATAACCCTGAGCCACTTCAAGAGGCCATAAGTTTTCTTTGAAAGCCTTTAGAATGTAGAAATTTGTTTTAATGACCTCAGTGACTCTGGGAGAATTAACAAGACTGACAATTGTTGACAATTTTCTTTGATACGGCTGTAGACACTGAAGCTTATATGGGTATCTTCAAGACATTTGTGGAGCAGCTGGATGATATCGAATTGAGAGAAGGTTAGGACACACGTGCAACTCTGGGACAATATAATACACAATTGGGAAACTACATTACACTATTTACATCTAAGAGAAAATGATGGAAGTGTCCTCCACCAGCATCTATGGATCGTTTGTCCCATTTTCTTTGATACGACTGTAGACACTGAAGTTTATATGGGTATCTTCAAGACATTTCTGGAGCACCTGGATGACATAGAATTGAGAGAAGGTTATTTCCAGCAAGATGGAGCAACGTGCCATACATCTAATGACACCATGGAACATGTAACAATTTTCTTTGATACGACTGTAGACACTGAAGTTTATAAGGGTATCTTCAACACATTTGTGGAGCAGCTGGAGGATATAGAATTGAAAGAAGGTTATTTCCAGCAAGATGGAGCATCGTGCCATACATCTAATGACCCCATGGAACTTGTAACCAGTTTCTTTCATACGACTGTAGACACTGACGTTTATATGGGTATCTTCAAGACATTTCTGGAGCACCTGGATGATATAGAATTGAGAGAAGGTTATTTCCAGCTAGATGGAGCATCGTGCCATACATCTAATGACACCATGGAACTTGTAACCAGTTTCTTTTATACGACTGTAGACACTGAAGTTTATATGGTTATCTTTAACACATTTGTGGAACAGCTGGAGGATATCGAATTGAGAGAAGGTTATTTCCAGCAAGATGGAGCAACGTGCCAGACATCTAAGGACACCATGGAACTTGTAACCATTTTCTTTTATACGACTGTAGACACTGAAGTTTAAATGGGTATCTTTAACACATTTGTGGAACAGCTGGAGGATATCGAATTGAGAGAAGGTTATTTCCAGCAAGATGGAGCAACGTGCCAGACATCTAAGGACACCATGGAACTTGTAACCATTTTCTTTTATACGACTGTAGACACTGAAGTTTAAATGGGTATCTTTAACACATTTGTGGAACAGCTGGAGGATATCGAATTGATAGAAGGTTATTTCCAGCAAGATGGAGCAACGTGCCAGACATCTAATGACACCATGGAACTTGTAACCATTTTCTTTTATACGACTGTAGACACTGAAGTTTAAATGGGTATCTTTAACACATTTGTGGAACAGCTGGAGGATATCGAATTGAGAGAAGGTTAATTCCAGCAAGATGAAGCAACGTGCCAAACATCTAATGACACCATGGAAGTTGTAACCATTTTCTTTTATACGACTGTAGACACTGAAGTTTAAATGGGTATCTTTAACACATTTGTGGAACAGCTGGAGGATATCGAATTGAGAGAAGGTTAATTCCAGCAAGATGAAGCAACGTGCCAAACATCTAATGACACCATGGAAGTTGTAACCATTTTCTTTTATACGACTGTAGACACTGAAGTTTATATGGGTATCTTCAACACATTTGTGGAACAGCTGGAGGATATCGAATTGAGAGAAGGTTAATTCCAGCAAGATGAAGCAACGTGCCAAACATCTAATGACACCATGGAAGTTGTAACCATTTTCTTTTATACGACTGTAGACACTGAAGTTTAAATGGTTATCTTTAACACATTTGTGGAACAGCTGGAGGATATCGAATTGAGAGAAGGTTAATTCCAGCAAGATGAAGCAACGTGCCAAACATCTAATGACACCATGGAAGTTGTAACCATTTTCTTTTATACGACTGTAGACACTGAAGTTTAAATGGGTATCTTTAACACATTTGTGGAACAGCTGGAGGATATCGAATTGAGAGAAGGTTAATTCCAGCAAGATGAAGCAACGTGCCAAACATCTAATGACACCATGGAAGTTGTAACCATTTTCTTTTATACGACTGTAGACACTGAAGTTTATATGGTTATCTTTAACACATTTGTGGAACAGCTGGAGGATATCGAATTGAGAGAAGGTTAATTCCAGCAAGATGAAGCAACGTGCCAAACATCTAATGACACCATGGAAGTTGTAACCATTTTCTTTTATACGACTGTAGACACTGAAGTTTAAATGGGTATCTTTAACACATTTGTGGAACAGCTGGAGGATATCGAATTGAGAGAAGGTTAATTCCAGCAAGATGAAGCAACGTGCCAAACATCTAATGACACCATGGAACTTGTAACCATTTTCTTTTATACGACTGTAGACACTGAAGTTTAAATGGGTATCTTTAACACATTTGTGGAACAGCTGGAGGATATCGAATTGATAGAAGGTTATTTCCAGCAAGATGGAGCAACGTGCCAGACATCTAATGACACCATGGAACTTGTAACCATTTTCTTTTATACGACTGTAGACACTGAAGTTTAAATGGGTATCTTTAACACATTTGTGGAACAGCTGGAGGATATCGAATTGAGAGAAGGTTAATTCCAGCAAGATGAAGCAACGTGCCAAACATCTAATGACACCATGGAAGTTGTAACCATTTTCTTTTATACGACTGTAGACACTGAAGTTTAAATGGGTATCTTTAACACATTTGTGGAACAGCTGGAGGATATCGAATTGAGAGAAGGTTAATTCCAGCAAGATGAAGCAACGTGCCAAACATCTAATGACACCATGGAAGTTGTAACCATTTTCTTTTATACGACTGTAGACACTGAAGTTTATATGGGTATCTTCAACACATTTGTGGAACAGCTGGAGGATATCGAATTGAGAGAAGGTTAATTCCAGCAAGATGAAGCAACGTGCCAAACATCTAATGACACCATGGAAGTTGTAACCATTTTCTTTTATACGACTGTAGACACTGAAGTTTAAATGGTTATCTTTAACACATTTGTGGAACAGCTGGAGGATATCGAATTGAGAGAAGGTTAATTCCAGCAAGATGAAGCAACGTGCCAAACATCTAATGACACCATGGAAGTTGTAACCATTTTCTTTTATACGACTGTAGACACTGAAGTTTAAATGGGTATCTTTAACACATTTGTGGAACAGCTGGAGGATATCGAATTGAGAGAAGGTTAATTCCAGCAAGATGAAGCAACGTGCCAAACATCTAATGACACCATGGAAGTTGTAACCATTTTCTTTTATACGACTGTAGACACTGAAGTTTATATGGTTATCTTTAACACATTTGTGGAACAGCTGGAGGATATCGAATTGAGAGAAGGTTAATTCCAGCAAGATGAAGCAACGTGCCAAACATCTAATGACACCATGGAAGTTGTAACCATTTTCTTTTATACGACTGTAGACACTGAAGTTTATATGGTTATCTTTAACACATTTGTGGAACAGCTGGAGGATATCGAATTGAGAGAAGGTTAATTCCAGCAAGATGAAGCAACGTGCCAAACATCTAATGACACCATGGAAGTTGTAACCATTTTCTTTTATACGACTGTAGACACTGAAGTTTATATGGTTATCTTTAACACATTTGTGGAACAGCTGGAGGATATCGAATTGAGAGAAGGTTAATTCCAGCAAGATGAAGCAACGTGCCAAACATCTAATGACACCATGGAAGTTGTAACCATTTTCTTTTATACGACTGTAGACACTGAAGTTTAAATGGGTATCTTTAACACATTTGTGGAACAGCTGGAGGATATCGAATTGAGAGAAGGTTAATTCCAGCAAGATGAAGCAACGTGCCAAACATCTAATGACACCATGGAAGTTGTAACCATTTTCTTTTATACGACTGTAGACACTGAAGTTTATATGGTTATCTTTAACACATTTGTGGAACAGCTGGAGGATATCGAATTGAGAGAAGGTTAATTCCAGCAAGATGAAGCAACGTGCCAAACATCTAATGACACCATGGAAGTTGTAACCATTTTCTTTTATACGACTGTAGACACTGAAGTTTATATGGGTATCTTTAACACATTTGTGGAACAGCTGGAGGATATCGAATTGAGAGAAGGTTAATTCCAGCAAGATGAAGCAACGTGCCAAACATCTAATGACACCATGGAAGTTGTAACCATTTTCTTTTATACGACTGTAGACACTGAAGTTTAAATGGGTATCTTTAACACATTTGTGGAACAGCTGGAGGATATCGAATTGAGAGAAGGTTAATTCCAGCAAGATGAAGCAACGTGCCAAACATCTAATGACACCATGGAAGTTGTAACCAGTTTCTATCATAATCGAATAATCTCAAAAGGTCTGTGGCTGCCCATTTCCCCTGACCTAACCTCAGCGGATTTTTTCTTGTGGGGGTATCCAAAAATAGAGTGTGCACGAATAGGCCACAGACAATTGATGTTCTCAAGGAATCCATTTGAACCGAATAAGTAGCATTGACGAGGATATTCTCCATAAAACTTCAGAGAATATGGTGAGACGAGTACAAACATATATAGATGCTGGTGAAGTACACTTCCAACATTTTCTCTGAGATGTAAATAGTGTAATGTAATCTCCCGATACACACACACACACACACACACACACACACACACACACACACACACACACACACACACACACACACATTTATCTCTTTATAGCCGAACCAGTGAACTTCGTACCTCAATAAAAGTTGTCTACACTTAACTATATAAATAAAATAAATTCGGATTAGTTAATAATGCACTCTGCAATTGAGCCGAAGTTTAATTGCGTTAATAAATTTAAAGCTATCCGATAAACAATATACTTTTTGGAAATGAATTGTTCTTTCACACTAGCCGTCTGCAGGACGCAAATGAAAGGGTAGAGCCAGACTGAAAAATTCAATGCCATAGCCGGAATTTGAACCATGGATCCTCTGATCTCCGCCCAGCCACTCTAAACCATTGAGCTACTATGGCCAACGTGCCAACATGGCATTAAACTCTTCAACTGACTCGTGTTTTTCCCGGTAAACCACTTAGGAGTTCTCATAAACACTTGAGACAACTACCTTAATGGCGACTTACTATGCTGTAATTTCTTTAAGGCCTGGGTTTTATAGTTCGGACACTATTAGGTACAATTAATGGAAATTAATTGTTCTTTCACACTAGCCGTGTGTAGGATGCACTATGAAAGAGTAGAGGCAGACTGAAAAATTCAATGCCATAGCCGGGATTTGAACTGCGGATCTTCTAGTCTCCGTCCAGCCGCCCTAAAACACTGAGCTACTGTGGCCAACGTGCCGATTACATTAAATTCTCCAACTGACCCGTGTTTTTCCCGGTAAACTACTAGGAGTTCTCATAAACACATGAGACAACTACCTTAATGGCGACTTACTATGCTGTAAGTACTTTAAGGCCCGGACTTTATAGTTCGGACCACTGTTAAGTACAATTAATGGAAATTAATTGTTCTTTCACATTAGCCGTGTGTAGGACGCACTATGAAAGGGTCAAGACAGGCTGAAAAATTCAATGCTATAGCCGGGATTTGAACCACGGATCTTCTGGTTTCCGTCCTGCAGCTCTAAGCCATTGAACTACTATGGCCAACGTGCCGACATGACATTAAATTCTCAATTAATTCTCCAATTATTTTCCATCAATTGTACCTAATAGTGGTCCGAACTATAAAGCCCGGGCCTTAAAGTACTTGCAGCATAGTAAGTCACCATTACGGTAGTTGTCTCATGTGTTTATGAGAACTCCTAGTGGTTTACCGCGAAAAAGCACTAGTCAGTTGGAGAATATGTCATGTCGGCATGTTGGCCATAGTAGCTCAATGGTTTAGAGCGGCTGGACGGAGACCAGAAGATCCGTGGTTCAAATCCCGGCTATGGCATTGAATTTTTCAGTCTGACTCTACACTTTCAATATCTTTTGTCTTTTTTTCTGTTGCATAAATATATAAAGATGATGGTTTTCGACGCGCGAACACGTGACATGATTGTCCATGAGAGAAACAGGGAAACTCCAAGTTGATTCCGCAAACTTCAAATAACTGCCCTTGCAGACATTTGCACAGAAATTTAGGGTGGCTCTAAGGTCCTGGACCCTGGCGTCATTTGAGCATCATGTCACCCATTTCATTCACCATCCGATATGATCTAACATTGGTAGACGTAAATTGCAAAAAGAAAAGGTGAAAAAAACGACTGCCCTTGCGATGTATTTATGTTCATCGCAAAGACCAAATGAACAGGAAGTTGTACGCTTAAAATCAAAAGCTAAATCCATTGGAATCATTGGAATCACAAAGAAATTCAATTAATTTTGTCTCAATTCAATTCACATTCACGAATTCACAAATACAAATTATAAAGAAGGTATCTAAGGATTCACCAACATTTGACAATTTTCTGTTGTCAAATATTTAAGTGCTGTGCGTTTAGAAATTAATTTTCTGAGTAATCTTCCAACGGTAGCCTGGTGCAAAGCCTGCTTCACCGCTACCGAAAAGATGGCCAGACCGTATCCTCCAGGCACCGAGACGAATCTCGCTTCCTAATTTACACTTTCTATAGTAGATGCGGGACAACACAATCACCTTACTTTATTCCCAAAACACATCCAGTGGCGGCTGGTGGGAAATTCCTTCACTTATCACCTACCTCCATGGTCGCACTGCTTAATTAATGCTGCAGCTCGCTCTTGGCTGAAAACGCTTCTTCTAGTCTAGTGATTTCCGTATACTTACGTCATACATTCTTTGTTCCTCGACTGCTTTACTGACAATACCCTTAACCTACAAAAACTAGCACCTACTGTATGCACCCAAAAATCCGCATTTCACTGAAAATACGTTATTTTTAATTTACTTCCTCTAACGCTAAGACGTATCGGACGATGCATGCAATGATGTTCAAATGAGTACAGGGTACATAGAGCTTAGAGTTACCAGAAAACCTCATACGCTAAGTCATATCAGACGATGCATGAAATGATGTTCAAATGAGTACAGGGTACATAGAACTTAGAGTTACCAGACATTCCTCTTTCAGGATAAGGGAAAACCTCCAACGTTAAGTCATACCGCACGATGAATGAAATGATGTTCAAATGAGTACAGGGTACATAGAGCTTAGAGTTACCAGACATTCATCTTTCAGGATAAGAGAAAACCTCCAACGTTAAGTCATATCGCACGATGAATGAAATGATGTTCAAATGAGTACAGGGTAGATAGAGCTTAGAGTTACCAGACATTCATCTTTCAGGATAAGGGAAAACTTCCAACGTTAAGTCATATCGGACGATGAATGAAACGATGTTCAAATGAGTACAGGGTACATAGAGCTTAGAGTTGCCAGACATTCATCTTTCAGGATAAGAGAAAACCTCCAACGTTAAGTCATATCGGATGAAGAATGAAATGAAGTTCAAATGAGTACAGGATACATAGAGCTCAGAGTTACTAGACATTCAGCTTTCAGGATAAGGGAAAACCTCCAACGTTAAGTCATATCGGACGATGAATGAAATGATGTTAAAATGAGTACAGGGTACATAGAGCTCAGAATTACTAGACATTCATCTTTTAGGATAAGGGAAAACCTCCAACGTTAAGTCATATCGGACGATGAATGAAATTATGTTTAAATGAGTACAGGGTACATAGATCTTAGAGTACCAGACATTCATCTTTCAGGATAAGGGAAAACCTCCAACGTTAAGTCATATCGGACGATGAATGAAATGGTGTTCAAATGAGTACAGTGTACTTAGAGCTTAGAGTTACCAGACATTCAGCTTTCAGTGTAAGGGAAAATTTCCAACGTTAAGTCATATCGGACGATAATGAAATGATGTTCAAATGAGTACAGGATACATAGAGATTAGAGTTACCAGACATTCATCTTTCAAGATAAGGGAAAACCTGTAAGGTTAAGTCATATAGGACGATAAATGAAATGATGTTAAAATGAGTACAGGGTGCATAGAGCTTAGAGTTACCAGACATTCACCTTTCAAGATAAAGGAAACCCTCCAACGTTAAGTTATATCGGACGATGAATGAAATGATGTTCAAATGAGTACATGGTACGCAGAGCTTAGAGTTACCAGACATTCATCTTTTAGGATAAGGAGAAACCCTGGGATAAACCTTATGACTTCGACCGAGACTGAAACTCGGGACCTTTGATCGTGAGGCAGAAACGCTATCCCCTGCGTGTCGAGGTGCCGGAGGTTCAAACCCGGTGGTGTGCGGTGGGGTGTGAGAGTGTGTTTTCCTTAGGAAGGGAAGTAAATTCGGTACCTCAACCCTGCAAAGAGACATCTGAACAAAATTAAGGTATCTTTGAGGCCCGATATAGAAGAGGACACTAAGAAGTATAGGGGTTATCGGTTCTTGTATTTATTGGGTACGTGATAAAACAGCAAGTTCCGTTAGGATTGGGTGTAGCCCCAGTCGCAGGCTGATATCCGATCCACGGGGTTTTACTCCGGGTCATGCCCCGAAGTGGAAGTTCTTTGGTTAATTCTCCCAATCTTGCTCATAATGACAGGTTTCCGGTTCAACCCCCTCCCCCGCGACATGACGTACTGCTCGGAGAAAACAAACAAGGTCAAGGGCTTCTTAACAAATATGTAACGTCACAAGACTTTCTCCACGCATTACATAGTAACCACCTCTTAAAAACATCTGCGAGTGTCTCTTAACCGCCCTGTTCTCTCCTAGTAACCAGTTTTTACACGACTTCAAAATAATTTCATTTACCTTGATACAGAAATTATGTATCCACTGAATAATTTAATAAATTGTGTTAAATGTTAAGGGGTTGTAGATTATGGGTACATTTTGGTAAGATGGCATAAAGTGCGATAAATTATTATTGACGTCTGTTTTCAGGCAAATTCTTAGAAGTAGTTTGGACAGTTACGTGAGTGAAAGGGAAAGGTTGTCAATCTATCTTGGGATTCTGGAATGTGAGATAGGATTTATAGATTGACTCTGAGTTGTAAAGCAGCAAATATCAGAAAAGTAGAAATGAGGTGGCATATTATGAGGGCTGTTGAATCATAGTTTTGATGGTCCTTCTCAAAATAGTCTCCCCTGAATTCAGCAACAACATTGGCAATATGCGGCTGCGCATTATCGTGCTGCAGCATCCAACCTTCTTCTTCACTTCATGGCATAGGCAATCAAGTGCCTGTTCCGCCTTCGAAGTCCTCCAGCCAACGTTTCCTGGGTCTGCCCACCGATCTCGTATGTTTAGGATGATACTGTAATATTTGTTTTGTAAGTCTATTATCTGGCATTCTTTCAACATGTTCCTTCCATTTTTGTTTGAGATCTTTTAACCTATCATTCATACTAAAAATGTCCAGCTCTTCTCTTATATTTTCATTTCTTATTAAGTCCTTCTTCGTGCATCCTTTCACACTTCTCAAGAATTTCATTTCTGAAGCATATGTTTTACTCTGTTGCTTTTAGCATCCAACCTCTTCATGGAAATGTGGTCTTTTGTGCCTGATATGGACTTGCAATGTTTTCAGCACATCCCTGTAGTATTGTCCAGTTACTGATGTGTGTGTGTTTTCTTCCGTAAGATAAGTAATTGGAGCACCGGGTTCACCTTCCTTTGAAATTGATTGTATCCCCTCTTTAAACATTTTAAACCACCTTCGAGCTGTGCTGTAGGGAAGAACAGACTCTCCATTGGCCTCCTGTAACATTGTATAGGCCTCAACTGAAGATTTGTTGAGACGAACGCAGAATTTCAAATCCGCATATTGTTCCTCGCGTGTTACCTCCATTGCAGCGGTAGACCATACTGAATATGTCTGAACTTGCCTGGTTCTCACAGTCGGGAACCAGGAGTACCAACAGTGAAACTATTACAGCGTGTTTGTTTCACATTAAGCTAACAGAATATAATAAGAATGAATTTTAGTGCGCAAAATTATGACCGGTGGACTAGTAAACCTTTTACTAGCTCCGCAGGCTAGTACCCGGGACTTCTTAGCCAGAGGAGATATATGGAGCGTATCAGAGCGGACAGATACAATTATGTAGAAAAGGAAAGATGACAAACCAGATGTCTGGCACTGACGAACCTACTCCATCTACTGATGCCAGTCCCTTTAGGAGATGGATACCAGTAGGAGGAAGCTTTGGATACCAGTTACAGGAGAGGAAATTTTAGGACCCTTATTTTTAGATATAATAGCTGAACCGATGTTAGAGGGAATTGGGAACATGCAAGATGTATATGATATCATTGCTTACGCCGACGATTTAATGATTTTGTTAGAAGCAAAGATCAGAACTAGAACAGAAATCAAAGCGGATGATTGATGCCCTTGAACAGTGGTGTGTCAGAACCAAATTAAAATTAGCCCCACATAAATCGGCATATGTGATGTGGGACAGGAATTTGGGGCTATTCGTTGTTAATTTATCTTCGTCTTCATCAGCCGTTCGGGCGCAATTTGGGACAGGATTTCTATGTTGGACGCACAATTCCTTCTCTTCTCGTGTGAGTTTTTGAGGCTATCTATGTCCTCTGGTCACCAATTGTATCATCTAATTTTAAATAAGAGTCATGAGACATCTGTTTTTTAGGCGCGGTTCGGAATAAAGTTTCGGAGAAGTCAAATTTTGTAACTATTTAACTGTATTATTTAGATTACATTTTACTTGAACTTCCTTTCCCAGTCATTTCCAACATATCGATAAATTCTTACTTTGTTATATTTAAACAGATTCAAACTATTATATAAATGTTCTTGATCTTGCACCACTATTCATCACACTCACCATTACAACAAAAATCTCTCTGTATCAAGATTATTGATTTTTCCGTAAATATCGTTACTCCTCTCTTAATTTTGTGATTGGCCGATTTAATACTACGTCACAACATTACGTCATATTACGTCATACAATTATTACTTCGGCCAATCACGCAATTACATACATTTTTACATATTTAAATTATTAAATATATTTACATAGTCATTTTTTATAAATTTATAAACTTTTCATGCTTCAAACATAGCCCAAAAGTACTGTTACAGATGTGTAAGGGAGAAGTCAAAAGAAACCCTAATATTAAAATCTATAATGTAAATATAAAAATACACAAAATGTTTAAGTATTTAGACATAGAATTAGATAGAAAATTACTTTTAAAACTCCATATGAAGTACGTAAGAGAAAAGGCGGTAAATGTCATTATGAAATTAGCGTCAATTGTTTAAAAGAGCTATCGAATACCTTTTACAGCAACAAGGATATATGATATGAGTTTTGTAATAGGTATAATAGGATATGGCTCAAGTACATGGGCACATAGGTTAAGGGTCAAATCCTGTGCAAATTTAATCCGAAAAACTCAGAGACAAATACTACTTCGCAGCAGCGGAGCTACAAGAGCGACATCTACTTTGGCCTTACTAATAGTAGCGGGAATTTGGCCTATTGACTATATCATTAGATTAAGGGGTGCAACATATTGACTAAAGAAGGAAGAATATGAGAATGTTTTTAAAATTATGGGAAAAAGATGCAATACTAAGAAAGAAGTGACAAATTATTTATTACAAGAATGGCAAGAAGAGTGGGATAATGCACACGCAGGAAGAAGAGTACATGATTTATTTCCGGACATTAAAGAGAGACTAAAATTGGCACATATAAAACCAAGAAAAGGATTTTTTCCATTGTTTACAGGACATGGCCCATATAATGTATATTTAAAAAGAATAGGGAAGAAGAACTCAGATTTATATGAGCAATGTAACTGTTTAGATTCGCCTGAACATGTCATTTTTGAGTGCAATAAATATAGTGAACTATTAAAAGATGCTCGAAGGAAACTTCAAGGAAAATGTTCATGAAACATCTTAAGAGATGCAGAAGATTATGTACATTTAGAAAATATGTCTCAAATAATATCCGTTAAGGCGTTGAAGGAATATATGACCCGCGACAAAATATTTCATAAAGAAATGTAAGAACATTTCAATATATGAGAAAAGAATATAACTTAAAATATCGTCGGAAGGAAATAGGACCTAGAGAAATTGAAGATACAGATTACCAGACTTGAAGCCCTGATTTGAGACGCCAATTATGCACATCAGAAGGAAGACAAAGACAGAAAGAGAATACCAGGAGAGAGAAGATGTATATATATATTAAGAGTGTCAGAGCAGAAAGATGCAACTGATTATGCAGAAGCGGAGAGATGACTACCCGGATGTCTGGAACTGACGAACCAGCTCCATCTCTGATGCCAGTTTCTTTAGGAGATGGATACCAACAGGAGGAAGCTTTGGATACCAGTTACAGAAGAGGAAATTTTAAAATTGTAGGAAACAGTCTTTCGTAGCATGTTATAAGAATTAAAGCTGTAGTAGAAATGTACATTTGATTTATATTGTTGAGGTAGAAGTAAAGTAGAAGAAAGACTGTTTTAGATACATTAGATGATTACATTTCTAAGCTCACTGGATTCAGTTATCCTGCAGGCTCAGTTAGTTCGTTAAGGTAGCAAGTAGATTATATCTCCAAAATGTGTAAAGGAGTTTAAGTAATATGAATCAAAATGAATAAAGATAATCAATAACATATACGAGGATCTGAGAGGTTTCCTACCTCAACAGGAAGATGGCAGCACTCATAAATAAAAGCTAGTGAATTTCATTGTACATCTGTTGACAGTTACTCACCAAAGCTTCAGCCGTTTTGGACACTCAGTTGTTGCATGACAGCGTTTGAGTAAGTTGATGTGAGTGTTTTCATGAAAATGGACAAAATCGAGTATCGAGCTGTCATTAAATATTTGTTTTTGAAAGGCAATACGCCTACGCAAAACAAAGATGAATTGGATATTGTGTATGGGGACTCTGCACCATCATTTACAACAGTGACATTTTTGGCAGCTGGATTTAAACGTGGCCGTAAGAGCTTGGGAGACGATGAACGTTCGTGACGTCCAAAAACTGCAACTACCGACGAAAACATCACCAAAGTTCATAAAATGGTCCTAGACGACCGCTGAATTAAACTGAAAGAGATAGCAGAGGCTAAGAACATGTCAAAAGAACGTGTTTGTCACATATTAAATTAACATTTATACATGAGAAAGCGGTCCTCGCGTTAGGTACCGCGTTTGCTCACGTTAGATTAAAAACTTGTCCGAACATTTCCAACGCTCTGTTGGCGCAATTTGGGCGTAATATATCCGAGTTTTGGCGCCGATTAACTACTGTAGATGACGCTTGGATACACCATTATACGCCCGCAACAAAAATACAGTCCAAACAGTGGACTGCAAACGGGGAACCGGCTCCACAAACGCAAAAACTTTTTATTTCGGCTGGAAAAGTGATGCCGACCGTTTTTTGGGATATTCATGGAATTATTTCAATCGATTATCTTAAAAAAAGACAAACCATTACAGGAACATACTACGCATTATTACTTGACAAGCTCAAGGCAGATCTTGCGGAAAAACGGCCATATTTGGAGGAGAAGAAAATCCTGTTTCAGCAACACAACACACCATCTCACATCTCAGCGGTTGTAATGGCGAAAATGCATGAATTACGGTTTGAACCGCTTGACTTACCAGATCTAGCCCCAAGCGACTTCTTTTTGTTCCCTCATCTGAAAATTGCGCTCGGAGGACAGAGATTTTCGTCAAATGAAGAGGCAGTCACCTTCGTGAACAATTATTTTGCAGAGAAAAACTCCGAGTACTATTTGGACGAGTTACAGAGATGGGAGCATCGCTGGGAGAAGTGTGTAGAGTTACAAGGAGACTATGTTGAAAAACGCCGTGTTCTATTTGTACGGGTTACAGAGATGGGAGCATCGCTGGGAGAAGTGTGTAGAGTTACAAGGAGACTATGTTGAAAAACGCCGTGTTCTATTTGTACGGGTTACAGAGATGGGAGCATTGCTGGGAGAAGTGTGTAGAGTTACAAGGAGACTATGTTGAAGAACGTCGAGTACTATTTGGACGGGTTACAGAGATGTGAGCATCGCTGGGAGAAGTGTGTAGAGTTACAAGGAGACTATGTTGAAAAACGTCGAGTACTATTTGAACGTGTTACAGAGATGTGAGCATCGCTGGGAGAAGTGTGTAGAGTTACAAGGAGACTATGTTGAAAAACTTCGAGTACTATTTGAACGTGTTACAGAGATGTGAGCATTGCTGGGAGAAGTGTGTAGAGTTACAAGGAGACTATGTTGAAAAACTTCGAGTACTATTTGAACGTGTTACAGAGATAGGAGCATTGCTGGGAGAAGTGTGTAGAGTTACAAGGAGACTATGTTGAAAAACGTCGAGTACTATTTGGACGGGTTACAGAGATGTGAGCATCGCTGGGAGAAGTGTGTAGAGTTACAAGGAGACTATGTTGAAAAACGTCGAGTACTATTTGGACGGGTTACAGAGATGTGAGCATCGCTGGGAGAAGTGTGTAGAGTTACAGGGAGACTATGTTGAAAAACGTCGAGTACTATTTGGACGGGTTACAGAGATGTGAGCATTGCTGGGAGAAGTGTGTAGAGTTACAAGGAGACTATGTTGAAAAACGTCGAGTACTATTTGGACGGGTTACAGAGATAGGAGCATTGCTGGGAGAAGTGTGTAAGAGCTACAAGGAGACTATGTTGAAAAACGTCGAGTACTATTTGGACGTGTTACAGAGATGGGAGCATCGCTGGGAGAAGTGTGTAGAGTTACAAGGAGACTATGTTGAAAAACGCAGAGTACTCTTTGGACGGGCTACAGATATGAGAGCATCGCTGGGAGAAGTGTATAGAATTACAAGGAGAGTATGTTGAAAAACGTCGAGTACTATTTGGACGTGTTACAGAGATGGGAGCATCGCTGGGAGAAGTGTGTAGAGCTACAAGGAGACTATGTTGAAAAACGCAGAGTACTCTTTGGACGGGCTACAGATATGAGAGCATCGCTGGGAGAAGTGTATAGAATTACAAGGAGAGTATGTTGAAAAACGTCGAGTACTATTTGGACGGGTTACAGAGATGGGAGCATCGCTGGGAGAAGTGTGTAGAGTTACAAGGAGACTATGTTGAAAAATAAAATAACAATTTTGAAACAAATTTTTTGTATCTTTATTAGGTCGGATACTTTTCTGACCACCATCGTACAGTCTCGCATATCCTGAGATAGAATTCTCTGGAGCAGTACCTAACCAGAAATTATGACTACAAATTGGAACAGGATACACAACTACTCCCGGAGTTATATTGCATGCGTTCCCTCTGGGCGACTTCAGGATCACATAAGGCGGCATTTAGACAGATTTGCTCTTTAGTTCTTTGGTTCATTTCACTAAATATTTCATCATTACCCTCCCCTTCATCCACGTCCTTGCTCACTTCGGAACAGGAACTGAATCCATCCCGCTCTAAGCAGTAGTAGGGAAACAGTTGAAAGTTTGACAAACAAAAACAACAGTTTGTTGTGTTATTTGATAGGATATTTTGTGTGCAGCAATTTGTCGAGGTGAAGAGCTAATAAGAATGTTTGTACAATGGCAGCTCGTGCCAGTGTGGACAGAAGCGAACAAACATGGCGTGTGCCAATATTGACCTTCTCTCTTTTACCTTCGAGTCTGTTAAGGGGAACGTTCACCGCGACGAAACCCCAACAATGCAACAGGTGTGCAACAGGTTGCTGGGATCGTGTCGGGTGTCACCTACTGAAGAACACCCATCTCTTTTATACCTTCTCTTACAGTAAATATGTTAGTATTATATTCCCGCCAAAATTCGATACCAATATTTCACCGAATACATAAAAAAGCAATAAATCAAATCCAAATAAAAAATTTCATTATACACGAATACATTCAGCATCTTGCAATGAGCCTGCCACTGTAGCGTGTTGGTAGCGTGTCTATTTCACGTTCAAGTGGTCCGAAGTTTGAATCTCGGACAGAATGATGATGTTTTCCTGGAGTTTTCCATTATCCTCAATGATGAATGTCTGGTACCTCTGACCTCTATGGTCAATGGAGTCATTTGTAGATCATTTCATTCATCGTCCGATGTGATTTAACATTGGAGGTATTCCCTTATCCTGAAAGATAAATGTCTGGTAACCCTAAGCTCTATGTAACTTGCACTCACTTGAACATCATTTCATTCATCGTCCGATATGACTTAACGTTGGAGGTTTTCTCTTATCCTGAAAGATGAATGTCTGGTAACTCAAAGCTCTATGTACCCTGTACTTATTTGAATATCATTTCATTCATCGTCCGATATGACTTAACATTGGAGGTATTCCCTTATCCTTAAAGATGAATGTCTGATAACTCTGGGCTCTATGTACCCTCTACTCATTTGTGCATCATTTCATTCATCGTCCGATATGACTTAACGTTGGAGGTTTTCCCTTATCCTGAAAGATGAATGTCTGATAACTCTAAGCTCTATGTACCCTGTACTCATTTGAATTTCATTTCATTCATCGTCCGATATGACTTAACGTTGGAGGTTTTCCCTTATCCTGAAAGATGAATGTCTGATAACTCTAAGCTCTATGTTCCCTGTACTCATTTGAATTTCATTTCATTCATCGTCCGATATGACTTAACGTTGGAGATTTTCTCTTATCCTGAAAGATGAATGTCTGATAACTCTATGCTCTATGTACGCTGTACTCATTTGAACATAATTTAATTCATCGTCCGATATGACTTAACGTTGGAGGTTTTCCCTTATCCTGAAAGATGAATGTCTGATAACTCTAAGCTCTATGTACCCTGTACTCATTTGAACTTCATTTAATTCATCGTCCGATATGACTTAACGTTGGAGGTCTTCCCTTATCCTGAAAGATGAATGTCTGATAACTCTAAGCTCTATGTACCCTGTACTCATTTGAACCTCATTTCATTCATCGTCCGATATGACTTAACGTTGGAGGACGTCAAGTGAAATATGTGTATAAAATACTGCTCAAAAGACAGTGGATAAAAATCAGATATTGGAAAGGAACCGATCTGCTATCACTCCCAGCACGTAGCCCTGATCTTGCGCCAAGGCATTATCGTGCGTTTAAATCTCCAGCTCATTTCCTACATGAAAGGAATTCTAAAAAGTATGAAGCAGTTGAAATGTATCAACCAATTCTTCGCGTCAAAAAAGAGAAATTTCGGGAAGTTAAACATCACTGACAGTATGTTTTATGTATACATAACCACAGTTTGTAGGGTCGTGAAGATAAAGTCATGTGAAAACAGGATATTTTTTAATTTGCCCGCCATTCTTTGGGTATTGTTAATCAAACCGAGGTGGAGTATTTGCGTGCCATGTTCGCTAATTGACTATATGGCAAGTGATGTTGAAGGAGGTGGTTTAACTTTTGAGGAAACTACGGCGGTGATGATACTCTCATAAAACAGGTTGTGGTAACCATTCAGATAAGAAGAGTGGAGAACTGTGTCACACTGTTACCTGCAAATGGGATAACATTAATCTGTTAAGGGAGCACGGGGCGATACGCTATTCCCAGGTCCAGTCTGTTAACAAGCAGGGGTGTCAAGTAAACGCAGATTGACATGCTCGATACATGACCGATGTGACAGAGAGTGTAGGCTTCGTACTGTTACAGGATGTTGCGAAAATTGCATCTCATATTAAATATCCCTAATACATACAGAACAGCTGATCTGCGAGGGCTTTTCAATAAATAATGATCATAATTTTTACGGCCATAATATATCGCACTAAAATTCAAACTTATTATATTCTGTTAGCTTAATGTGAAACAAACACGTCGTAGTAATTTCATTGTTGTTACTTCTGGTTTCCACCTGTGAGAACCAGGCAAGTTCAGACGTGTTCAGTATCGCCTACCGCTGCAATGGAGGTAACACGCGAGGAACAATATGCGGCTTTGAAATTCTGATTTCGTCTCAACAACTCCTCAGTTGAGGCCTATATAGGTACAATATTACACGAGGCCTATGGAGAATCTGTTCTTCCCTACAGCACAGCTCGAAGGTGGTTTAAAATGTTTAAAGAGTGGAGGCAATCAATTTCAAAGGAAGGTGGACCCGGTGCTCCAGTTACTGCTCTTACCAAACAAAACATCAACACTGCTGCTGCCATTACGAGAGAGGATCGACGAATTACCTTAAGATCACTTTCTGAAATACTGAACATTACATTGGGTGCCACCCACACGTTGGTGACAGAGACATTACATATGAGACGTGTTTGTGCGCGATGGGTTCTGCACGTCTGCATGCAGTTAAATTGATGTTAAAGGAAGATCCGAGTTTCTTTCAAACGTAATCACTGCTGATGAAACTTGGCTTCATCATTTTGATCCTGAGAGCAAACAGCAAAGCTCAGTGTGGAAATCTCCTTCATCACCGATCCTTTAAAAAAAAAAAAAAAAAAAAAAAAAAAACTGCTGGGAAAGTTATGGTCATCCCATTCTTTGATATTCATGGAATGGTGTATCATGTATCAGCAAGTTGTACCTGCACACACATCAGTAACTGGACAATACTACAGGGATGTCCTGAAAACACTGCAAGTCCATATCAGGCGCAAAAGACCACATTTCCGTGAAGTAGGGTGAAAGTTGCACCACGATAATTCGCTGCCGCATATTGCCAATGTTTTTGCTGAATATCTTGCAAAAATCAACGTCAAGTGCATCCCTCACCCTCCCTATAGTCTGGATTTAGCCTCATGCGACTTTTTCTATTCCCTAACTTGAAGAAACTTCTTTGTGGGAGGCATTACCCATCATCAGAAGAAGTGGTGAAGGCTGCAGATGCGATTTTGAAGGATCTCTCAAAAATGGTTTCCAGCATGTCTTTGAAGACTGGCAGTAACGCTGGGACAAATGCACCGCATTCAGGTGAGACTATTTTGAGAAGGACCATCAAAATAATGAGGATGAGTGAAGATACGTTGTCAAAAAGTTGTGATCATTGTTTATTGAACAGCCCTCGTGTATTAACTGTCACCATCGTAACCAAGTTGAGAATAACTACACACTTTTGGACCGGATTACCGATAGTGGGAAAGCGAAACGTTGTGTGCCACATTAGGTGTAGATGAAGAACACTGTATTTGAACCAATAGTTTGGAAGGCAACTTTAGAATCAGATAAAATAACTATAGTTTTTAATTTACACAGAATGTTTCAGAAATACTTTTACAAACTTCGGGTATGGGTTCCTCACACCAAAGGAAGACAAAAGTTCACATGAACATATATCCCATAAACCTTTGATTTCTCGTTAGGTGGTGTTCAACACAGTGGTACACTTATAACGGACAAAACTGATAATAAATATTCGAAATGTCCTCCTCTTGCTTCTATGCATGCCTTGCTCGTCGAATCATGGATTGTTGCACCCTTTCAGAAACTCCAGGATGGTGGTAAATGGTTTCGCAGGCTTCCATGGGTCATTGTTGAAGCGTTTGTGCATCCGATATGGCAGCTCTTGGTCTTCTTCGATCAATAGTATGTGGTGCAACGGTTCCTGACCCAGCAAGGCGACGATAAACAACAACAAAGCTTGGATGACTCGGTTGTCTTCGATCTTGAGACTACATCTGATAGAGCCGTGTAGCCTCGCATCCATTACCGTTCGCGCAGTCATATCTAAAAGTCATGTCTACCTGTTCACGAAATGAATATCCAGCCATGGTGAAACGAAACACGTGCAGTTAACTCACTACATATAATCAACTGAAACATTGAAGACAGACTGATAACAAATGACAAACGTAAACGAGTCTCCATGGCAACACTACGCCATATTGATTTTTTTTTTGGTAAAAATTATGTCTCTTACAGCCTAGTTCTTAAAAATGTAATACATTAAACTAATGTGTGACCTAAGCTGCATTATTCTTAATTACTATTTATATTATTGTTCTGTTAATTACTACTGCGTTACTTTAATCACTGTTGTATTATTTAACTACTATTGTATTATTTCATTACTATTGTATTATTCATAATTGTATTACTCATAAGAAATGTGTTATTCTTATGGGTACAAATTTGACGAAGCCATGAATATTGTATATTCCTAAGGTGAATAAATCTATCTATCTATCTATCTATCTATCTATCTATCTATCTATCTATCTATCTATCTATCTATCTATCTATCTATCTATCTATCTATCTATCTATCTATCTATCTATCTATCTATCTATCTATCTATCTATCTATCTATCTATCTATCTATCTATCTATCTATCTATCTATCTATCTATCTATCTATCTATCTATCTATCTATCTATCTATCTATCTATCTATCTATCTATCTATCTATCTATCTATCTATCTATCTATCTATCTATCTATCTATCTATCTATCTATCTATCTATCTATCTATCTATCTATCTATCTATCTATCTATCTATCTATCTATCTATCTATCTATCTATCTATCTATCTATCTATCTATCTATCTATCTATCTATCTATCTATCTATCTATCTATCTATCTATCTATCTATCTATCTATCTATCTATCTACCTATCTATCTATCTACCTATCTGTCTGTCTGTCTGTCTGTCTGTCTGTCTGTCTGTCTGTCTGTCTGTCTGTCTGTCTGTCTGTCTGTCTGTCTGTCTGTCTGTCTGTCTGTCTGTCTGTCTGTCTGTCTGTCTGTCTGTCTGTCTGTCTGTCTGTCTGTCTATCTATCTGTCTGTCTGTCTGTCTGTCTGTCTGTCTGTCTGTCTGTCTGTCTGTCTATCTATCTGTCTGTCTGTCTGTCTGTCTGTCTATCTATCGTATGTAGTACAATAGGTCAAAGCCTTCTATGTGTGTATAGAGAAATTAAGTTTTGAGTTGGAGCCCAAAGGCCATTGAACACGCACTTTCATTGTGACAGGAATAACGCGAAAACCAAGAATTATGGGACATATGTTCATATGAACTTTTTTCCTTCTTTAGGTGTGAGGAACCCATACCTGAAATTTGTAAAAGTATTTCTGAAACATTCTGTATAACCGTGGAAATAAACTTAGAAGTTATGTATATTTTACCATCAAAATTGGTTGTATACTTTCCCAGTTCTTATGAAAGGAAAAGAATGGACAAAATGCACCAGCTCCAGCTTCTTCTTCGTAATTCATAAGAGAGCCTTGAATCCTGACACTGAGAGGTTATCTTGTATGGATAGCTTGAACAGGATTAACATCACTTCATTGAGATGAAGTCGGTAGTCAAATGAAATTTTATTGTTGGATTATAACAATATGGAAAATGTTCTATTTCAGATAGGTATTCTAATAAGCTTTCAGTTTCAGGACTGTCTGAATAAATCCAGTCTGTTTTCATATGATGTGTAGAAATTTGGAAGTTGCACCATTTCTTAGACTTTGGTTATCTGATTAACTTTTCGTAAGTTACGAGGGCTTGATTTGAAGTTCTGTAATGATGGACTTGCTGGATGTAACAGTTAATTACACCAAAGCCAGAACGGCATTCTGGGGTAGAATTAGTTGTTGTCAAAATAATCTTCCCTGATATTTGTAGAAGCGAATGACGATAATTAGTTTGCTGTCCCATAGTTTTAAAAGTCCTAAATAGACTCATTTTGAGAAGGCTGAACAGTGTGCCACGCCCCCTATTAGCCATTTGTAACTGTTCTCTCTTTGGTTGTAACCTTATTGAAGAGCACGCCATTATTAGGAAAGGAAGTCCTTGTTGTGTCTATTAATATTAATTTGTGCATCTGATGTTAATTCTTCCATGCTTTGTTTACGTATGTTTTGACTGTCTAGTGCTGTTTTCAAGATGGGAAGAATTTGGTATAAGAAATCTGCATAGGAACCAGTATGAACAGTGTAAGTAATCTCGATTACATAATAAAGGAGCTACAACCCCTAAAATGGAAAAAGTGTAGTAACACATGACAATATGTTGACTTCGTCAAACCTAACCTCAAACATTGGCGATGAATGTGAAGTGAAAATTGGCTCTTCAAGGAAAAAATTGGTTTTTTCATTGTCTAATGGCAGTGATGACAATTTTACTAAATTAAATAATTATATACAGGTTTTCAGTTAGATATAGAAACATTTTTTACAGTGTACATTTTATGATAATTAAATATGTTTTCTTATCAGAGGACACCAAGAAACTAAATTGATTATTAGCTACACTATCACTCAGTTGCCAAAAGTGTTATAAGGAATATACATTTGAAACATCTAGAACAATTGAAAGTGTTGCAGAAGTAAATGTAAGGTTTGCTTATGGCTTGAGAAGCATTGGCAAGGGAATTGAGTCAGGTAAGACATTGGTTGCTGTTCTCAATTTACCAGCCCCCTACGCCAAATTTAACAAAATAATTAATAATACTATAGAGTAAGTGACCATGGAGTCTAGGAAGAAGAGAAGGAGTGAAAAACGAAAGAGGAAGGACGCTGATGATGAAAATGGTGCAGAATATGGATCTGGGGAAATTCTGAGGTGTAGTTCCAACATAGCAAAACTTAAATGTTGTTTTACTGTGTTTTATATTTTCTAAATTTTAGGTGCGCTCATCTACAAAACTACTGCAGCTACAAATCCACATTTTCTTCTGGAATTAAAGCAATACTTAAACTGTGGTTTTTTTTTTTTTTTTTTTTTTTTTTTTGAGTTTCTTGTACAAATATCTGTGAAAATTTGAATTAAAACATATCTTGAACATTTTAGAAGTAAATTCAAGACATATATTTAAAAAAAAACACACATATTCTTTATTGGAACTGCAAAATAAGCTCTATTATCTTTAATGAACTGTGAAAATGTTGTAAAATAACAAGTAAAAGTTTCAAATTGATGCGTTCAGTGGTTCTTGAGCTTAGCGCACCAGAAAACCCTCATTTTAACATTGTTGACATAGGCTGTTCCGGCTTCTCTTAATCGTACTGATTGAAATATAGTTTTCATTGAAATACACTATTTGTGAACTATTCTTTTTACATTTACCTTTCCAAAACATTTGATGTTATAGATTACACTGCATCAACATTCCTCAAATGGGAAGTCTTTATTCGTTTTTCTTTTTTCTCCTGTTCATGTCAAGAGAACGTTTAATCCTACTGCATTGTCCCATTGCCATTGTACCTATAATAATAGTGATTACAGTCACATGTCTATTAACAAGGTTGTAGATATTTTAGTAAGACCTTTTAAGAATGTTTTAGAAAGTCCTGTAAACGTAAGAGGTTTCACATTTTGGGCAGTACTATAGCAGAACATGTCGGTTGTCTTTACTCGCCAAAAAACAAAAGAATACGTACACAAGTCCGTAACATTTTCATTTCCTAAAACAAGGAGTTGATTCCGCACCGGTTTTAGCCACACCGTCTTTTGTTTCGCCTTGTTCTTGTTCTTCTCGGCAGTCTTTTGTTGTTTCCGACAGTCGCACAAATTCTGCGCGCTGGTCAAGTAGATCTTCATTACGCTGGACGTCTTCCTTTTTAGCCCACTGTCGGACATCCACTTAGTGCTTAAGATGCTGGTACTGTCGCAAAAACTTACATTTGTATTCCATTACTTTAAAATTCTAATGTGTACACTCATATGACTTTCTCTACTCGTGTACAGATACACGGAATAATAACAAGGAATAATAATAGAGAGAATACCGAAATTCTGGTATTAAAAGGCAGAAAGGGGAATTACTGAATATGTGCATCAAGCAACAGAAAAGCATTAAGCATACAAATTGTTGGTGGTCGGAAATGGAAAGAATGGTATCGAAGATAGGCATGGGAGATCTATGGAGAGCAGAGAAGTCAAAAATACCCGCCTCGGTAGCGTAGATGGTAGCATGTCTGCCTCACGTTTGAGAGGTCCCAGGTTCGAATCTCGGTTAGGGTGAGTTATCTGGATAAGGTTTTTTCCAGGATTTTCCCTTATCCTGAAAGATAAATGTCGGATAACTCTAAGCTCCATGGACGCTGGACGCATTGAGCATCATATCACCCGTTTCATTCATCGTCCGATATGACTAAATGTTGGACGACGTAAATTACAACAAGAGAGAGAGAGAGAGAGAGAGAGAGAGAGAGAGAGAGAGAGAGAGAGAGAGAGAGAAGTCAAATAAAATCATACCCTGGTAGCGTAGATGGTAGCGTGTTTGCCTCACGTTTAAGAGGAATCTCGGTCAGGGTGAGCTACCTGGCTAAGCTTTTTCCGAGGTTTTCCCTTATCCTTAAAGATAAATGTCGGGTAGCTCTAAGCTTCATGGACCCTGGACTCATTTGAGCATCATTTCACTCATTTCATTCACCGTCCGATATGTCAACATTGGAGGATGTACAATAACAAAAATAGCAATTTTTGGAAGGGAGGTAGAAACATAGTACAAGACATAGATAGACAGGCGATATGGGAAAGTATAGAAGAAAAGAAATCTTTGAAATTTTATAAGCGATTAAAGACAGAATGGGGTGGGGAAAAATATATAGATCAATGTGGCAATACTGGAAGAGAAGGCATAGCATGAACGAGAGTAGGAATAATATATCTAAAGGGGTTGAGAAGTAATGAGGTAGGGATATGTGCATTTTGTGGAGATGAAGAGAGCACTGTTCATTATCTGATAGAATGTAAGGAGCTAACAAATTGCAGGACTAAAATATGGGATAAGAAATGGGACAGTGTGAGCAAAGAGGTAGTGACGTTACGTATATTAACGAGGACGGGTGAAAAGAAAAAATAGATGTATAGGAGACTTCTTACATAGGTTAAGAGAAAAGTGGATTAGGATAAACAAGTGAAGGTCAAGAAGAAATGACACCAAGCTGTTCATGAAAACCAAAGGCTTATAGCCAGGGCGCCTGAGTCAGCGAGGAAATCTTAGGTCAGCAATTTCATGTATTTGTTCAGAATGTTTAATAAATGCATGTACGATGTTAAAATAGCGAAACTATAATGGCAACTGTACAAATAAACATATCTAATATCAAAACTATTCTTACAAACACTTATTGCTGTAACTGAGCGGCATGGCTTAGATGGTTTCGTCTGTGGCCCGCATTTGGATAGTCCTGGTTCGATTCCCGTGGCCGCTCCACATAGCCCGTGGTTTTTTTCGGGTTTTGCCGGGTCGCTAGGCGAATGCTGGGTAGGTTAAGCACATCCCCTGAATTTCCTGACCCTCCATTTCATTTCCATTATCATTTCATATCATCTCTCATCTGATGGTCTGTTTCAGTGTAGAAGTGTCGGCGGGAGTCTCGGCGGTGCATGGCAGGATGATATTGTAGTAACTATTTTAATTGACGTTAATTACGAACTAGGGGAAACGTAACTAGATGGTATTAGAGAGTCAATTCAAATGGCATGAGAGACTTCGGTACACCAAAAGATCCTTTTATCAGGTGACATCTGAATTACGATTTTAAAACAAAAACGTAAATTACTATGATTTAATACATTTAATAAACTTTAGATACAATTACAATAAACAAAAACACATTTACCTTTAATCTGGATTCAGAAGAGATGTGGTTGCACTATATCCTGCTATTTCCTAACAAGGTTCACCAAGAAAAACAAAAGCTAAGCGCCACGCTATGTTAGCCTCGTGCACAAAGCAGGAATCTATCCTCACTCCGGGTCCGCTAGCCATACCAACATCTACTTAATAAATAATGCCACAGAGAATAGACAAGAGAGTAGAGCTAATATAGCTTCACCACAATATGCTGTTGGTAAAACTTCCCCCTCAGGTCTGCTGGTGAAGGGTATGGCCCTGCCCTCTGCAGTGTTGTTGCTCCTTGAAACGGCCTGTCTCATCTCGCCTCATCCTTCCTTCAGCGGTACTCCACTTGGGGGCATAGTTACAATAGGACCTTCCGTAGCGTAGTCCATTCCAGTCCTCTGTCTACTTCAGTCCTCTGTCTTGTGGGTACAAGGACTTTATGAGGTAGTCAAATGTTTTAAGGATTGATCGCTATGTGTTGACTTTGAAATTGTTACATTATCTTTGCAATCGCCAGGCGATAACAAATGAATGACGACTTGACATTTGAGAAGGAAAACTCTGACAAATAGGAATATCTCAGAAATTGTTAACTACACAAAACAACTTGCCTGACAAAAATTATAATTTTTAGTAAGATGTACACTTTTTGTGTATTAAGATTTTATCTATCTCTTACGGTTTACCAGTTATACAAATGTCATTCAGAATGAAGAGCTCTTCGGAGAACATTCCCAGAAAATTCAGGATATACATTTCATTTGGGATGAAAATGTAGTATGATCCATATAAACCTGGACCATTTCAACAGGTCATAACTTTTGAACCAATAATAGGACACACGTACAACTTTGGGAGAATATAACACACAATTGGGAGATTACATTACACTATTTACATCTCAGAGAAAATGTTGGAAGTGTCCTCCACCAGCATCTATACATGTTTTTACTCGTCTCACCATATTCTCTGAAGTTTTACGGAGAGTATCCTCGCCAATGTTAATTATTTCGGTTCGAATGGATTCCTTGAGAACATCAATTGTCCGTGACCTATTTTTATTCACTCTATTTTCTAGATAACCCCACAAGTAATAATCTGGTGAGGTTAGGTCAGGGGATCTGGGGGCCACAGACCTTTTGAGATTATTCGATTATCAAAGAAACTGGCTAAAAGTTTCATGGTATAATTAGATGTATGTCACGTTGCTCCATCTTGCTGGAAATAACCTTCTCTCAATTCGATATCATCTCCGTAAAACTTCAGAGAATATGGTGAGACGAGTACAAACCTGTATAGATGCTGATGGAGGACACTTCCAACATTTTCTCTGAGATGTAAATAGCGTAATGTAATCTCCCAATTGTGTATTATATTCTCCCAAAGTTGTACGGCTGTCCTATTATTGGTTCAAAAGTTATGGTTTATTGAAATGGTTCAGCTTTATATGGGTTGCACTATATTTCAAACTTGTGGTATTTTATTAAAATATCACTAAAACCTGTTATGAAACAATTCAAAATTTTGAATTGTTCGTCATTTCATTAGTAGTCTGAGGTGTTTTTCTCTAAATCTTCGTAATAAAGTATAGGAACCCCTACGTAATGAGTTATATGCGAGGTATTTCTGATGATATTAAATATTTTTAACATAAACAACCACGAAACTGTTTGATAAACAAACAAAGTTTTGTGCATTAGCTGGTACGAGAGTTGAAAGTGGAAAAAGCCAAAGAAAATGCTCTGAAATATGTGACAGTGTATTCATTTTGAACAGCCGCCTGTCAGATAAGCAGTTTGATAGATGTATGTGTGACCTACTTAACCCAACTTCAGTTTTATCTGTCAAAAGTTCCGACAAACGGAGTCTGCGCAGTCGATCACATCGTCTGACACAGAGGATTTAATTTAAGGTTGTCTCCCGTATATTTACAATAACTAGGGGAAATATATAGGTACCAACGTAGACAATGAAGCTAGTTACAGCGAAGCAATAAGTATTATACAAATATAACTATTTGTAACAAAAAACTTTCACTTATATTAAGAAAAATGATGTCGAGTTTTCTTATTAGTTGAATTAGTTGAAATCGATTTCACGAACTCTTGTCCGCATCTACAGTCAAAGAAACCCACAGAAGAAGATAAATTCGTCGTTAAGGAAGTTACTATGTTGTTATTATTTTCAGTATTACCAAAATCTGAAAACGAAACAAACTTAAGAACAGAATCAACTGCTGGTATTTCAAAATTCAGTACGTGATGTTTATTTTTTAAAATAGATACCTTTTCCCAAACCATTAAATCTATCGGGACATTTAATTGATTTAGTAATTTAACTTCTGGATTTATTTCATGGTTAAATGACCACAAATGATCTGCTACGGCCGATTTATACGTAATGTTACGAAAATATTCTTTTGTTCTGGTTTCCAAATTACGTTTCGTCTTACCAATGTAAACTCGATCACAATCTAAACAATCAAATTGATAAATATCAGATATTTTATTATTAGGAGTTTCATCTTTTTTAGACAAATGTAGTAAGCTTTTAATACTATTTTTATTTTGAGGAACCAAAGTTATACTAAATTCTTTAAAAAGTTTTTGAATTTGTTTATTAAACCAAGGACGGTAAGTAATTTTTTTAAATCATAATTGTCTTTTATTTTTAAGGGTAGAAGTATTATTAATAGTTTTTTTATATTTGAGTTTTTCAATTTTTTATTTATAAAGTCTTTATTAAAACCAGTAATTAAAGCAGTATTAATATGTTTATATTCTTTATTAAATTCCTTTTTATTCAGGGGTATACTTTTTAATCTATATGTTAAACTATTAAAACAGCAAATTTATGTGAAAAGGGTTAATATTTTTACTTTTATGTAATTATCAATATGAGTAGGCTACCTATAAATGCCAAAATCTAATTTATTATTTCTTATTATCTTCAAATCCAAAAAAGGAAGAAAATCATCAACTTCCTTCTGATTCTGTTCTTAAGTTTGTTTTGTTTTCAGATTTTGGTTAAATTATTAAAACAATTAAATGTCCCGATAGAGTTAATGGTTTGGGAAAATATATTTATTTTAAAAAATAAACATCGCGTAGTGAATTTTAAAACCTCAGCAGTTGATTCTGTTATTAAGTTTATTTCGTTTTCAGATTTTGGTAATACTGAAAAAACATAATAACATAGTTACTTCCTTAACGACGAATTTGTTTTTTGACTGACGACGCGGACAATTGTTGGGAAATCGATTTTAACTTCAAGTAGTTCAACTAATAAAAAAAAAATCGACATCATTTTTCTTAAGAAAAAGTGAAGCTTTTTTTTTTGTTACAAATAGTTTAGGTACTTGCAACTATTTCTTTCCACACAGTTGGGTCTCCATATGGGTTGGTTGAAATTACCTCCCGATCGTCATTAATGGTAAAGCGTAATCTTTCTTGTGTCGTTTTGTAAGTTAAAAGTTAACCACTGGCGCGACAGCCCTTAGAGGGTCAAGGCCTACCAACTCGACTGCCGGCCTCACGCCCACTTACGCACGGCAGAGGTGGATGATCATCCAACCGATACGGGGAGGAGATGTGGTCAGCGTCTCGGCATCCCCCAGCCGGAACGTTAATTTCTGTGACCAGCGCCGCTTACCTAGCGTAAGCTCCTCACTTTTCTCACGATCCTGAGTGGGACTGAAAATCCCCACCACATGGGTGGGATCGAACCCGGGTCGCTTTCCGTGGCCAGGGACCAAGTCATGATATCTTAGCCCGCTACGCCACGGCGCAGGACGTCATTTTGTAAGAGAAATGCTAATCGCGAAGCCTCACGTTAAATGGCGAACGTGTCCGGTTATCGATTATCTGTTGACAGTAAACGTGCGCATGCGCAGATCATCGCATTCATGACACTAACGTTTACGGTAACTACCAAGAATATGTGCAAGAATTGAGATGTGTCATTTAAGGGTGCATTTTACTTGTTTTAGCCTCAAGAATATGACCTTCCAAATTAACTTTGAAAAATCGTTAGTTTGTTTAGAGTGAAGATTTTAAATTAGGGGGAATCTTTTTTGGTAGTTGGCACACCTGTCAAATAACAAAACACAATCAGAGAGAAATTTTGGAAATTAAATGACACAAAAGTTAAGCAAGGCATTTTTGTTGGACACGCTTAAGAGAACTTGTAAAGGATCCTGCATTTGACCAAATTTTGGAGGGGAAAGAAAAGGAAGCTTGGGAAGCCTTCAAGGGTGTTGTTCATGGTTTTTTAGGCAACAAAAGAGATGACAACTACAAGCATTTGGTGGCAGTGCTCCTGCAAAAATACCGTAATCTTGGATGCAACATGTCCCTTAAGATCCATTTTCTCCACTCCCAGCTAGACTTTTTCCCTCCTAGTTGTGGAGCTGTTAGTGATGAACATGGGGAGAGATTCCATCACGACATTTCTGTTATGGAGCAAAGATATCAGGGCCGTTGGAATGAAGTAATGCTTACGGATTACTGTTGGTCTTGGTATAGGGATTCTGCGGAACTCCATCACAAGAGGCAGGCTAAAAGACGACCAAGTCAATAGGCCCCCACACGATTCTCTTCAGACACGACTATCTGCGAAGTATTTTTACAGCAATTTAGAACTCTTAGCATGTAATTACCAGTTTAAAAAATCAAATGCACTTTCATTGTTGGTAGCATGTATGTAATTAAAATGTATCATTTTCTCTCAATCAGTTTGTGTGTGTGTGTGTGTGTGTGTGTGTGTGTGTGTGTGTGTGTGTGTGTGTGTGTGTGTGTGTGTGTGTGTGTGTGTGTAATTTACATCCTCCAACGTAAAGTATATCGGACGATGAATGGAATGGGTGAAATGATGTTCAAATGAGTACAGGGTCCATAGAGCTTAGAGTTATCCGACATTCGTCTTTCAGGATAAGGGAAAACCCCGGAAAATACCTTATCCAGGTAACTCACCCTGACCGAGATTCCAACTCGGGACCTCTTGAACGTGAGGCAGACATTCTACCACCAGCTACCGAGGCGGGCACAATCCGTTAATATGTAATACTTCCTACTTGTGTATATCATAGAAACCAGAGCTAATAAAGTTTTTTCATTGTCATATTTGTTTTTCTCAACCCAAAATTAGTAGTAATCGCCTCATGAAGTGCTCGAAACATCCAAAAATTATTTTTTTATTGCCCAGTGCTATTGCTGGATGGTGAAAAGGGATGCTCCTGAAACAGAATATCATATATAATGCAAAAGGAGTCGCCGTTAAGGTAACAATGTTTCTTCCGATGTTTTAATTTTGTTCATATTTTATTGTAACTTACATATAAGTGACATTATCTTGAAAACAAGTGCTAACCAATCAATTAAATATCATTTTCGTGATCAGTAACCTAAAAACATAAGAAACCCGTATTCTTTTTACCGTAACATTCAACTTTTCAAAATTTGTAGAACAGTGTCATCCCAAGCTATCCTGCCATACCCTCTCCATGCACTAGCGTGACCGTCCGAACTATATCAAACATGATAGTGACCCAACATTCATCTACCAACGACTAAAAGCCCAAGTCAGGGTGCGAGGTTGTATGTATCCAAGCAAGGAGGTTAGATACAATGTAAGTGGCAACTATGAAGCTACCTCGCTCGCTCGCGCGCGCGTATCTCAGGTAGCCTTATGAAATTCGGGCACGTTACCAGAGATTTAGTGTTGTGAATGACGAGGGACATATCCGTCCGCTATACAACATTACGTGACGAGAATCACCACACTCCCTCAAGGATGCCACCTTACGGAATACAAAACACCTCCTGATTCCAATCTCTCTCTTTTTGAAGCAACTTATCGTAATTTCCCTGGACACCAAAAAAAAAAATTCCGAAATTCTTCACAACTTAAATTACAGCCCATTTCAAACAATACAAACTTTCGGCTCACGTGTCTGGGACAATAGGGATGGGAACTTAGCACCTCGGCAAAGGGGGTGAGATCAGAGTGTACTAAGAGTGGTCGGACCTGGACTGAACTGGATTACACTACGAAGAGTATTTGGCATGGACGTCCAAAGTTGGGCTATTGTACTTATACCCCCAAGGTGGTACCCCCGGGAAGAACGATGAGGAGAGAGGAAACAAAGGGCAGCCATCCCAAGAAGCCCCAACAGTGCAGAGGGCTGGTCCCCCACACTTATCCAGGTGGAAACTCCCCGACAGGTCACAACAACCAGCAATCACACCCTACTTCCCGTAGGGGGAGATCCGTCCCCTTCAGCTGCCGTTGTGCAGGCGCTGCGGACTCCTAGCACTCGAGTACCTCTGACGTTACTAGGGGAACCTCGGGCCGAAAATTCCAGCCCCCCCCCCCTGAATGGGAGTTGTTCGGATTGGGTTGAACTCGAGGGGCAGTGGTTCCCGATACCCGTGGGAGATCGGGTACGTCTCCGGATAGTTTTGAGGGAACCATATATTCCCGGGTACTAGCCTGCATAGCTAGTAGAAGGTGTGCTAGATCACCACGTGGCCCCACCGAGGTTGTTCGGTAGTCTTCCCCTTTGAGGTTGGTGCGCGTAAGTGTCGTATCCACTTCCATCCCGTTGACGGAGACGCCGGGCGTCCTTCGGCGACAACTCGGTAACTCCCTAGTACAACAGGGAAGTCAGAGATGGCTGCCTGTGTAGACCCTACTCGTAATCCCATCCTACTCTCCGTAGGGGAGGGAATCCGTCCCTATCAGCTGCTGTATTGCGAGCGGGTGGACCCCTAGCACTCGTGGTAAAGTCTGTCTAGTCAATGCGAGTGCAGTTCGGCCGCCTCCTTTGACGAACCCTCATAATCATTTTACAACCCCGGCCCTCCTTCTCCCAGTCCTTTCTGTAATGTTTCCACCTTTCTCGATACGTCATGGGTATCGTACGAGATTTCATCTAAATAAATTATTTTATGTCCATTACTGCGACATTGACAAATATGTATATCGCCAAGCTACAATTCTACTGGATTCCATAATAAGCCTTATCTTATTCGAAGTGCGGTATTTGAAACCCAGCTCCTTTAGGAGACCGCGGAAAGTGCAGTGCCCATAAGGAAAATCACAAATTTCTTGTAAATGTGCAGCCAATTCATCTAAGGTGGGCGTTCTTCCTTTTCCATAGAATCTATAAATTTCTCGGCGAATCAAATCGCATGTGAAATTATCGAAACTTTAGAGAAACGTTTCCTTTTCTTTTCACACTTGAACAGCTTCTTTGGTATTCCTTTCGTCACAATGTTTCTTACAGTATTTCTGTCAATACCCATAATTTATCAGGTTTATTACACGAGCCCTTACCAAGATTATTTTTCAGCACATATTTATACGTGTTCAAAATAAGCGCTTGAATTTGCTTAGAAAGTGTTCCCGTTATAACTTTGTTCTTTGAGGCTTCTCCAGTAACATAACTCGGCCCAGCAACACTTTCCAATTCATTCACATTATTGTCTTCTCTTTGATTATTTTCATCTACTATATCATTTGCATTTACCACTGCATTTCCCTCCCACGGTCTCCACATCGTGACACACAACGAATTTCTGCACGTAATGAAACAGATCAACTGGAAGTTGGAACTTTGGCAACTGAGACTCCACCTGGAGTAGACATGTGACTGTCACTTCGACAAAATCAGGGTTGCTATTGGTCCTCAACGACAGTGTTCCATTTCTGAAGTGTGGAGGTAGATTTACGACGGTCAGTAAGGTCCGTTTTCTTTGCGAGGCAAGTGCACTCGCGTTAATTAGTCAGACTTTACCTCTGACGTTACCAGAGGAGCCTCGGGCGGAAAATTCGAGCCCATCACAAATGGGAGTTGTTCGGATTGGGTTGGACTCGAGGGGGCAGTGTGTTCCCGATACGATAGGAAAGGGAAACCTGTAGTTTAGCAAGCGTCAGATAAGCCTACCGCTACAGTCTGCATTCAGTTTATCGACAATCTATCCGGCAGAATCAGCAGCCTCGATCAGCAAAGCTAGGAAAGGGACACCTGTAATACAGCAAGCGTCAGATAAGCCTACCACTACAGCCTGCATCCCGTTTACCGACAACCTATCTGGCCGAATCAGTAGTCTCGATCACCAGAGCTAGGAAAGGGACACCTGTAATACAGCAAGCGTCAGATAAGCCTACCACTACAGCCCTCATCCCGTTTACCGACAGCCTATCCGGCAGAATCAGTAGCCTCGATCATCAAAGCTAGGAAAGGGAAACCTGTAATACAGCAAGCGTCAGATAAGCCTACCACTACAGCCTGCATCCCGTTTACCGGCAATCTATCTGGCAGAATCAGTAGCCTCGATCACCAGAGCTAGGAAAGGGACACCTGTAATACAGCAAGCGTCAGATAAGCCTACCACTACAGCCTGCATCCCGTTTACCGGCAATCTATCTGGCAGAATCAGTAGCCTCGATCACCAGAGCTAGGAAAGGGACACCTGTAATACAGCAAGCGTCAGATAAGCCTACCACTACAGCCTGCATCCCGTTTACCAACAACCTATCTGGCAGAATCAGTAGTCTCGATCACCAGAGCTAGGAAAGGGACACCTGTAATACAGCAAGCGTCAGATAAGCCTACCACTACAGCCCTCATCCCGTTTACCGACAACCTATCCGGCAGAATCAGCAGCCTCGATCATCAAAGCTAGGAAAGGGAAACCTGTAATACAGCAAGCGTCAGATAAGCCTACCGCTACAGCCTACATCCCGTTTACCGGCAATCTATCCGCAGAGTCAGCAGAATTCTCGCCAAATACATCAGGACCATCCAAAAGCCACCTCCGAAAATCAAGCATCTGTTGAGACCAGTGAAAGACAAACTGGACTTCCAAGTTGCGGGAGTGTACCGCATCCCCTGTGAATGTGGGACACCGTATATAAGACAAACCGTAAGGACCATCGCTACTAGAATAATCGAACATGAACGGAGCATTCGTTTAAAGCAACCTGAGAAGTCTGGGCTGGCAGAGCATTGCTTTGATAACGACCATAGAGCCAATTTTCGGGAGACGACCATCTTAGCAATATGCAACAGTTACTGGGAGCGGAGAATTAAGGAGGCTTTGGCGATTTCCTCTGAAAGGAGCACGCTTAATCGTGATGCTGTATTTCAGTTCAGTTCCTCTTGAAAACTGGCCTTAAAATGGAAATCCGTCGAATTAAGAAGCAAAGATCAATACAGCTTGATAATCAAGTAGTTACGTTTCTTTGATACAATTTTCTATACTCACGCCATCTCCTGACCTGACATTTAATTTACTGAAAACAATATTTTGTTCTGTAATGCGAATTTTGATAGTGTTTTGTCTTTGTTTATGTTGGTGTTATATACAGTATTTCATTTGTGGTTATAACATTTTATAAATATCCTGATGATGGGAGAGATGCACACTCCTAAAACGTTGATATCTAATCATCTTTTCACCTGGCTGGCTTCCCGAGAAGAAATTGAACGCATTCGTCGCCATGAAAGCTTCAGGTCTTATCTCAATCCTTGTCTCTGAAAACCAATAACAATCCTAATTTTAAGAAAGTGATAAACACATGTTAATTCCAGTTGGAGTTCTCAGTTGCCAAAGTTCTAACTTTCATTGTTCTGTTCGGTTTCGCGCGCAGCCTCCCAGTTTTTCGTGATGTTAAAATGCATAGTTTTGTTGAGGGATATGAATATTTTCATTCACAACTGATACATACAATGCAGAATAATAAAGATGTAGACAGCCTGCGAATGTTCTTGACTGTTAAGCTCAAATAGCTAGAGTTTTTCCGAGCAGCTCTGCAATGTATTGGGATGCTATCAGCAACGTAGAATATTACGCGCTGTTTTAGTTATTTTCGTGAAAAGTGGAATTTTGGTTTACTGTTGCAAAATATGCACCATAATTTAATTTACTTGTTTACAAAGTTTCATGCGCGTAGGACAAACGCATCACCTGTTTTGGACGCCAGTTTTAAAACCCCATGCTGGTTAAATACCTCTGCATGCTTTAAATGGCACGCCCACGTGTTTGAATGCAGAGAACTTACGAACGGTTTGATTTTAAAATACGCGTTAAAATAGCAAGCCGTAGCGTATTTTAAGCTTTCATATGAATCTTCTAGATGGCGGTGATTTTTCCAAATGTTTTTAGTCGTTTTCTTGATATACTTCCTGTGTAATGGCGCGAAATGTTTGTTTGTTTTCTTTTGTTCCGGTGTTTTAGAAGTGATACTTGACGTTTAAAGTTACTATTTTTAGGTTTTCCCCTCTTTGTATTATATTTATTATACTCAAGTGTCCCCTTGTGCCTAAAATTACACCGTAAGGTGTGATACAAGTTAGTTTCAGTAAACCTACCTAGCACAATTATGTATTGTGAAATTAAAGAGGTTAGGTGCCCATATTGTTTTATATGGTACTGCATTATTTTACTGTTTTAGAATGCCAAAGGTAAAGGGCAATAGAGCCGCTTTGTGCAAATTAATGAATAAGAGCAGATGGGGCAAGACAGATACTTCAGTTGAAGTAAATCAGGAAGTAACTGAGCCTGTAGCCCTGTAAAAGCAAACAAAAGCCTTTCTAAATTGGAGATGCAATGCAGTACCTATATACCAGAGGGGGGTGTAGGCGAGAGTTTTAGGTTTTGGCCAGTTGAAAGAACTGATAAAAGATTTAGCATGCCCACATTGTTTTCACAAACTCTGAACCTGGAGATGCTTTACACCTCTGGTTTTGCTTCTCAGTTAGTGGTGGAATGTGAAAATAGACTACTATTTGAGTAAATACACCTAAAACCTAAGGCTCAAGGGGCTACTAGGAGGGAAGAAGGTGTCGGTTACACTGCTGGAGCTTTCTAATGTAAATAAATTAAATATTTTATGTAAACTGCATGCAAAACTTTAAAGCCATTTTCTCAAGTTCATTTTTTGTTATTTTTCCACAGTCAAAATCTATCTTCTCCCACAACGTTACAGCTAGAGCTCTGAAAATTGTACACAATACACTTCAGAAGCTGTGCAACAAACTGATATATTGAAATTTTGATATTGGTCATAATTTTTAAAAAGTAATTACTATGACCAACCACTGATTTTTGGAGTTTTTTCGCCTTGGCACATAAAATAATTGCTTTAAAAATAACTATGCAGAATTTCAGAAATCCGATCCTTTAATTTGTTATTAAGGTATTAAGGAATTTAACTGTATCAAAATGAGATTTATTGTGCAATATCTGTCAAAGAAGATAAATTTTGATTTTAGGTAATAAAATTGTATAAATTAATTCATATATCAAGAATGCAGTTACATATTAGAATGAAAACTGGTACACACACTTCTTTATTTACTAGTAATACCTGTACAAAAAATCGAGGCTATAGCTTTAGTAGTTTATAAAATCACTTTTAGCACCTCGGTCCCCCCTTAAATATATTTCAGCAAATATAATTTGATTGTGAGTGACAGGAGGACTCAAATGACAGAACAGTGTGTTGAAATACGTGCAATGCTTTCATTCAACAGGTTTACTTAATCATAAACTAGGCTAATTTAGTGCATTTTCTTTTTATTGTGTTAGATTTCCATCAGTATGGATTTATCTTTTTTGTGTTATGCAGTATACTTTAGTCTGTATCAACTTGTTCTGTATTCCTGTGTATTGCTTTAACCTATATTAATGTGAAATAAATTTACACTTTATGCACTTTTAACTCACCGTCATTAATAACCGTCCATAAAAGTGTTGTAAATTTCATATAAATAATATTATTTAATTACATTAACTTCAAAATGCTATAAAATGCTAAATGTATAAATGCTACAAAATGCTAAATTTCTCATTTCAAAATGCTAAATATCACTACCCCTAATCATAGATCAGGAAGGTTGATCGAACTATGAATTCCGAAATGCGGATGTTCTGTGACTTAGAGATGCAGATGCGAGATCTACAGGTATCTCAATGTACACGTCACTCCGGAACTCACAGTCAACACTTATCCATGCATGCCGCCGTTGGCAGCCCGAGGTGTATACCTGCCCTAGATTAGGCTTTACCACGAAGTGACGGGATTGTTGGGTTTACAGGATGGCGGGTGAGTAATGAGGCAAAGGGGATGAAAGGAGGTAGCACTTTTAACTCCACAATGGTCACAGTTAATTCCTTCTGTTTGGAATTAACAGAGAAAATAAGTAAATCAGACACACCAAAAGAAATACAAAATCTTCTAGCACTGGAAACAATCAATACCACAAATCCCACAGAAGAATGGCTACACATATATACTGATGAATCCACCAAAGAAAACCTTACTGGAGCTGGAGTTACATGTACACATTTTTCCTTTTATCATTCTGTTGGCAGACACAAATTATGATGGAGAACTAGAGGCTATACACGTTGCTCTCCGACAATTACTAAATCTTCCCTTAAATAAATTTAACAAGGCAGTAATTCTCTCAGATTCTAAAGCTGCTATTCCAGGAATATGTTCAAATGCTACAAAGAAGTCAACAAAAATTAGAGAATGCTACAAAATGTTAACACAACTCCAAAAAGTTAATAAGATTGTTCATCTCCAATGGATTCCAGCACACTGTGGCGTCATGGGGAATGAAACTGCAGATATACTTGCAAAGAAAGGCACAACAATAAAGCAAAAGTCTACATTTAATTTCTCATATTCCTCAATAAAACGCTTGACCACTACAAAATTTTCTCACTCATACCTACAAGAAATAGAAACAAACGCAAAAGACAAAAAATGGATCACACTACTTTCCAACACAGATATAATCCCCCAGAGACCAAGGAAAACAGCAGTTGCAGCCTTCAGACTATTGACAAATCACGACTGTCTGGCAAGTCATCTCTATAGAATAGGTATCTCAGCTTCACCAATATGTGTCCTGTGTAACGATCCAGAAGAAATGAATGAAGACCACTTGAAGACCTGCGAAGCATTAAGATCAGAAGAAACTACAGTTCAAAAGTATTGGAAAGCACGAATGCTAATGGCTTCATTGCCAGATACAAGGCATTAGAAAACAACAACATGGTCACAGTCTGGCAACGGCACTTTTAATTTCCAAGCCCAGACAAATTCTTGGATCAATTGAACTTTTGTTTTTGGGGCTGTTGTCATGGTTACCATTTATGACCGCAAGCCCTGCGAGGAAGCTTATATCACCTTACACGGTATTCTCTCGGACCATAATCTTCAAGAGATCGATCCAGGGCGCTCTGATAGTGTGTTAATGCCGCCCGGCGCCTAATTTCATCTTCCATATATGACGGAGGATATCTACCAGGACATATCCTCACGAAGTGAAGATTGACCCCCCTCTGAGGACCAGGGAGTTACTGAGCTGTCTCAAAAAGGCGTTCGGCTCTTCCGTGGGACTTTCCATAGACTAACAAGCGCCCCCTCCATCTGGTCTTGTGGACTCAAGACGGGATGGAACTGGATACGCCACTTACGCGCGCCAACCCCAAAGGGGAGGATTACCGGACAACCTCAGTGGGGCCGCCTGGTGATCTAGCACACCTTCTACTAGCTATGCTGGCTAGTACCCGAGAATATATGGCTTCCCTCAACCCCGTCCGGAGACGTACCCCATCTCCCATGGGTATCGGGAACCACTGCCCCCTCGAGTCCAACCCAATCCGAACAACTCCCAATCAGGGAGAGGCTCGAATGTTCGGCCCGAGTAACGTCAGAGGTACCACGAGTGCTAGGATCCGCAGCGTCCGCACCACGGCAGCTGAAGGGGACGGATCCCCACCCCTACAGAGATATGAAGAGATGAGACTTGGCGAAGTACTCTCACGGCAAGCATCGGTAGAACCTGCAGCTTAGAACCTGCGGCCGTGCCTCAAATTTCACAAGCATAAAGTATAATGTGATCCATATAAACCTGAACCACTTCAATAAGTCATAACTTTTGACCAATAATAGTACACATGTGCTACTTTAGGAGAATATAATACACAATTGGGAGATTACATTACACTATTTACATCTCAGAGTGTCCTCCACCAGCATCTATACATGTCTGTACTCGTCTCACCATATTCTCTGAAGTTTTACGGAGATAATATCCAATTGAGGAAAGGTTATTTCCAGCAAGATGGAGCTAAGTGCCATACATTTAATGACATCATGGAACTTTTAACCAGTTTCTTTGATAATCGCCTAGTCTCAAAAAGTCTGTGGCCTCCCAGATACCCTAACCTAACCTCACCGGATTTCTTCTTGTGAAGGTATCTAAAAATAGAGTGTACAAGAATAGGCCACGGACAATTGATGTTCTCAAGGAATCCATTCGAACCGAAATAAGTAACATTGGAGATGATACTTCATTCATCGTCTGACATGACTTAACGTTGGAGGTTTTCTCTTATCCTGAAAGATGAATGTCTGGTAACTCTAAGCTCTATGTACCCTGTACTCATTTGAACATCATTTCATACATCGCCCGATATGACTTAACGTTGGAGGTTTTCTCTTATCCTGAAAGATGAATGTCTGGTAACTCTAAGCTCTATGTACCCTGTACTCATTTGAACATCATTTCATACATCGCCCGATATGACTTAACGTTGGAGGTTTTCTCTTATCCTGAAAGATGAATGTCTGGTAACTCTAAGCTCTATGTACCCTATGCTCATTTGAACATCATTTCGTTCACCGACCGATATGACTTAACGTTGGAGGTTTTCTCTTATCCTGAAAGATAAATGTCTGGTAACTCTAAGCTCTATGTACCCTGTACACATTTGAACATCATTTCATTCATCGTCCGATATGACTTAACGTTGGAGGTTTCCTCTTATCCTGAAAGATGAATGTCTGGTAACTCTAAGCTCTATGTACCCTGTACTCATTTGAACATCATTTCATTAGTCTGATGTGACTTAACGTAGTAGGATGTAAATTGTTTTAAAAAAAATGTTTTATACTGTATAATTTATCACAAGTAATGTTAATAGCACTGTAAGTACCAAACTGTTTTTTATGACAAATCATTGACAATCATTTCCCGTGTTCAATATTCAAGGCTTTATGTTTGTGTATAGGAACAGCTGAACTACATTTCCTTGACATGTTCAGTGTTCAGATGTCAATTAGTGAATTTACTGAACGCAATCCTGTGCATGCTCTGTCATTTTGAAGTAATTTTCTACTTGTCCCATCTTGATATTTAATTGTTTATGTTGGTTGGCTGTGCAGCATTCCCTTGGTTTAATCAGAGCTGGAGTTGGCCTCTCTTCTTCTCCAGCGACTTGGGGATGCGGTGCAAGAGTTTGCCAGTCTGGAGCTGCCCCCCCCCCCCCCGGATTGGGCTGGCGAGCGAGTGTGGCGGGGCGGGAGGGGGTCTTGCCCCGACCGAACCAAGAGGAGAGCTAGTTTTCACGTTTAGTTGAGTTGTAAAGCTCGCCTGTCAACTGGGCAAGCAGCGCCTCCTACGTCACGCGCGCCTGTTTTCATTTGTTTTACATTCTGGTGGCGACGCATGCATGGCATGGCGCCTCGACGTTATGCGCGGGTTGCATAGCGCGCAGCACGTGTCTTCCCGGTGATGAAGACATTATCGACTTAATAATGCCCGAAAAAGAAGCAATCATTCACCATGTGCATTCTCCGGTTGCTACAGGGTTACCGCTACAGTTCCCGTCAGCGTTTGCGGCCTTCCATGCGCCCCTGCCGGTGGATCAACGAACCCATGAGGGGCGCTACATCTGGGACCCTGCGTCGGGGCGCGTCGTGCACCCCGGTACACCCACAGGGGCCTTTCACCATCCTGCCGCCCATGGGTAAGTACCACACTTAGACTGTATAGTAGATGTACTTCAGAAACTTATTTTTTAGAAAAATCACATTGTTATTTAAGCTCTTTTTAATTTGAATTATGTTTATTGTATTTATTAGCATTGTTTTTATTCATTCTTTAGGCAATAACGTTTTTCCACACATAAAATATTATTCATTTCACTTTCATTACATTAACAATTTTTATTCAATTTTAAGACAATAATGGACTAAAGACATCATTTCTAAGATAACTTCATTTATCTCTCGTAGTTATAAGTATTTTCACGTATATATTTACATTTCTGATAAGCAAATTCTCTGAAAATTATTCCAGAGGATCATTACTTATGTATATTAACTTTATTTCAGCTCAAAATAGGTTTCAGTGATTTTACCCACTAGTCATATAAACTGTCATTTGTTTCGTGTTTCCCATTAACTTAACTATCGGTTTTAATCATGTTAGTGAATTGTAATGTTTTAATTCGCTGCTACAATATGTTTGTTTCACTACAGAAGTTATATACTTAAAAGAAATAAATTCTCACACATATGTTGCACCAATATCTTCATTGCAATTTCATTCGGTTTTGCAGAAAATACAGGCAATGCATCGTATGCAGTTGGCGTAACTCGGAATGCATTTGTCTAAGAAAAACAATGACGCAACTACCTAGCAACAAGTAAACAATCTACGAAACGTTTTATGTTCTGGGGAATTAATAAAACCTCAGTCATCTTAGCTTACTTTAAAATCAACTGGAATACAATTTATATATTTTCAGTAAATTTCGCTTTAACATTCATACATTACCTTAGCAACCATATTCTAACGCATTATAAAATTACAGTTTACAAATGTATTAGTTATTTTTTTTTAAAAAAATCTTAATGCTATACAACACGTGTACAATCTTTATTGTGAACACTAGACCTTCACTCGTGTCAGAATTACCAAAATTACTAAATACAAAACGAATAACTATTTAGTGTGTAGTGTTGTGTAGACATTTGATGGTGTTAAATTTTACTATTTTTTATTTCTACAATAACTACAACAAAGTTTTACACTTATCTGATAGTTTAGTCTTCACTATTTCCGGAGGGGAGGTCCAAAAAATCTACATCTACGTAAATAATTAATCAGGGATGTGTTTTGATCATGTAATATATTCACATGAGTTTCTCCACCCAAGCCTCTACAAATTGTTCCTAGAAAAGTTTGTTTTTGTCTTGTTTCTTTGGATGAATCCTGTAGAAAGGCCTTGCACATTGCATATCTTATACCTGGGATAAAGTGATATAAGCAGTAATCAGATATTTAAAAAGCGAACCACTGATTGATGCCTTTGAAGTATTAGTTCTCCTTGAATGAAAAAGGGCATTGGAACTTAGAAGTTAAAAATTACATATCTTTAAGTAAGTATCTGGGATTTCTAATTAATAAATTATAATATATCGGAATTGGTTAATTTTGCAATACATTAATTGTAATTGACATTATTTGGGTATTTTAACGAGTTCTACAGCTGCTGTGCATAACTTTTATCTCATGTTTGTCTGACAGTGAATAGAGAGGTTAAGATGAGAAGCTTGAATAAACTTTTTTGATTTATTTTAAACTAAGTTTTATTGCAACTATTTATTAAAAGTTTGAAATGGTAATTCATTTGGGGAGTCCGGACCCCCTGAACCCCCTCTTAAATACGTCCCTGATCACACTGGATTTAAAACACTACAAGTAAGTCCAAGGACTTGGTCCAGTTGCTATTTGCTAGCATACCCAGTACTTTGTGTTTTCATGTACACATAACCGACTTTCCTGCTTAACTGCAGCAACTTTAATTTCTTCATTGACAATTTCTATATTCAACTCCCTGTGGATATTGTCATTGCGCACATACCAAAGTACCTTTACTATAACCCCTATACCTTATTCTTAAATCTCTGAATGTTTTCGATATTAGTTTTCTTTGTACAACCTCGTAAGGTTATGCCGTTCATCCATACAGGTTTCAACACTTGTTTATAAATGAACAATTTATTGTGTTGACTTAATTCTGAGTAATGTCCTAGTATCCAATACAGTTTTCCAAATCTTCTTCTTTTTACATGCGATTTGCAGTTAAGCTTTTCATCTGCACCAGACCTAAATATTTTACCTCTTTTTCGTAGGGAACAGTTTGTTCATTTAATTCAATGAGCACTTTTTCTGTTTTCTTGTTTGTGAAGTTTATATGGACTAACTTTGTTTCATTTAATTTTATTCGCCATTTTTTGTGTCCAAATACTGACTTTGCTGATTGTTTTTTTAAGTTTTTCTGTAGCCTCTTCAACAGTGTCACCAACTGCCAGTTAAATTTTACTGATATTCTTTCAGTTTTGCAGGTATTAAATTTTAAACCTGAATTTTATAATTCTATGCCAAATCCCCCATGCCATGCAATTTTAAAAGCAACTTAAAAAAAATATTCTATATTGGTTACCTGAATATAACGCTTACATTTTACGAGATTGATACTAAATTTCGTGTAGCATTTACCTTAACTCTTTTATATTACTTTTTCTTCACTCAGAAAGATGATAATATAGTAAACTGGACTTTTTATGAACTAATACACATTTCACTGCAATTTAGGCATCGATCTGCAATCAATTTAAGCTTATTTGTACCCACTATCTCCATGACAACCACAAAACGATAACACTAGCATTAAATTCTTACTTAATATTACAGTATTAATTTAATTCCTTATATAATAAGTTATTAATATTGTCTTCTCAACAGATTTACTGCATTTCAACAGGCCAGATCGTCAATACGAAACATTTTGAGCAGAAAACCAAATTATTACAGTAAAATCGGACTTACATTAGCGGTTGGTAACAATGGAAAACATCGTAATAGTCGCTTATGGTTTTATACTCATTTACATTTTAAGGTAACGTACCTTTAAATTACATAACATCTATGTTATGTAAAATATTTTGTTGACATCTATGTTAATATTACACGGATTACATTGCTGTTATGCTTAAACATTCTAACTTGCGTGTGCCCCGACACTGCGCGGTTAATTCTTTTTTATATTGCAGTAATAAAGTAACTTTATTTACCGAAATTATTTTACAAGATAAAGAGGGTTCTTATAGCGAATCTTTACCTTTCTTCTTATAACTGTAAATTCGTATAGTCCTGGTTAGTTCTAGCAGAGAGCAGAAAAGCCTCCCAGAACGAGAGAAAGTCTAAACCTCCCCCCGACATCATCCAAGTTCAGGAAATGCTGCATAGCAGTACATATCCTATGGCGGTATAAGAATACTTGGTAGGAAATTGTCGATTTTTTTTTTTTTTTAATTACAGCAGATAAATATTAAAACGTTGTACTGTATTTTTGGTACTATAGTTATTTAATAACTTCCAGGCCACTTCTTTGGAAAAGCTATAAAGATAATCTCTGTTAGTACAAAATACCAATCCATTGATTTCTAATATTAGCACTTTCCAGGCTTTATACATTTATTTAGAATGTCCTGCTCACGAACTGATTACAACGTAAATACGTCCTCACATGAGGGTTTTGGTATCCAGAAACTACAGTATGTGCATTAATAGAATTATAATTAGCGTTATTCACAAGTTCTGACACCGTTTCATTACATACACATCTGTACTATTTTATAATTGGTAAAGAAATAAATGAAATGCAGGACCGATTGTCACTTTTTAAACTGTCTTTTGTTTCTTGAGGTGACACGACATGGCCATCTATGTATATTCCCAACAAGAAAATGTAGCAGTCAGAGTTGTTTATACTCTGTGATACTCTCAACTAATATTCCACACCTTCTTCTTAAGGATGTTCCTTTAGCAATTTGAAATATTTTACTGTAGCCCAGAGTCCACGAGAACGGATTGCTCAAACAGTTGTGGAAAAAAAGTTTGTACTTTGAGATTAATTTACAGAAACAGACACAAATTATGTTTCGGTGTAATACTGCAAATATTTTTATCCTAAGCCCAAATCATCGCAGACAAATTATTAGTTTCTGTTCTCTGCATAATTATTCATTTTCAAACGTTAATAATTTATTTCGTAAAATTGGAGTACTATTCTTAAACGGTTTATGGAGATCTTCGTAAATGTACAGTGAGAAAACAAGGTTTAATTTGTCGTGATTATTCATCATTATACGCCTGACCATTTATAGCTTCAATTAATTGGTAGCTTACATGCCTTAAAAGCTGGAAAAACTTTTTATTAAGTTCATAATTAATAATACTTTATCATGAAAAAATACATAATGTTATTTGTATCAGAACACCATGTTAAATTTCACCTTAATATTTGCAACTATGTTCTTCTGAAATGGTAAACTAAACAAAACTTGATAGAGTGATCTATTCTTTTAACAAATACCGCTATAATGCTGCAATCTGGTGCTGTATAATATACCTCGACAACACGTAGCCAAACTGTTGGGCCGAACCCCGCCCGCTTACGGCTTCTTCGGCCGAGCCGATTCCGATGTTTTGGTCAAAGGATAGAACGTGCTTACGCTGCGATTGTTATTTGTTTGTTTTCAACAGACAGCGTTCATAAATCCTAAGAATTTGTTACGCTCTCTCCTTGAGAATTACCCCAGAGAGTTTTAAACCAAATGAAAACATGCAATAATCATATTTTATAAAAATGTTTACTGTTTTAGTATCTCTGCTGATTAAGCAAAGGAAGTATTAATATTCCAAGGAACAATTTGATAACCATAATTTATTTCAAATACATATAAAAACATTTTAGAAGAAAAAAAGTACAAATCTGTTAAATGCCAAACTTGGTATTTAAATTCAGTAATTCCAAAGCTACGACACGAAGATATTTCATCAAAGATCCCCCCACCCCGAACTACCCTTAAGCTGAAAAATGCAGTTATTTATAATTTTCGCCAAATGTCTGTCCAAGACTTTAGCTAAAATACGATATGTTAAAATATTTATATGACAAATAAAACATAATATCTGAATTTATTAAGTCTACAATACCTCTCATGACAAATTTATTTCATACAATTGATAAGGCTTATTTACCTACATGTATGCAAAGTGTTAACAAACAAAACTGCAGATTTCGTTAAAATACAAAATGAAAATGTAGCGTTAAACATTCTGAGATATTTTTTGTTATTGCTTTGAATTTTTAAATGAGTACATATACTTCTCTGAATTTGTATGTAGCTATTCATTTTAATTTCTCTAATACTTACTTAAACTAAGTAGGGGAAGTAATGTATGAGGACGATATTTAAATGGAAAATAAAAAAGGATAGTATCATGTATTTTTTGGGAATAGGTCTGTTCATTCTGGATGACTCTAAAAGATAGATAATATTTTTCTACACAGCCAAATGTAGATGTCGTAAAAGAACTCATTTTATCTCAAATAAAATTTTCTGTAGCATTAAACACTCGCAAGATATTCTTTGTTAGTTAGAATATTTAAGTATTTATGCTGCCTCGATCGGTAAGTCGTTATTCGTTACTTCTCGTCATAAAACGAACATGAAATTAGAAACACATCACGCAGTGACACATATTTTAGAACTCTGATATACTTTCAAAAAAGTAATTATCCTTTGAAAATTTTATATCTCTCGTTTAGTAGATTTTCCAGTAAATTGTAATTTCTTACAAATTATTTAGGAGTTCAAATTAAAATTTATGTTAATATGTACAGGTAACCCAACCATGTAACAAAAGCACAACGATAATGAAGGTAAACATTTGAGTATCAAACCAACTTAAATGTTAGCAGTTCGAAAAATGTGTAACAAAATAGAATTTTTAATTAAATTTCCGAATAAACAATATAAACAATAAGAAAATATTGAAGTTTTCAATTGGTTAAATTTTATCCTTAAATACTGGTAATACTACATAATATTCAAACGCTTCAACTGTTCTTATTCTTTTATTTGTTTTAATTTGAAACACGATCAATTTTAGTCTCCATTTTCTAAATGTAATAATACTTCATTGTTTACTATGCTATGAGAATATTTGCTTCTATATATTTATATTTCAGTGTGTATTCCCATTCCTTCTTTCAGTAACAAATCTTTTGTTCCTCATGTTAATATGTCATTTGTTTTATTCTCCTTGTCCTGCCTCCTTTATTGATTTCCTGCTGATATAGTCAATGTCTTTATCTTGTGCCTAAATTGTAACTGGCGATCTCCAAACTGTACTGAATACATAGTACTGACATGTATTGGTATTCCCATGTTGTTACATGTTTACTTCCAGCATTCCATTGCCTTCTACATGTATATTTTATACAGTTTCATTCCTAACGTAATTTCATTGCAACTTTAAATACAAGTGACATACGTTGAGTACTATATATATATATATATATATATATATATATATATATATATATATATATATATATATATATATTCTGTGTAGTTTCATACAAGTTCTGAATTGCCTTAATTATGTTACACTTAATGTTACATGGCTTAGAAACCTTTCTTAAACTATATATGGTATATCATAAGCCTTTTCCATGACCAAATCTTAAGTGATTGATTTGATTTCGAACATTTTTCTTTCCAGCCATACAAAAATTAGTTGCGGTTCGATACGATAGGGGGGAGCAAACGTTAAAAGACCTTAGAGAAAGGCAATTGAAGTGGGCATATTTAGATATCAATTTAAAAATTCAAAGTCTATATATTTACTTAATTTCAAATATGTGGTTTTAGGGATGTCATTCTTTTTTCAGCACATTCAGTTGTTAAAATGTTCAACACGGAGCACTTTATATCCGTTTCTTCTTAGATTATATTCATTTACCTAAATAGCCTAACAAAGTTGTATTTTAGAACCTTACAGTATCATTTTAGATTCCAAAATTACAAGTGATTAAATTGTTATATATATTGAACGGTTTTTAGTTATTATTAAAATTATGTTTCTAATTTTAACTAAAGCTGGTAAAAAAAACTATTAAATTACTGATTTTTGTGCTATAATTCACGTAAATAACATTGAGATGTTTTAAAATGAACTTTTTTTTTTAAAATTGCATCAATCATGTGGGTAAAAAATTCAACTTTAAAATTTAATGTAAGATTAGAAGCTTTCACGGCGTTGAAGTCACTTGCTGAAGGCCATAGAGTAAACATGGCCGAAAGCTTGAGCAACTTTATAAACATCGCAAGGCTGGTAACCCGAGAAGCTCTATTTAAATTTTAATAAATGGAAAATTAAACGAGATATCACCCTGAATATAAAACACCTTAGTGTTTGTATAAGACAAAATACAAAATAAATATTCAGCTAAATTGTCTGAACACTTTATAATCATATTTTAGCGTCAGTATCGAATCTTTGCAAGCAAATGCGATTGTCTTTTGTTTTGTTGTGTGCTCTGTTTTCTCATGACCATCTTGAAATGAAACAACAGCGCCATTTCTATTAGTTTCTATGGAACAACAACTGTTTAATACTGCAATACTATATCGCTAAAAACTCAAAGCTTTCTTCACGAATATGTTTGTTTTTTACCACAGAGCTCAGTACAATATGCAATACAATAAGTTCAAAATAGGCAGGCACATTGGTTTATGACAGAACAGTATACAAATATCCATATCCCATATCCATATTCTCTTAATGAAGTGTAAAAGTAAACATTATTTCTCTAATTTTGTACTCTTCAGTTTCTGTATAGGTATCTTTGATGACAAACATTGATACATTTTTAAGTAATTTCACACTTGAACACGTTTTATACTCTCAACTGATTTGTTATTCGTATTGTGTCTGTTTTGTATTATCCTTAAGCGGGCTGTTGTTACGTTTGCTGTAGTTCCTATCCTGTTATATTAAATGAAAGAAAACGTTAAATTAATCCCAAAATGATCAGTTTCTCATAGGATTTACTCTTCTATTACAAGTCCTAATTAATTTCTTTTGTATTATTCCACAAAGCAGTACAACCAGGGCCGTAGTGGGGGGGGGGGACGCGGATGTAAGCCATCCCCCACTATTTTTCGGAGGGGGACGCAGTCCCCTTACTAATATTGTTTATACTTTTTTAAGTCATTACCTTTCTTAATTAAAACATTCAAAATACTGCGTGATTTTCAGTAACAAATTTCAATAGCGGTAAGTCGAAATTAATTTTAATACATTTTGCAATATACGTGGTAATTTCAAGATGCCCACATACTATTTGCAGGAGGGTTGTGTCTTAGTGAGCAGTTCAGCGAAAGTTTTTTGCATTAATGCTTGGGGTTAACACTTGACAAACATCGCAATAAAAAAGAACAAGGGTAAAGGGTGCTACGTGTTGAAGTTACTGTAATTTGAGTCTACTACTCTAGCATTGTGTAAAAGTTTCTACGACCAATATTTGAGATTTTAGAAACCCTTGAGTTCACTTGTCAGTCTAGTGTTGGATCCGGAGAGTAGTTCTGTGTTGTATCAATCTGAATATGACAAGTTCCTATAAAGTGCTATAAACTATTGTTTAAATATATAATATTATTGGTGTTATAGCTTTTTCTTAAATTATGAAACATACTATATTCGTTTGTTTCGTAGGTAATAAACCTAAACTCGCGGTTTCCTCTGTCTCTGAATGTTCTCCAAGTGCTTCTAAAATCTATAAAACTGACAATAAAATTCAAACCAGTGAAATAATATCTAGTCGTTTGGAGTCCGGAAACTTGCGTGATTATCCAGTATGTTGAAGTGGCAGTACGTGGAGTGAATTCAGACAAAGTATGAGTGTTCAAGATAGACAAATTCGGGTGCTCCGTTTGTAAAAACGTGCAAGATTTAAAAGTAAACAAATATTAGGGAGGGCATATTTCTAAGGAATTGAGTGGAGTTCTTGTGAGTCCAAGTGGAGGAACTAAAGGTGCCCAACTAACATCTCTAAGAAAATATATCCACAAACATAAGAATTCTGAGGTTCAAGTAGCAACATGCATGCAAGAGAAAGAAATACAAGAAAATATTCTACAAAACCTTGTGGTTGAACAGCAGAAGTATATTTTCGACAGTACGAGGAAAGTGTTTCGCACTGCATATTTTGTAGCGAAATATAACAAACCGTATTCCGATTTTTCTAACCTTCTGAGTTTGCAAATTGAAAATGGACAGGACATGGGCAAAACTACACAGCAGATTCAGTTATGTCATCTCTTATCTCTGATGTTTTACTGTTAACAAACCTCCAGAACATATGTGGAACCTAAAGAATTACATAAAATAATGGATAAAAAGTCATAGACATGATCAGGACAACCAAAGCAGGAAGGCGAATGAACCTACAAGTGCAAAATTCTTATCGGTTCTCCAGCATCTGGAAAAAATTTTAGGTGTGCGTCCCCCCACTTTTTTGTTAGGAATACGGCCCTGTGTATCCTTAACATCAAATTCCCAAGAAATTCAAAGTACTTATTTCATTTGAGATGAAAATACGGATATCTTAAACATGTACTTTAACCAAATTGTTGGCACTGTTTTTGAGAAAGTCTAAATTGTTCAAAAATACTTTGAGTGGGGGTATTTTCTTAAAGTCTTTGTGCTCGCCCTTGGTGTTAACATATAAGTGTATGTGTGCATTATATCCGTTGGTTGTATTTCAACTTAAGGGTAGGTATGTTTATCGAAGCGATTCGACCGTTTACTGGAATCACATCATGCTGCGAGGCACCCTGAGGGAATGCAGAAAGGGGTAGAGCAGACCCCCGGCTGGGGTTGTTTTCTAACCCCTAACCAAGTTAGCAAGCTTTGTTTGTGGTTTAGCATTTAATTACTAGGCAAATGTGAGATAACAAAATGATTAAAATAAATTCGAAAGCAGAGTGCTGACTTGGCGAAATGAAACAGACGACATCTGGCGGCTAATTGTGGCTTCAAAAGGGAGGGGGAGGTTATTTACGGGAACGTCATCGGCAAGCGACAGGGCTCCTGGGCACCATGTGTTCACAACAAGGCGCCAGAATCAAGTTCAACTAGAATTATGTGTTTTGTGTGCATAGCGAAACATGTCACCCAGTTTGGTTCTTTTGGATCACAGAAATAGTGAAAATTAAACCAGTTTGTCTAGCATTAGCCTTTGTTGTTGTTTAAGATTACGGAACTTTTTAGTGTCATTAAACTTGCTCTGCCAAATACGTAGCAGGTAGAAAAAATTTAAATTGCATTTCACCCCATCAATTTTATACACACATTTCGAGGGAAACACACGTTTGGAGACTCCCCGACCGCTACTTAGTTTACTGAGAGAAGCATAAAAGTACTATGGTTCCATTTAAAGTTCCGAGGTTGCCCACCCTGTTCCTCATGAGGAGCTGCGTAGGTGGATGTGGACCTCTTGACCCAAAACAATTTGGGGCACTTGATACTTTGCCATACATATTCCATTGGGAACACTTTGTAGCCCTAACTTCTAAAAAAAAATGCATTTTATGTGCGAAGCGTGTAATTGCCTCTTCAAAAGCTGATTTTTCAGATGTGCGTCCGTTCAGCAATCTAGTAATTAAGATACTCTACACAACCTTTTTCAAGCAACAATAAGATGTCTTTGAAGGTGAACCCTGGTCCGCAGAACAGGGGGCCTTCGACTTCCGGCTATCCCTTACTGGCATTATGTGGGGAATAAGTCAACGGACGGTGCGTAAACGGTTGGTTTTTATTTTTAGGTATTTTTTAAGGTGTGTTGTTGAAGGTAAGGTAGGAGAATCATGTAGTTATGGTGGGCCTAAAGATAGTCTTGGGTGTTTATAAGTAGCCCCGGGATCGACATCATACTCCCCGAGACCCCGAATGTGGTTAAAGCTGGATGGTAGACCAGAACAGAACTTGTGAGAGAGGTTGGGAATATAGGTAGTTAGTTTCGGAAAGGAGAGGTCATTGTGTATAGTGGCATTGGAGATATCCGTAGATAGCGATTTTGCAGGACCTGGAGTTTGTTCAAATGTGAGGATACTGCAGCGCCCCAGATTTGACATGCATAGGTTAAGGCACGTCTTAGTATTTGCTGGTAGATGTCTACATAACCTCTCACTCTCACTCAGGTACTGACAGGCTGTTAACAGCCAGAAGGCTTTTGCTGCGTACCCACCCAGCTTTTGGGTCTGACCGCAGGTTGAAAATTTTGATGATACAGGATGGGGTGGGATTATTTTGATGAAGAAATTTTGATGAGGTAGCTTTTTGCTCCTCTGTTTTGTACAGGGTGCCAAACCACTTTTTTTGTTTACACCCTGGTGCTTTATTTGTTTTAAAAAAAATGGGGTAAATTTTGTAGCCAAACAGCTCATTTGGAGATTTTGGAGTTCAGCTTTTGCTGCTGTTTGGATTAACTCCTTGGTTACCTCGGGTGCCGCATGCCATACGGGGTACCCGGTAAAGCCGAAAGCGGCGTCTCATAGCGTCGTAATCTTCTAGAGACCGAACCAGGGCGCTTCTCTGAGCTGGAAACCACATAACCTGTGAATATGGAACAAATATTATATAGCCAGACATAGGCAAGTGGACCAGAGAGTCACGTTAAAATCAGTTGATTAACGGCTAACAAATGACTGCACAAGGCAATTGACCTCTGTATTATATTTAACTGATAATTCTATAACATATTTAAACACTGTTTAGTTATTTTAGAGATAGCGTTTTTAAAATAACCGATCTTGACTTATAAATTGACAAATCTGACGATTGCCGCCAGATAACGCCGTGGTTTGGTGAGAGTGTTGGAAACTCAGAATTTTACGTGATATCAAGCTTAGAAATAGCTGTCTAAATATGTTTTAAAGTCAAGAAACTATGTAATATAAAAATATACGTTTGTAAATAATAATTAAAAGTCCACACTTAAAATGAAAGAGTAGTTCATCGGTAATTCTGTTTGCTAACATATTTATTACTGCACGTCCATAATTTTAGATGACTATTACGTTTTTACTAAGGAAATATCGATCACAAATTTCACATTCACCTTTTTAGACTATTTTGTTAACTCATAGCTCAAACTATGTCTTATAAATGTTATTTTTATGCCTAGTTCACGTGAATAGAGCTAAATATTTACAGATATATTGACATATATCCTTGTAAGTCCTAGTAGAATAGTAAACAACAATGGGCTGGTCTCTGTAAGGGGATTTTCCGTTTTCCTTTCATGAACAGGGTAGAGAGGCAGAGATTAGTTAGTTCTCATTTGAAACAGTATAAAAACTGGAAAATTCAAGCAACAATGAGAATCTCGTCATAGTTTCCTCCAGAAAATGAATTATTTGATATTAATTGTGCTTCCTACAAGGAAATTAACAATAAGACAATGTTTAACTTGAAGTATATAGAGGAACAAGTGTTTGTAAGCAAAGTTTGTACAAGAGCAGAGAAAGTCACTTCAGTGCAACGTATGAAATACATGTTTTGAGACTCCAAGTAAAGAAAAAAGCATTTTTAGGAAATGGTCTTTGTGTCTATGTGTGTCTCTCTCTATGAACAGCATACGTAACTAAGAAACAAAATGTAGGGAGCCAGTAGAGGGCCTAGCCCTAATCTCGCTTGAGACCGAAGGATTGACGTTCAGATCTTCAATGTCCAGTCGCTGTGGTTCGAGAATTTAGTTCTAGTATCTTCCCAAGCTATCCTTTATTTGGAAAATGTTGGGAAATTTCGATTTTTGCAAAAACGTCTTTAAGCATTAAGCGTATGATTAAGATCTTTCCATAAAATTTTATTTAACTTCCTTAGATAACGATTTTGAGATATTTCCTGTTAGTAATTTTAGTTTTCCCCCACTTAGGTATGCTTTGCTCAAAAAGGAAGTCATTTGTTTTTATTTCTCCTAGCAATACAAAGAGAATGTAATTTCAAATAATAATGTATTCCCATGTTTCATTGTGTACGTATAAAAATTAACAATAAGATAATGTTTTCTGAATTAACATTTAGGTAAGGACGGGTGATTCCAATTGGCGGACAACACGGATTAGTTTTTCAAAATCTGTTCCCTAGAGGGCGATGGTGTATTGTTTTGTTGGAACGAAGAAGTTAACTACCGGAGACAGTCGACTGTGTAATTCGATTGTATTTTGTCAGTTTAAGTGACAAATCGAGCTTCTTTTACGAAAACGGGGTATGTCATTGCTCCATTTCTGGTATTTTGTTATTTTTTAAGTTCGTTTAAGATAGTTTTATAACAAATATGCATTTAAATTGCTCCAAAAACTAGAACAGTAAGCAAATACAGACTTTCTTACATCCATAATAGTCTTTTTATGATAGTTGCATAATCAGTGCTGCCAACGGGCAAAAATAAATACCGCTACAACATTGGGCGAAGTAGATTAATATGAGACGGGTCATTTAATTCTTTTATTATTTAATTATGTCTTCCGACTTTGTTATATAGAATGATGAACGTAATGGGTGAAATGAGCTTAAATGAGCCCAGAAAAAGGGACGATGGTAATACCACGAAATTTGTGTCGGCTTTGTGAGAAAGAAGCAACTCATATGTGGAAAATGTGTGTGAGATACATAAAGATATGAATATACAAGTGTAGAAATGTGTTATTTTGTTGTCATGATTACATTATGTACTGAAATTGAATGTTCCATTCCGATTCGTCCGCTATGACAATCCTATTCATCCTCCAATTGCGGACGATTAGTTTCCGATCGGAATAAAAATGAAAACGGAAATATACAGAAAAGTCTTCGTTGGAAAACTTAGCATTTAACATAATCTAGGATGTGCAGACTTCAATATAAGGCATAAAGCTTTCATATTTACGTGATAAGTGGGGCGTTTGTGAAAGATTTTCAAAATATTGATGCGATTTACCCCGTTTACCTTAAGTAGTGAAGTATTTCTAAGAATACTAAGGTATACATAAGGTTTTTAGAATAATGAAGGCCGGTTAAAATTCAAATTTGTCCTTTAAGTTGAATATTCTGAGTGATAGTTTTAATAATGTTTTGAAAATTTGAGTATTAATGTCTGTAGCAGTAAACTACATAGATATGAAATTTAAAGCCTGATTCTAATTCATAAGACTGGTAGAAAACTTCAAACAGACACTTTTTGAGAGACTTCACATCGAAATAGAGTTTTCTGGTCAACCTTGATAATTGCCTGAAACGTCCTCGAAAGTCCCTCAATTTTTCCGGCCTGTGTTCGAAATTCCTTGCGCCCAGTTGGTGGCCAGCAAGCATTCAAAGCTCCCCAGACAATAACCAGGTTCTGTTTGAAGTTGGTGCCCTTTTGTGGGACGATCCCATTCAGGAACAGGCCACTAACAAAGACTACCTAATGCCTGTTAGCTTTTCACAGGTCACACGTGATATATGGTTGTTTGTCTTCACCGACTTTCCTTTGCCGTTGGGTTGGTACTACTTCTGGTCTACCATCACCACCCAAAGATTTAATACCGAGACTTCAAATGAAATACAAGTAGGTTAAATAACAAACTTTGTATTTAAGAAAATTGCCCACCCCCAAACTACCCTTAACAAAGAACATTTTTTGAACATTTCTTATTTTTTCAAAAAAATATCTCTATCTTGATTAAAATGATAAAAGATTCAGTTATTTCTATGACAAATTAAATATATACCTTCAATTTTCCCGTAATTTCTTCAATTCTGAATTATTTTCCCTCATTAAAAATAAATTGTAATAAATAAACTTTTACACGAGGGCTGTTCAATAAAGAAAGGTCACAATTATTTTTGACAGCGTACCTTTACTCATCGTAATTTTGATGGTCCTTCTCAAAATATTCTCCCCTGAATGCGATGTACTTGTCCCAGCGTTTCTGCCAGTCTTCAAAGACATGCTGGAAACCATTTTTGAGAGATCCTTCAAAATCACCTCCGCAGCCTTCACCACTGCTTCTGATGATGGATAATGCCTCTCACGAAGGCGTTTCTTCAAGTTAGGGAATAGAAAAAAGTCACATGGGGCTAAATCAGGCCAATAGGGAGGGTGAGGGAGGCACTTCACGTTGATTTTTGCAAGATATTCAGCAACAACATTGGCAATATGCGGCCGCGCATTATCGTAGTGCAGCATCCATCCTGCTTCACGGAAGTGTGGTCTTTTGCACCTGATATGGACTTGCAATGTTTTTAGGACATCCCTGTAGTATACTCCAGTTACTGATGTTTGTGCAGGTACAACATGCTGATAAAGCATTCCATGAATATCAAAGAATGAGATGACTATAACTTTCCCAACAGAAGCAATTTTCTTTTTGGGGAGGTTGGTGATAAATGAGATTTCCACACTGAGCTTTGCTATTTGCTCTCAGGATCAAAATGATGTAGCCAAGTTTCATCAGCAGTGGTTACGTTTGAAAGAAACCGGATCTTCCTCTAACATCAACTTTAACTGCATGCAGTCCTGCATGCGAATGTCCTTTTGTTCGGGAATCAACAGTCTTGGAACCCATCGCGCACAAACACGTCTCATGTGTAATGTTTCTGTCACCAACGTGTGGGTGGCAGCCAATGAAATGTTCAGTAATTCAGAAAGTGATCTTAAGGTAATTCGTCGATCTTCTCTCACAATGGCAGCAGCAGTGTTGATGTTTTCTTCCCTAAGAGCAGTAACTGGAGTCACGGCTGCACCTTCCTTTGAAATTGATTGTCTCCCCTTTTTAAACATTTTAAACCACCTTCGAGCTGTGCTGTAGGGAAGAACAGACTCTCCATAGGCCTCCTGTAACATTGTATAGGCCTCAACTGAAGATTTGTTGAGACGAAAGCAGAATTTCAAAGCCGCATATTGTTCCTCGCATGTTACCTCCATTGCAGCGGTAGACGATACTGAACATGTCTGAACTTGCCTGGTTCTCAAATGCGGAAACCAGGAGTACCAACAATGGAACTACTACGACGTGTTTGTTTCACATTAAGCTAACAGAATATAATAAGATTGAGTTTTAGTGAGAAAAATTATGATGGTAAAAAATTATGATCATTCTTTATTGAACAGCCTTCGTATTTTGGAGGAAACCCCACGCATAACAGTGATATGCGCCCCTATTTAATTTTTTTGGTATTACGCAGTTCTTCCAGCATTCTATTTTGTAGTGAAACAAGAATTAGAAATAGTCGTATCCAGTATCGAAGTATCCTGCATCCTGTAAAATATCGGTATCGAGAAACCTGGCATTGGCAAGTTTCGTAAAGATGGGTTGAGAAAGATGAGTAAATGTGACACATGACTACCTTTAAACTTATGCTTTACCTTATGTTTATAAAGTTAGTCGTGAACAAAGGCCTTCTGGAATTAACGCGGACCAGTTTGATGTAATGATAGAGGGAGCCATGAACCATGAAATTTGTTAATGTCTCTATGACATTCCTGTGGTCCTGGAAAATGCTAAAAGCAGACGACATACCTTACTAGAACTTAACAGCATTCAATTTATTGATACGCAGAATATGTATTAGCTAGTTTGCTGCCGGAAATGCCAGTAATGTCTGTGGTGGCGATCTCCATTCCGATAAATATCAACTTGTTTTCAGCTTCTCACAAACTGTCATGATTAAAATGTTACTTGTAGTTTTGTTATTAATTTCTTCTCGTAGATCATAATTTAAGTTGGATCATCTTCATTCTTCCTTTGTTACTTTGAACTTTTACTTTTGATGAGGACTTGATTTTCCGCATGATTAAAATAGAAAATCTGCAATCCATCATGAGTACATGTGTTGCTAAAATTAGTGAATATTATGGAGTGAGATTGATTCACAACATTTGGTGACTATATTCTCGACAAAGTGTAACATTCATCAACCCAGCACCAACTTTCTTGCTTCCAAAGAGCTGTGTATTATAAAACCATCAACATATTTAACGCTCTTCCTAATTATCTTAAAGGAAAAATAGGTAATTTCAGGACTTTTGTTTTTATAAGAGTTCTCCTCTGTTTAGTACATAAATGCTTGATAGTAAATATATATAAGAGCTACAATTCTCTTAGCAAAAGCAAGACTCCAATTTCGTTTTATTCCTACTTATCAAGTTAACAAATATGAAATTTGTAGCGTTGAAGATTATTTCTGAGCTGCAGTTAGGTCAGAGACAACAGTGACCATAGAGCACATCCCTGGAGGGACCGGAAGTACCTACTATGGCGCCACTGCCATATCTTCTCCTGTCACTGAACTAGCCTGCAACTTTTCACGTCACACAACAAACACCTGTTGAACATATTCCTTATGAACGCACCCAAGAATCTCTTTTATCACCATTTCAAACTATTTTACTACACTTGCTAGAACCGACAGTTGAAATCTTCAGAATAATGTACGAGAAACAAACGAAAGTGCCCATTCTTTGTATGAATAAAATAAGAAGGGGATAAAGGATACAGAACATCAACCTTCCTGCTTGTCTTGAACAAGATTCAAACCACGCCCCTCTATCTACGACCCACGCCCTATGATACACGTTCACTATGGTCAACTAACTTCTTTTTTTGTGTATCTCTCTACAAACTGTTCCTCTCTCTATTTCATATTAATATAAATAATCATTTTATTGCTGTATTTCTTTTAGTTTCAAACGAATTAAGAGATAGGCAACCCATTTAACAGCTGACAGCTATATGCTGCCTTTAAAACTTCATTCTTAGAACGTAACAGATCAGCCTCAACAGAAAAAAAACACACACACTCAAAACAAAAAACATCTTCCCATTTATAAATATTAGGAAATTGCAAACCATTAATAAGGAATATCTGGGGAAAATGTTATTAGACATAAATTGTGACTTTTATCAACATATACTAGGGTAGTCTGAAAAGTTTCCGACCTCAACATGAAGATGGCAGCACTCGTAAATAAAAGCTAGGGCATTTCGTTCTTCATCTGTTGTCAGTTACTCACCAAAGTTTCAGCCATTTTGGGCGCTCAGTTGTTATCTAACAGTCGTTTGAGTGACTTCATGTGAGTATTTTTATAAAAATTGACAAAATCGAGTATCGAGCTGTCATTAAATATTTGTTTTTGAAAGGCAATACGCCTACGCAAATCAAAGATGAGTTGGATTCTGTGTATGGGGACTCTGCACCATCATTTACCACAGTGAAAGTTTGGGCAGCTGAATTTAAACGTGGCCGTAAGAGCTCGGGAGACGATGAACGTTCGGGACGTCCAAAACCTGCAACTACCGACGAAAATATCGCCAAAGTTCACCAAATGGTGCTAGACGACCGCCGAATTAAAGTGAGAGAGATAGCAGAGGCTATGAACATCTCAAAAGAACGTGTTTGTCACATATTAAATCAACATTTAGATATGAAAAAGCTGTCCGCGCGTTGGGTGCCCCGTTTGCTCACGTTAGTCCACAAACGTGTTCCAGTGAACATTTCCAACGCTCTGTTGGCACAGTTTAGGCGGAATAAATCCAAGTTTTGGCGCCGATTAATTACTGTAGATGAAACTTGGATACCCCATTATACGCCTAAAACAAAAATACAGTCCAAACAGTGAACTGCAAAGGGGGAACCGGCTCAAAAAAAAAAAAAAAAAATATTGGCCGAGAAAGTGATGGCAACTGTTTTTACGGATAGTCATGGAGTTATTTTAATCGATTGTCTTCAAAAAGGAAAAACCATTACAGAAGCATACTACGCATCATTACTTGACACGCTGAAGGCATAACCTGCGGAAAAACGGTCATATTTGCAGAGAAAGAAACTGCTGTTTCACTAAGACAAGCACCGTCTCACACCTCAGCGGTTGCAATGGCGAAAATCCACGAATTACGGTTTGAACTGCTTGACCATCCTCCTTACTCGCCAGATCTGGCCCCAAGTGACTTCTTTTTGTTCCCTCATCTGAAAATTGCGCTCGGAGGACAGAGATTTTCGTCAACTGAAGGGGCAATCACCTTCGTGAACAATTATTTTGCAGAGAAAAACGCCGAGTAGTATTTGAACGGGTTACAGAGATGGGAGCATCGCTGGGAGAAGTGTGTAGAGTTATAAGGAGACTATGTTAAAAATATTTTAAAACATTTCCTGAAAAAATGTTTTGTATCTTTATTAGACCGGGAGCTTTTCAGGCCACCCTCTTATATGTGTACATATTCAATATTCATATGTCTTTATGGCTACTAGTGAACACAATGAACAGAAATCAAGTGTATTAAGAACTAATGTCGAAATTCCCTTTAAAGAAATGAAAGTGTAATGTAACGTGTTGGTCTGAAGGGGATATAGACGTGGTGCAGGCCTCGAACTAAGTGACGTCGGTGACAATGCAAGTGGACCGACCGGGCCAGGCGGTGAGGAGTAACACAAAAAGACCTGGGCAGGTTCCCCCCTTTTCTTCTTTTTACACCATTTAAAATATGTGTTGGAGAGAGAGGGGGCAATAAAAATATCAGACAGGTGTTTTATGGTGGTTCGGTGTTGCCTGCTTGCCTGGCCTTAAGAAAACAACAAGGTCCCACGCTCCTCCTCGTACTAGATAGAGTCCTTACACGTCCATGTGTCACCACCACCTCAATACCAACATACACGTTTTGAGGTCCCCTCTGTGTGTTTGGATAATATTCTACTACAAATTATGTCAAATGACATTTTCTGTAGCATTAAACACTTCTAAGATATTCTCTGTTGGTTCTAATGTTCAAATATTTCTATTATTTTAGTTGCTAAGTCGTTATTTGTTACTTCTCGTCATAAAATTACTCGAATTACTCTATCACTTTACGGAGTTCTTCATTTACTTGCAACGAAATGCTTTAAAATTGTTTATATTGATTAAGAAAAAAACTATAGAACCAGAAGTTTTTGAGTAACCGTTTGCAGAAGACTGTGTGAAGAAAGTCATATGGATACAACACATGATTTGTAGAAAATAGCATTTATTAAGTATACCATTAGAAGTTCATTTAAACCTTTGCCAAATTTTAACGAAAACCTTTGTACCAAATATTTCTTACGTGTTTTAGGAATGATTGTTTCAAGTGAAAATCAGTTAAAACCCATTTTTTTAACAAAAGAAAATTTAAAGATTGCTCTTTAAATACGACAATCTTCAATCCTTTTTATTTTCTCAAGAATGACTCTTAGCACTTTTAATTTAAACACCATATTTTTAAAATATTTTCATAATACGTAAAATATATATCCTGAATTTCCAGGGAGTGTCCTCTGAAGTCCTCTTCGTGGTAACATGCTAGCCTCTGGTTGGAACCTGGGGGAGACCGATGGACTGTATCCGGCGTAAAAGTCTATACTATAAGCTTCCTTTGGTAGGGAAGTAAAACCGATAATCACGTGTTCTACATTATGGCACGTAAAATAGTCAAGCTTGAAAGGTTTTTCAACCCAAATGCAGAAAGGGACGTTAAAGAACGTTTAGAACAGTTAAAGAACATCCTAGGATTGCTTCTTGTAAACAAGTGCATATCTGGATGGTGCTCAGAGGCTTTATTGCAAAATGGTGCCCGCCAGAGGCTTTACCATGTCTTTGGAGACACCAGTGGCTGGAATTCAGTTTTAAAAACATGCCATTCCAAAAATGTGCGATCTGGTTGGTAATGGGAACATTACACTGGATAATTCAGAATAATCCTGGAAATGTGTGTGGCATTACAGAGGGAATTGTTTGATTTCCTGGGAAAGGAACGTTGGAAGCTATCACTTTTGGGCTCAGCGGTTCCATGGAGCCTTACATCACCCGATTTGAGCTCCCTTACACTGTTAATTGTAGTGAAAAATAAATTATTTATTGTTTTGAGACACCCAAGACATTACAGAATCTTCCGTTACCCCTATACACCCTCCTTACCACACTAAATGAATGACAAAATCCCTGACCATTACCTAAATTATATAAATATATAGTTCGTTCCCAGTTATGAATAAACAAATATATAAAATAAAAAATAGAACAAAATAAAAAAATAGAAAAAGGACATTATGTATTAAAATAATAAGTAATAAAAACAGAACTTCAATTTTTTCATTCTCAATGACTTTTCTATAACTAGTAATACGTAAGAATAAAAAATGCAAATGTTGTTTAAAAACGCAACCTAGAGCAAATATTTTTTTCTTGGAATGACCCATTTCCGTTATTTCTTTTTATTGGTTTCAGCTTTCAAATGTTTTACTTTAACTTTACTTTTCTACACATTCTTCAACAAAATATTCTTCCAAAATCTGGATAGGTAGAACCAGACTGATAAATCCAATGTCAAAGCCGGGATTTGAACAACAAATCTGCGTCCGGGAGCTTCGTGGTTCAAATCCCGGCTATGACTGACTTTTTTTATTTTTTTTTAAATTTATTTAGAGTCGCTTTAACAACTAAGTCATGTCGCGACTATTTTGTATAATACAGTGTATACAATAAATTGGTTACAATTATTTAAACAAAACATGAAAACAATAAATAACTAATCAATATGACAAAGGTATTCAACATCTATAAGTCATAAGAACAAAGTCCTGAATAACAATCAGGAACAGTAGTATTTAGACATCAATTTGTTGTATAATAACTTATGTATATTATAAATTACACTGTTTTGTCTGACTACTACCTACCCAAATATTGCTCTACACACGGCTAGTGCAAAAGGACTATCACGTAATTTATATTCTTACAAAAGTTTATTATTTTAGCGACTTTATTTTAATCTAGTAAAAATTGGTTTATTGCATATCTTTTACAGATAAAGTGGCAATAGGATAAAGGAGCAGGTTTAAGCTATACTCAAATCCTTTAAGAGCTAATCGCTATATGATGACTTTGAAACAGCAAGACAAGGAGAAACAAAACAAGATAACAGGGACTTGAGAAAATTATACGAATTGAATATATATATGGGAAAATTGTGCTCTTTAAATGTTTATCTTTTGTAGCATGACTTTGTCCATCTTATGATTTACCATTTATGCAAAACTTTTCAGAATAAGGAAGATTTGTTATCAAAATCCATCCTATTATCGAGTTTTTTCTTTGTAGAATACATCGCCTACGCATATAACTCTAAGAAAATCCCTGAAAAAGTTTCTTGTTATTTTGAAAAGTATTAAAGTACAAAAATAGATTGACACAAAGGGCTCGCTGGGAGTGTGTTTTCATGTCCTCTAAGGACAAAATACGCACATTACCGGAATGGACCATCCTCGAAGATTACCATTGTGTACACTTCAGGAGGCTAATGAGGCATAGGCATTATTCCACCCTTTACCTCTTCTGTAACATGTTGCTTGTCAGGGTCTTCATCCCCTGTCAGCCGCCCTCAAGGGCTGACCAGCGTTTGTTTGTCCGCAAACCGGTTTTAAGTGAGAGTTCTTTCAACTCTCATTGGTAGCAGCGATTTTCGACATCTTGATTTAGCATTTTTATGAAATATAAACACATTGCTGTTATTAAACAACACGCTTATTAAGAAAGCACTGACCTTTAGTTGAGAACGTCATGGAATAGAAAATAGTTATAGCATTGAGTATAAACAGTTGCTACACTCCACAGAGCGTAAAAACAAAAGCCGTTTGCAATGGTTATTAAGTAATACTACTCCCAAACAGAAGAAAGAGAATAAAAACTGACAATCGGTGCCTCGTTTCTTTGTCATTCATCAAATAGTACAGATGTGTACGTAATAAAACGGTGACAAATCATCAGAATTATGTACCTTATAATTCTGTAAATGTGTGTAGACTAGTTTATGTATATGAAAACCTTCTAATAACCCTAATGTAACAACTTATGTTTTACTTCCAGTGTGATTACGTTTTAAAGAACGTTCATTAGCAGGGCGGCCTAATAGTTGCATAAAAACTAAAATATATTAACATTAGCGGACCAATATTTCATACTAACAACATCAATGTATACTTTTCAAAGAGATTAATTCGTAGCGAGCAATCTAATACCAGTATATAAGTTTAGCGTTGCTGCATTATGTAATTTATTGTCTTACTATATTACTGTGGGGTGTAATATGTGCTGAGATTTAAACATTTAACCTAATTTAATTATCAAAAGCATTATACAAACATTCCGGACAGTGACTGTTCCATCACAAAAGGCTATTTATACGTTCTTCAATATTTCCCGAACTAGGTCTTCCAAAAGTTAAAGAAGCCAGAAATTACGATGTTTCATAACCTTTGTAAAAAGTTCATGCACCGACAAGGCATATCTCCTGGGCTAGTGTGGACATCATTTCATTTCGTCCAACGACTAATATTGGAGGTTATCCCTTATCCTGAACGATGAATGTCTGGTAACTATAAGCTCTATGTAACCTGTACTCATTTGAACATCATTTCATTCAACGTCCGATATGACTTAACGTTGGGGGTTTTCTCTTATCCTGAAAGATGAATGTCTGGTATCTCTAAGCTCTATGTACCGTGTACTCATTTGAACATCATTTCATTCATCGTCTGATATGACTTAACATTGGAGGTTTTCTCTTATCCTGAAAGACGAAAATCTGGTAACTATAAGCTCTATGTATCCTGTACTCATTTGAACATCATTTTATTCATCGTCCGATATGACTTAACATTAGAGGTTTTCTCTTATCCTGAAAGATGAATGTCTGGTAACTCTAAGCTCTATGTATCCTGTACTCATTTGAACATCATTTCATTCATCGTCCGATATGACTTAACATAGGAGGTTTTCTCTTATCCTGAAAGATGAATGTCTGGTAACTCTAAGCTCTATGTATCCTGTACTCATTTGAACATCATTTCATTCATCGTCCGATATGACTTAACATTGGAGGTTTTCTCTTATCCTGAAAGATGAATGTCTGGTAACTCTAAGCTCTATGTACCCTGTACTCATTTGAACATCATTTCATTCAACGTCCGATATAACTTAACATTGGAGGTTTTCTCTTATCCTGAAAGATAAATGTCTGGTAACTCTAAGCTCTATGTACCGTGTACTCGTTTGAATATCATTTCATTCATCGTCCGATATGACTTAACGTTGGAGGTTTTCTCTTATCCTGAAACACGAATGTCTGGTAACTCTAAGCTCTATGTTCCCTGTACTCATCGTCCATATGACTTAACGTTGCAGGACGTACATTTAAAAGAGTCCGTGAATATGATACATCAGAACCTGTTCTTTTTCGTACATTTAAAAGAGTCCGTGAATATGATACATCAGAACCTGTTCTTTTTCGTTTATACCTTTAGCACATATGTACTTTTTCAGTCATTCTTTTTTCTGCATTCAAAACATGTAATTCCATTGAGACCCTGGTAACCAGTTTTTGAGTGAACCCTTCCTACCTGCTATATAGGGCTCATCTCGTGAACCCCTGTAAGAAAGCCGCGGTCTGATACCTAACATAAAGAGGAGCTTGGAAATTATAGGACGGTGTTTGGCCCCCAACATCCTGCACGCAATCAACACATGTCAATAAAGTTGTCTTCATTTTGAGGGCCCGGGGCTCGTGCTCACAGGTGCTAATGCTCGGCACGCAGGTCTCGTTGGGCCCGTCTCTCATTATACATGAGCAGTTCATTTTTGCAGCCCTTCAACAGCTGCCAACTTAACCACCCAAATAATCCTGCGTTGCTATGTATTAGCTGTCTAACGAATGAGCTCAGTTGGTATGGGGAGGTCGCTGGCTTAGAGAGATCAAGAGAAGAGAATATAGTATTGTGACTTTGTGAGTTCGTGAAATGAAAAGTCCAATTGCACCACTCAAAAATGTTCTTTATTTCCACCGACTTACAGTTGAACACTTGCCAATTACACAGAATTACGTAATGCACACAATTACGATTCACCAGTTCGTCCGTTACAGTTCCACTTGCACTCACAATTACGTAAACTCCTCCGACGCACGTACGCAGTCCGTCCCCTCACTGGGCGCTGCTCACAGCTCGCCAAGAAATGACTGAACTCACTCACTGCAGCCCCCTTTATAGGGATATCACAGTTTTCTCGAAGTCTCTCGTTTCAGTGAATCACCGCGAAGGTTCCAGACGGCAGGGGAAGGGGGAAGAGGCGGCCAGCGACAAGTGACACTTCCCGAATCATCCCCTCAGTTAGTGACTGAGATAAATGGGTGGGTGTGGCCCGGAATACTTCACGTCTGACCCTCCTGCCAGCCAGTTCTATAGGGAGTTCTGACGTTCGGGTGACAGTTTAGTACTACATGGCAAAGTGAGAAGGCATATCAGGAAAAATTCGCAACACAGAGATGTTTACCTCAGCTTATCGCACATACACGGCGAGTTCAGTGTATGTATATCTACACTGTCCAGATGTAATCATATCTTTTGGACAGCAATGTGTCATACATCGAGGCGCGAGAAAACATATGATATAGACACACGCAGCTTCCAATCCATCTATTTGTGTAACTTACTGTACCTACTTCACTCTTGTGATCGACCAGTTAAGACCTGGTAAGGAACGATCGCAGCGCCGGTCACTGAAGGTCAATACGCCTCAACGTATCTACTACGTCAACCCCGCAGAGAAGACTACCGAATAACCTTGGCGGGGCCGCCTGGTGATCTAGCACACCTACTAGCTATGCATGCTAGTACCCGGGAGTTATGAATCAAACCTCTACCCCCTTCGGGCGGCCTAGGCCTGGCCGGAGGTACCCGATCTCCCGTGAGTATCGGGAATACACTGCCCTCTCGAGTCCAACCCAATCCGAACAACTTCACGACGGGAGGGGCTCGGCAGTTCGGCACGAGGTTCCTCTAGTAGCTTCAGAGGTACCACGAGTGCTAAGGGTCCGCAGCGCCCGCATCACGGCAGCTGAAGGGGATAGATCCCCTCCCTTACGGAGTGTCGAGTATTACATATATAAACTCGAGGGTATTTTTTAATACACGTGGACTCTGTGAATGCGTGACTGAGATGGCAGCACTGTACAGTGCACATAACTCTAGAGTCAGCAACTATTCATTGCTGTGTTAAAAAAAGGGGAAAGGTTGTACAGAAATTAACTGAAACAAAAGCCCAATGTTCATATAGACGGTCGTTCTCTTTTGGACCATATCGAAGATGTTAACTCGTATTCGTTGGGTTTTAATCATTAGATCACAAACACATTTACACTCTCATTCATATTTCCACACTCTGGGGAAGATGGGGAAATATCTTGGTTGGAGAAAAATCCCCATCTCCAACGCCGGGAATAGAACCCGGGAGCCCTAGCACGGCAGGCAAGTGCTCTACCGACTGAGCTGCGACACCAGACTATTTAATGTTGTGAGACTACGTAAAGTTCCTTTATCTTGTCATGCAGGTTGCCTATCCACACAAATTGAACGTCGATAACGAAACCCTCTAAAATACATCTGTGTGACAATCTGTTTTAACGCAGCCATTTTGAAATATACTATTTTAGCAATCATCAGGAGTCGAAGGTCAAGCTAGAATAACACGTGCTGACATCTACACCAAGGAGGTGTAAACTAAAGAGGAACGCTGTTTCCATTTTGGCAAGAACGTGCAGAAATGCGAGGTATTCCGTCACGTGGAACGCTTCCGGCGCCACTTCTGATTCTGTTACCAGTTTTTTGGTAACGGTATTGTCTCCCAACATCAGATACATAAATTGTCTAGGTTGTTTATAGCGCTGCTTGTCACCTCTCATCAGGAATTCAGATGTTGGCGCTAGGCATTATGGGAAGTGTGAGATGTGAGCCTTTGTGGGATGATATATTGTACAGGCGGGCGGAAGTCACGTGGCGCCAACTACAGACACTTCCTAGAAACTTACCTTTTCCTGTTTCCTAAACTCTGTGGACACAAAATATCTCGTACTCCTTACTTAATCTTTGGCGAAATTTCGAGAACAAACATTGCTTTTAAAAATGTTGTCAGAAAGTCCTTAAACCATATAAGACCAGGGTCAAAGTTAAAAGGAAGATTTTATTTTGTCAGTAGACGTGATACGGAAAAGAGGCCGCAGGCCGAGACTTGTAAATAAAATGAATTCATCCTTTTAACTCGTGCTTCATACACTATTTTTAGACAGTTCTGAATATTTAATAGGTGTATTATAGATTATACGAGGATCGGCTGATAAATCCAGGGCCTCACAGGGTCAGTTTGACGGATAGCATCATATAGTTTAACTCTAGACTAGCTTGAATCCATAGTTACAGGTCAATAGCTTGTTTAGTTGTTGAATGACATCATTTTAAACAAGACGAGCGTAAAAGTTTCACAAAAATGTAGGATTTGGAAAATCGAGTAGTGATTAAATACTTCCATTAGAAAACCTTAACGCTTAAAGAAATCAAGGAAGAAATGGACAGTACATTGAAAGACTCTGTCCCTTCATATACAATAATTAAAAGGTTGGTTGTAGAGTTTAAAATTGGACGTACGAGCACAAGTGATGAGCCTCGCTCTGTCCCTTCATATACAATAATTAAAAGGTGGGTTGTAGAGTTTAAAATGGGACGTACGAGCACTAGTGATGAGCCTCGCTCTGTCCCTTCATATACAATAGTTAAAAGGTTGGTTGTAGAGTTTAAAATTGGACGTACGAGCACAAGTGATGAGCCTCGCTCTGTCCCTTCATATACAATAGTTAAAAGGTTGGTTGTAGAGTTTAAAATGGGACGTACGAGCACTAGTGATGAGCCTCGCTCTGTCCCTTCATATACAATAATTAAAAGGTTGGTTGTAGAGTTTAAAATGGGACATACGAGCACTAGTGGTGAGCCTCGCTCTGTCCCTTCATATACAATAATTAAAAGGTTGGTTGTAGAGTTTAAAATTGGACGTACGAGCACAAGTGATGAGCCTCGCTCTGTCCCTTCATATACAATAATTAAAAGGTGGGTTGTAGAGTTTAAAATGGGACGTACGAGCACTAGTGATGAGCCTCGCTCTGTCCCTTCATATACAATAGTTAAAAGGTTGGTTGTAGAGTTTAAAATTGGACGTACGAGCACAAGTGATGAGCCTCGCTCTGTCCCTTCATATACAATAATTAAAAGGTTGGTTGTAGAGTTTAAAATGGGATGTACGAGCACAAGTGATGAGCCTCGCTCTGTCCCTTCATATACAATAGTTAAAAGGTTGGTTGTAGAGTTTAAAATTGGACGTACAACCACTAGTGATGAGCCTCGCTCTGTCCCTTCATATACAATAGTTAAAAGGTTGGTTGTAGAGTTTAAAATTGGACGTACGATCACTAGTGATGAGCCTCGCTCTGTCCCTTCATATACAATAGTTAAAAGGTTGGTTGTAGAGTTTAAAATTGGACGTACGAGCACTAGTGATGAGCCTCGCACTGTCCCTTCATATACAATAATTAAAAGGTGGGTTGTAGAGTTTAAAATGGGACGTACGAGCACTAGTGATGAGCCTTGCTCTGTCTCTTGATATACAATAATTAAAAGGTGGGTTGTAGAGTTTAAAATGGGACGTACGAGCACTAGTGATGAGCCTCGCTCTCTCCCTTCATATACAATAATTAAAAGGTGGGTTGTAGAGTTTAAAATGGGACGTACGAGCACTAGTGATGAGCCTCGCTCTGTCCCTTCATATACAATAATTAAAAGATGGGTTGTAGAGTTTAAAATTGGACGTACGAGTACTAGTGATGAGCCTCGCTCTGTCCCTTCATATACAATAATTAAAAGGTGGGTTGTAGAGTTTAAAATTGGACGTACGAGCACTAGTGATGTGCCTCGCTCTGTCCCTTCATATACAATAATTAAAAGGGGGTTGTAGAGTTTAAAATGGGACGTACGAGTATTAGTGATGAGCCTCGCTCTGTCCCTTCATATACAATAATTAAAAGGGGGTTGTAGAGTTTAAAATGGGACTTACGAGTACTAGTGATGAGCCTCGCACTGTCCCTTCATATACAATAATTAAAAGGTTGGTTGTAGAGTTTAAAATGGGACGTACGAGCACTAGTGATGAGCCTCGCACTGTCCCTTCATATACAATAATTAAAAGGTTGGTTGTAGAGTTTAAAATTGGACGTACGAGCACAAGTGATGAGCCTCGCTCTGTCCCTTCATATACAATAATTAAAAGGTGGGTTGTAGAGTTTAAAATGGGACGTACGAGCACTAGTGATGAGCCTCGCTCTGTCCCTTCATATACAATAGTTAAAAGGTTGGTTGTAGAGTTTAAAATTGGACGTACGAGTACTAGTGATGAGTCTCGCTCTGTCCCTTCATATACAATGATTAAAAGGTTGGTTGTAGAGTTTAAAATGGGACGCACGAGTACTAGTGATGAGCCTCGCTCTGTCCCTTCATATACAATAATTAAAAGGTTGGTTGTAGAGTTTAAAATGGGACGTACGAGCACTAGTGATGAGCCTCGCTCTGTCCCTTCATATACAATAATTAAAAGGTTGGTTGTAGAGTTTAAAATGGGACGTGCGAGCACTCGTGATGAGTCTCGCTCTGTCCCTTCATATACAACAATTCAAAGGTTGGTTTTAGAGTTTAAAATGGGACGTACGAGTACTAGTGATGAGCCTCGCTCTGTCCCTTCACATACAATAATTAAAAGGTTGGTTTTAGAGTTTAAAATGGGACGTACGAGCACTAGTGATGAGCCTCGCTCTGGACGACCTGTGTAAGTCACAAATCCAGAGATCATTGACAAAAATTAATCGTATGGAAAGGTAAACTCAGACTGAAAAGTTCAGTGTCATAGCCGGGATTTGAACCACGGATCTTCTGGTCTCCGTCCAGCCGCTCTAACCATTGAGCTACTATGGCCAAGGTGCAAACATGACATTAAATACTACAACTGACTCATGTTTTCCCCGATAAACCACTTAGGAGTTCTCATACACACATGAGACATCTACCTTAATGGCGACTTACTATGCTGTAAGTACTTTAAGGTCCAGGCTTTATAGTTCGGACCACTATTAGGTACAATTAATGGAAATTAATTGTTATTTCACACTAGCCGTGTGTAAGCTAAATTGTGGAAACGTAGAGTCAGACTGAAAAGTTCAATGCCATTGCCGGGATTTGAACCATGGATCTTCTGGTCTCCGTTCAGCCGCTCTAACCATTGAGCTACTATGGCCAACGTGCCGACGTGACATTAAATTCTCCAACTGACTCGTGTTTTTCCCGGTAAACCACTAGGAGTTCTCATAAACACATGAGACAACTACCTTAATGACGATTTACTATGCTGTAAGTACTTTAAGGCCCGGGCTTTATAGTTCGGACCACCATTAGGTCAATTAATGGAAATTGTTATTTCCCTCTGGCCGTGTGTAGGCTAAACTATGGAAAGGTTTATGAGAACTCCTAAGTGGTTTACCGGGAAAAATACGAGTCAGTTGGAGAATTTAATGTTATATCGGCACGTTGGCCCTAGTAGCTCAATTTCTTAGAGCGGCTGGACGGAGACCAGAAGATCCGTGTTTCACATCCCGGGTATGGCATTGAATTTTTCAGCCTGGCTCTACCTTTCCATACTTTACCCTACACACAAATTTAATTGCACTACAGCGATGGTTTAATTGAATTATAACAGCAATATGACAAATGTATTAGCATTTCTAGAGATTATGTTGAGAAATAGAGAGAAAAAAATAATTTTTAAAATGAATTTCATTAGAATATCGACCGTTCAAGATATTTTTCTTGGGAAATAAAATAAAAGACATAACTCCTAGAGTAGACTAATGTACAAATACATAAGAGATAAAACAAATAAAAGGTAAAGGAATAGTTTTCATAATTTAAAGAAATAATTATAAAACTGATGAAATTATAAATGTTTAATCCATCAGATATCCATTAATGGTAGGAGCGGAAGAAGAAGACAAAGACGAAGAAGATGACAAAGAAAATGAATTTATGAATGCAAACCAATAACAAGAAATATCTCAGAAATGATTTGTCACACGAAAAAGAATATAAATTGTGGATAGATATAGGCAACCTGAGAAATTCAATGCCATGGCCGAAATTTGAACCACGGATCTCCTGGTTTCCGTCCAGTCGCTCTTACCCATTGAGCTACCATGGCCAACTTGTCGTCTTGACATTAAATTCTCCAAATGACTCATATATTTGCCCGGTAAACCACTAAGGTCTCTCGTATCCAAGATACACCGTTTATGGTGACTTACTATTGTAAGTACTTGAGTCCCAAACTTCATCATTCAACTCTTATTATTTTATTTAATTGATGGATATTAATCATTCCTCCCCACTAGCCATATATAGGTTAAGGTTTCTGATACAGTCAACCTGAAAAATTCAATGTCATGGCCGGGATTTGAACTAGGTACACAGTCGAGATGCTCTGGGGTGGGGGGAGCATTACTACTGGTGGTGTACATTGGAACTATTTCTTTCATTCACTGTCAGATATCTCTACCCATTTGTTAAGCATTAAAACAAATGAAGTAAAGCTGGCACTGTCGGTGTTTTCGAGCCTCCAACTCAGGATGCTTTATCTTAAACATAGGTACGGTAAATACGTAAAATATGAAGCTATTAACAGTGCAGCAAACAAATATATACAAATATAACAATTTGTAACTTAAAACTTCAGTTATCTTATAAGAAATTATGATACTTTTCTTATAAATTGTCCGCGATCGCGATTTCATGTAAAACTTATACACATCGTCAGCCGGAACCAAAACTGTCGTCATCGTTACGAACGCTAGATGTTAATATGTTCTTGTTAGTACTACCAAGAGGTTTTTCAAAATGCAAGTCACTAAAACATTCCCTTTAATTTTTAAAGTTTGGTATAGATATGTTGATGATATTTTTACATTTGTTCCTGATAAACGATGCTGTAAAATTACTAAATTTGCAAGATAAAGCTGTAAAATTTAAATTAGAAACTGAAATTAATGGATTTCTTCCTTTTCTAGATCTAAAGATTATAAGAAATAATAATAAATTAAACTTTGGTATTTATAAGAAGTCTGCTCATATTAATAATTACATAAAGAATAAAAGTTTTATTCATTTGTCATATAAATTTGCTGTTTTCAATAGTTTGATTTATAGATTAATAAATATGCCCCTGAATAAAGAGGAATGTAATAATGAATATAAACATATTATTATTACTGCTTTAATTAATAGTTTTAATAAAGACTTTATAAATAAAAAAGAATTGAAAAATTCAATAGTAAGTCGCCATAAACGGTGTATCTCGGATGCGAGAGCCCCTAGTGGTCTACCGGCGAAATATACGAGTCAACTGGAGAATTTAATGTCAGGACAGCACGTTGGCCATGGTAGCTCAAAGGTTAAGAGCGAGTGGACGGAAACCAGGAGATCCGTGGTTCAAATCCCGGCCATGGCATTGAATTTTTCATGTTGACTCTATCCATCCATGAAAAATCCAAATATCAAAGAACTGTTAATGACATTTCTACCCTTAGAAAAATAAAAGGCAATAATAATTTTAAAAATTTACTTACCATCCTTGGGTTAATAAACATTTTCAATTTTTTTATAGAGTTTGGTATAACTTTAGTTCCTCAAAATAAATATAGTATTAAAATTTATTGCATTTCTCTAAAAAAGATAAAATTCCCAATAATAATAAAACATCTGGCATTTATCAGTTTGTTTCCATTGTGATAAAGTTTATATTGGAAATACAAAACGTAATTTAAAAATCAGAACGAAAGTATACAGTTATACATTAAGTATAAACAGACTGATAAATCAGCCGTAGCAGATCAATTTTGGTCATTGAGCCATGAAATAAATCCAAAAGTTAAATTATTAAAACAATTAACACAAACATTGCGTAATGAATTTTGAAATACCGGCAGTCGATTCTGTTTTTAAATTTGTTTTATTTTCAGATTTTGGTAGTACTAACAAGAACATATTAACGTCTAGTGTTTGTTACAATGACAATTTGTAACAATTTGTTGTTTCCGGCTGAGGATGTGGAAGAATTTTCCATGAAACCACGATCCCGGACAATTTATAAGAAAAGTACCAACATTTCTTATAAGTGAAATTTTAAGTTACATACATACCGTACATATAGGTACGGTATTTTGGTTAAAGTCGATATCAGATAAACATAATTTTCAAGTTTTCTTCATTTTGGTGGGGGGGGGGATAGAAAACACACACAAGCGTCTGTAAAATTGTATTTGTACGTGTGCGTAATCAGGGAGTCTTTGAAATTTCTGTAGTGAGTTTTGAGTGTAACACAATACTAACTGTAGCAAACATTAAAGGAACATCTTATCACTTGTTCATCATCGCAGAGCTTTCCCATCAGTGTTTTGTTGTTACAAACAATTAACTCTAGTCGGCGAGGAGCACCCTTCACATTATAATTGGCTATTGTTATCGAGTACATTGCGTGTACATCTGCAGCTCTTATAACCGAGTGAACACGCATCTCATGCTAAAAAGGTGAAGAAAATGGCTCATTACTGCAATTTGTCCTACAACACAGTAACTTGTTTATAAACGACCGAGATGCGGGCTTATCCCTGTGTTTCCCTGATTGTCTTGGTGAATCTAGAGGAAGATTCTTTTCGGTTGCGAATTTACTTTCACTGTCCATTGCTTAACCAATCATTTTGCTGCCTGCTCCTATAGCGTAGGTGGTAGCGTGTCTGCCTCACGTTCAAGAGGTCCCCAGTTCGAATCTCGGTCAGGATGAGTTATCGGGATAAGCTTTTTTCCCAAGGTTTTCCCTTATCTTGAAAGACCAATGTCTGGTAACTCTAAGCTCTATGTACTTTGTACTCATTTGAACATTATCTCATTCATCATCCGATATGTCTTAACGTTGGAGGTTTTCTCTTATCCTGAAAGATGAATGTCTGGTAACTCTAAGCTCTATGTACGCTGTACTCATTTGAACATCATTTCATTCATCGTCCGATATGACTTAACGTTGGAGGTTTTCTCTATCCTGAAAGATGAATGTCTGGTAACTCTAAGCTCTATGTACCCTGTACTCATTTGAACATCATTTCATTTATCGTCCGATATGACTTAACGTTGGAGGTTTTCTCTTATCATGAAAGATGAATGTCTGGTAATTCTAAGTTCTATGTACCCTGTACTCATTTGAACGTCATTTCATTCGTCGACCGATATGACTTAACGTTGGAGGTTTTCTCTTATCCTGAAAGATGAATGTCTGGTAACTCTAAGCTCTATGCATCCTGTACTCAATTGAACATCATTTCATTCATCGTCCGTTATGACTTAACGTTGGAGGTTTTCTCTTATCTTGAAAGATGAATGTCTGCTAACTCCAAGCTCCATGTACCCTTTATTCATTTGAACATCATTTCATTCAACGCCCGATATGACTTAACGTTGAAGGTTTTCTCTTATCCTGAAAGATGATTGTCTGGTAACTCTAAGCTCTATGTACCCTGTACTTATTTGAACATCATTTCATTCATCGTCCGATATGTCTTAGCGTTGGAGGTTTTCTCTTATCCTGAAAGATGAATGTCTGGTAACTGTAAGATCTATGTACCCTGTATTCATTTGAACATCATTTTATTCATCGTCTGATATGACTTAACGTTGAAGGTTTACTCTTATACTGAAAGTTGAATGTCTGGTAACTCTAAGATCTATGTACCCTGTATTCATTTGAACATCATTTCATTCATCGTCCGATATGTCTTAGCGTTGGAGGTTTTCTCTTATCCTGAAAGATGAATGTCTGGTAACTGTAAGATCTATGTACCCTGTATTCATTTGAACATCATTTTATTCATCGTCTGATATGACTTAACGTTGGAGGTTTTCTCTTATCCTGATAGATGAATGTCTGGTAATTCTAAGCTCTATGTACCATGTACTCATTTAAACATCATTTCTTTCATCGTCCGACATGACTTAACGTTGGAGGTTTCCTCTTATCCTGATAGATGAATGTCTGGTAATTCTAAGCTCTATGTACCATGTACTCATTTAAACATCATTTCTTTCATCGTCCGATATGACTTAACGTTGGAGGTTTTCTCTTTTCCTGAAAGATGATCGTCTGGTAACTCTAAGCTCTATGTACCCTGTACTCATTTGAACATCATTTCATTCATCGTCCGATATGACTTAACGTTGGAGGTTTTCTCTTATCCTGATAGATGAATGTCTGGTAATTCTAAGCTCTATGTACCATGTACTCATTTAAACATCATTTCATTCATCGTCCGATATGACTTAACGTTGGAGGTTTTCTCTTATCCTGATAGATGAATGTCTGGTAATTCTACGCTCTATGTACCCTGTACTCATTTAAACATCATTTCATTCATCGTTTCATATAAGTTAACATTCAAGTACATTAATTTTAAAAAATGGAAATTATTTCGTATACTTCTCCTGCTTACAACTGTTCAAACTTAATATTCCTAGCGGAACGCACAAATGGATCTAGTGATTTTTAATTATTTCATTAGTAATAACTGTTACTTGTAACTGTGTCGAATTTGTTACGTTATGGGTTTCAAATTCATCTTCCACAGAAGATGAATTATTTGAGTTATGCAACTTCCCGAACGTGTGAAAATGCTCTCTAAGGCTCCAGTTTACATCACTGTTAAGTTTACAGTAATAGTGATCTTAATTTGTTGAGAATATCTGTATAATCACAAGTTTAAAAGTGCTGAGGGAGTAATTCGGTTAGTTTCTCCTGGTATGGAAGTCAATGGAGTGTCAAATGCATATTGAGAATTAAAAACGTAAATTAAGACAGAAGAAAGCTAAAGATATTGCGCGTTTTGGAATATTTATTACGAATTGGAATAATTTCGATTATTTATTCGATTCATTTTTCGAAATACTTTATTTACTCAAAAATGGTTTAAACTAGACTAATAGAAATACTGCATGTTTTAGATATTTTCCTGACAAATGGAACGTATTAAAGCATAAGCTAAAAGGGATTCAAGTTTCATATGTGTCGAATTTTTTCTGAATGACCTCAGAGCTCTTCTTCTTCTAAATGACTTTTCTGTAACAGGTGACTGTAATAGACAAAAGCCTACTACACACAAGACTGTGTCACATGCTACGTTTTGTGGAGTGAAGCATTTCCAAGACATTCTATGTTAAAAGTTTGAGTTTTTCAATACTTGTGCTTTTCTAAATAGGAAATCCTTACTATTTTGTTTATTTTTTACGTTAAGGATATGTAAAGAGAACATTTGACTATCACTTAAAGTCTACTGTATTCCCTTGTACCTACAATAAGATAATGTTTTCGAGGTTTCGTTGTGTGAAATTGCTACAGCATCCCCTTGGAGCCGTCACTGACCAGCACGAACTAGCCGAGACTAATCCGGTCACGTCGAGTATCCCCAGGACAACATTCCGCAACACCAAACAAAACATAATGACACATCATTTTCAAACATCATTTAACTTCTTCATTTTCAAAATTCACATGTACACGCTTCTAGCTGTTTTACAACAAGTCTTAAACAATGATTTAATTAACTTCATTTACTCCATGTATGTGTCAAATTATTATTATTATTATTATTATTATTATTATTATTATTATTATTATTATTATTATTATTATTATTATTATTATTATTATTATTATTATTATTATTATTATTATTATTATTATTATTATTATTATTATTATTATTATTATTATTATTATTATTATTATTATTATTATTATTATTATTATTATTATTATTATTATTATTATTATTATTATTATTATTATTATTATTATTATTATTATTATTATTATTATTATTATTATTATTATTATTATTATTATTATTATTATTATTATTATTATTATTATTATTATTATTATTATTATTATTATTATTATTATTATTATTATTATTATTATTATTATTATTATTATTATTATTATTATTATTATTATTATTATTATTATTATTATTACTACTATATCCCCTTTAACTACAACGTTCAAACAGAGGTTTTTGTACATTTGGAGTGTTAAGTCGTGTACAATGTTTGTATTATTCATTCACACACTCATTCATTCTTCCAGACTCTTGGAGGTTAATGAATAGTCTTGGCTGTAGGAATATTCCTACTCCCAAACCGGGAATTGAACCTAGGTCTGCAGATCCATATCAAACTGTCGTACACATATTCAACTACATTTTCATTCTGTTTGCTCTCTCCGCTACTGCATTCCACTTAAAATTTCAATGTCAAAATATCTCCAAAAAGACGCCTTTTGAGGTTCTCTAAATCCTAAATACCTGATGTGTGACATCCACATGGCCTTTTCTCCTCACTGTTCTAGTAACTTTCTGAAGAAAAAGTTGATTATTCTAGTTTTTCTTGTTGAAGTTTGGTAATCATTTACTTTTTTGTCAATTTGGTCAGCGGACAGACAGTCATATGTACAGAACATTTTACTTTGAGATGACATGACCGACTCCTATGTGAGAAAGGCGTAATTAGTTGAAGTTTGAAGTTAATAACAATGAATATCTCAGATGGTTCACTTCACAAAAATATGTATATGAATAAATTGTGGGTTTTAACAAGACATGCAACTTTCTGCAGTAAGTTTTTGTCTTATCTCTTATGCCCGAGCTCACCAACAGATGTTAAGACTTAACACGAGTTTAGCAATAGTTAAAACAAAAGTTCCATTTCACCTACAAGTGTTAGCTTAACACTCGTGTTAAACCTCTTGTTAAACTAACAAGCCACATTTCTGCTGCTAAGTCCTTAACAATTATAAATAATCAAGATGGCGGACGTGAACGCACCTGTTGATGTCGATTTGCTATATTTAAAACCGTCCAAATGACATTCGTAATAGAGTACGGCCTTTGAGGAAAATTATTTTGAGGAGCTATCAGAAGAAAATGTCCAAACAAGTTGTTATTAAGGTTACTGCGGAAGTACAAGAGAGGTTAGAACATGCAACGAAAGGAATATGCCGATCTTGCCTTTGCTTCAAGTATTAATAACTTTGCGATTTTATAATTCACTGAATTATGTGGATAACACACTGTCCACCTCCCGTCTTGAAACGTTCAAGTCACTCATCACTTGTCCTTCGCTCCTCGTTTTATATTTACGTAATACTGAGTTAGAACATGCATCGAAAGGATAATACCGATCTTGCCTTTGCTTCAAGTATTAATATCTTTGCGATTTTATAATTCACTGAATTATTTGGATAATACATTGTCCAGCTTCCGTCTTGAAATGTTCATGTCACTTTTCCGTTTTCGCACTTCGTTTTACGTAATACTGATGAAGTTGTTTGGTGCTTGTAGTAGTGATACATGCAGTTGAATTAAATTCATTTCCAATATTTTCCCATGTGACATCTTTCTCTTTTACATTCACCGCGTCCGTTCTCTTACACTTCGTCACCAATACAGTTAACAATTCTTTCTCCATCTAGAATTTGTCTCACGGCTTTCGTTTACGATTTTGTTCACCCACAATTTTGTTCAGCTGTGTGCACTGTGCAGACAAAATGAAAACAAAAGCTCATCGCAGTATGTTCAGAACTCATCCGTAGCCTTCTATAACTGTAATATGTACAAGTCTCTTGGCGTTAACACGTGTTTATTAACATTTTCAGAAAACAGGTTGGTGAAATACAAGAAATTTAACAGGAGTGTTAGCGCAGTGACAATTGTTACGTTACATTTGTTAACGTAGATTTTAATATCTGTTGGTGAAATAGGGCATTATTGTTTATACGTCACAGGCTATTCCTAAAATATTTAAGGTATACATATTTTTTGTTATGAAAATAAATTACATATTTATATCTTACGTTATTTTGAAAATGTGTTGCAACTTTTTGAAATTTAAAACTTCAGTACCAAGTGTCGTATTTAATCGACTTTACTATTTTGAGATATTCTGTTCACAAATACACACGATTATATGAATTCAAAGAGACTTAAAATACGCATCATTTTAATGATAAACGTGCGTGTGTGAAAGATCACCCTAAAGCGTCGTCACCAACACCAGTGCCATATCGGATTACCGCGTTTGTACATCCCTGGGGGTAGTGGAGGGTTGCTGGCGTGGGAGTACAACCTGAGACCCGACCCTTGTCCAGTGAAAGCTGTCGCCTTAGAAAGAAAGAGAGAGAGAGGGGGGGGGGGGCATTAACATTTCAAAAGTTGCAGGCTGCTAAAGGAGATGTTTCTGTGCCTCCAAAAATAAATGAAATGTTACAAGGTTCGTTCACAAAGACATCCTTCTTGACTTTCCTTTGGGTAGCTTCACTTGGGGCCAAACACATTTTAACTGAATCCTAAACTTCATGCACATTCAATGTTAGCTTTAAAAACTCTATGTTGTCTTAACATTGGCATACCCCTGAGTTGGCCTGCCTCTATAGCGTGATGGTAGCGTCTCTGCTTCACGTTCAAGACGTCCCGAGTTTGAATCTCGGTTAGGGTGAGTTACTTGCACAAGGCGTTTTCCGGGATTTTCCCTAAAAAGATAATGTCTGCTAATTCTAAGCTCTATAAACCCTGGACTTATTTGAACACCATTTCATTCATATGACAACGTTGGAGGACGTAAATTAAGGAGTTGACATGGAAAACAATGTAAATGCATGGAAAACAATATACGAGGGCTGTTCAATAAAGAATGATCACAACTTTTTTTCTTTTTGACAACGTAGCTTTACTGATCCTCATAATTTTGATGGTCCTTCTCAAAATAGTCTCCCCTGAAAGCGATGCACTTGTCCCAGCGTTTCTGCCAGTCTTCAAAGACATGCTGGAAACAATTTTTTGAGATATCCTTCAAAATCTCCTCCGCAGCCTTCACCACTGCTTCTGATGATCGATTATGCCTCCCACGAAGGCGTTTCTTCAAGTTAGGGAATAGAAAAAAGTCACATGGGGCTAACTCCGGACTATAGGGAGGGTGATGGATACAATTAACGTTGATTTTTGCAAGATAAACATTGGCAATATGTGGCCGGGCATTATCGTGGTGCAGCATCCAGCTTGCTTCACGGAAATGTGGTCTTTTGCGCCTGATATGGACTTGCAATATTTTCAGGACGTCCAGTTACTGATGTGTGTGCAGGTACAACATGCTGATAGACCATTCCATGAATATCAAAGAATGAGATAACCATAGCTTTCCCAGAAGAAGCAACCACTTTTGCTTTTTTGGGGGGTTGATGATAAAGGAGATTTGCACACTGTGCTTTGCTGTTTGCTCTCAGGATCAAAATGATGTAGCTAAGTTTCATCAGCAGTGATTACGTTTGAAAGAAACTCCTGATCTTCCTCTAACGTCAACTTTAACTGCATGTTACCTCCATTGCAACGGTAGGCGATACTGAACATGTCTAAACTTGCGTGGTTCTCACAGGCGAGAAACAGGAGTACCAAAAATGAAACTGCTACGGTGTGTTTGTTTCACATTAAGCTAACAGAATATAATAAGATTGAATTTTAGTGCGAAAAATTATGATCATTCTTTATTGAACATCCTCGTACGTTCCATTGCCAATGGCCTAAATCACTAACAAATCGGGGGTTACAATATCTCTAACAGTTTTACCACAAATCAAAACAAAGAAAACCTTCAGTGAACTGGAAGAGTGGGAGGATCATGTAGCTTTCAAGAAGGATAAATATGCACAGTTCAGAAAGTTACAGGCCTTCAAGAATTACAAACAGGTAATATCGATCGGTGATGCCATCAAAAAAGCATCTATTGGCGATGCTGGATTGTTTGGAATCAAAATATCATGAGTTCTACATGGCAATCTGTACCTCCTAATTTTCTATTGTTGTGGATAACAGTGGTTCGTACAGATGTTTGATGGCATTGTTAATGATAAGAGTTCAGAACACTAAACACTGCTTGTACCTAAAAATATCCAAATGAAGCATTTTTGGTATTCCAATCTCATGAAAAAATTTACTTTTTGCCACTTACATCCTTTTCAATGTCAACTCTTCATTTAAGAAACAAAACTGAATCAAGCGTTTAACACCTCTCAAAATGGCTGCAGCAAACTAAGCAAGTTCATTTACGAATGCAATAACTAATAGAAGGAAAGACATGCATCACAATAAATTTCCATCATAGGAAAAAGAAACACATGGACAAAGTAAATAAAGAGGATGGAGACGGTTAAGTACTGCAGTTTGGAAAGTAAAAGGATTTAGAAATGGCATACCCCAGGTTCAGTGTGCCTTATATGCCAACAAGGAATATATTCAACGTAAATGTAAAGAAACAGATATGCAGATGAAAGCATTTCTATGCGAAAAATGGTTTAGTTACCAAAACTGTGCCATAAATGGCTTGTTCTGTAAATAGTATAAGAAATTAGGTCGGTTTTTAGATAAAGCATTTAAAAAGTGGTTTCGAACTGTTAAAAGGGACAAAACAGAGATTATGTATTTAAAATGTAAATAGGATATGACAGCTAAAACCACGTGATATGCAAATGTAATTTGCTTAGCATAAATAAAATAAACCTGTAAAAGGAAAAACCTCTAAAGCAATAAAATCTTTCCAAAGCATCACGAGAGCAACTTTATAGCAAATGTCTATGTTAGGTTAGAATACTATCAACAGAAACACTAAACTCTGAGGTTTTATGTTGCCGGCACTTGGAATTTCCAAAGCTACCGTTTGTGGGTGGACGGTTTCCGAACCAATTTCTGGTAACACTTTGGTTTCAGTGTAGCATCCTCTGTTCATATTTAAACCATTGTAAATGCTCCTTGCACTTGTCATAACATGATACACAGTTGCGTAAGGGGCTTAGAGTAAAGTGAATTTCAATTAAATTACTCACAAACTTACCTGCGATAATAGCATTATATCTTAACTCTATCAGCTTTCTCAAACACGCTAATAATTCCATACTAAATGAGTTCTAATTAAGTATTCTTGAGGGAAGGAGTATTCATTTCTGTGCATCACGATTCTAACCTCAAACGCCAGGAAAATAAAATGGCGCTAAGCAGGCTCTAGTTGTTTGTTAATGGCACAGAGAGCGCTGCAGTGCATAGACAAAAGTGCATCAGGACGCGCTGAGGAGCCATATAAATCGGTCACTCCTCTGTTGTTCATAGTTCTCATTGAGTTAACATAGTTAATGAACAATTCGCTGTAAAAGCTTGAGAAACCGCAATAGTTTTGAGATTTACTTAAACCTTCAATACAAAGATACTAAACACGTAGTTAACAGTATGTTTACCGTCCCTTGATCAAGTAGCTTCCATAATCTCTACAGAACTGAAGACCACGGTGATTGCTAGAAGTTTCCCTTCTATAGCTGGCCATATTGCTAGTATAGCACTCCACTGGAAGATAGACGTACCATCACTGCTGATTGCTGCAATCAAGTCTGCCTTGTAACTGCTTAGCTAATATTTTTAAAAACCTTCACGAAGAACGCCCAAAAGGAAATACTTATTTGTAATATAAGGGTTAAAAGGAAGATTTTAGGTGTGATTTCGAAAGGAGGTCGCAGACCGAGGCCTACGGATAAAATAAAATACTCTTAACCTAACACTATTTTTAGACAGTCCTGATTACAGATATATTACAGATTAATATAGCTACAAGGGTGGTCTGAAAAGCTTCCGGCCTAATAAAGATACAAGACATTTTTTCAAGAAATTTTTAAAAATATTTTTCAACACAGTCTCCTTCTAGCTCTACACACTTCTCCCAGCGATGCTCCCATCTCTGTAGCCCGTCCAAACAGTACTCGGCGTTTTTCAACATAGTGTCCCTGTAACTCTACACACTTCTCCCAAGATGCTCCCATCTCTGTAACCCGTCCAAATAGTAGTCGACGTTTTTCAACATAGTGTCCCTGTAACTCTACACACTTCTCCCAAGATGCTCCCATCTCTGTAACCCGTCCAAATAGTAGTCGACGTTTTTCAACATAGTGTCCCTGTAACTCTACACACTTCTCCCAAGATGCTCCCATCTCTGTAACCCGTCCAAATAGTACTCGGCGTTTTTCAACATAGTGTCCCTGTAACTCTACACACTTCTCCCTGCGATACTCCCATCTCTGTTACCCATCCAAATAGTACTCGGCGTTTTGCAACATAGTCTCCTTGTAACTCTACACACTTCTCCCAGCGTTGCTCCCATCTCTGTAACCCGTCCAAATAGTACTCGGCGTTTTTCAACATAATCTCCTTGTAACTCTACACACTTCTCCCTGCGATGTTCCCATCTCTGTAACCCGTCCAAATAGTACTCGGCGTTTTTTAACATGTTCTCCTTGTAACTCTACACACTTCTCCCAGCGATACTCCCATCTCTGTAACCCGTCCAAATAGTACTCGGCGTTTTTCTCTGCAAAATAATTGTTTATGAGGATGATTGCCTCTTCATTTGACGAAAGTCTCTGTCCTCCAAGCGCAACTTTCAGATGAGGGAACAAAAAGAAGTCGCTTGGGGCTAGATCTGGTGAGTCAAGCAGTTCAAACCGTAATTCGTGGATTTTCACCATTGCAACAGCTGAGGTTTGAGACGGTGCGTTGTCTTGGTGAAACAGGATTTTCTTTTTCTGCAAATGTGGCCGTTTTTCCGCAAGTTCTGCCTTCAGTTTGTAGAGTAATAATGCGTAATATGCTTCTATAATGGTTTTTCCTTTTTGAGGATAATAGAGTAAAATAACTGCATGACTATCCCAAGAAACACTCGCCATCCCTTTCCAAGCCGGAAAAAAAAAATCAGTTTTTGCTTTTTCTTATGAGCCGGTTCGCCCTTTGCAGTCCACTGTTTGGACTATGTTTTTGTTGGATAATGCTGTATCCAAGTTTCATCTACAGTAATTAATCGGTGCCAAAAACTCGGATTTATTACGCCTAAACTGTGCCAACAGAACGTTGGAAATGTTTATTCGAACACGTTTTTGGTCTAACGTGAGCAAACGCGGCACCCAACGCGCGGACAGCTTTCTCATGTCTAAATGTTGATTTAATATGTGACAAATACGTTCTTTTCACATGTCCATAGCCTCTGCTATGTCTCTCACTTTAATTTGGCGGTCGTCTAGCACCATTTGGTGAACTTTGGCAATGCTTTTCTTCGGTAGTTGCAGTATTCGTACGTCCCGAACGTTCATCGTCTGCCAACCTCTTACGGCCACGTTTAAATTCAGCTGCCCAAAATTTTACTGTGGTAAATGATGAAAATCATGAAAACAAAGTCAAGTTATGTTTTGAATGATTGTGTGATCAAAATTTCAGATCAATTGAACGAAATTTTCAGAAATTGGTGTATAGTAACCCTCAGTGTATGAATTTGCTACGGTTACCTTTCAATTATTAGAATGTAGCGGTCTTCAGCTGTTATTGGAGATGTCAACGAGGGGTGTTTGTATTACTAATGATCATATAATGTCACCCCTCCCCTTGCAGGGATGTACAGCATCAAAAGGAGCAGCAGCCGCTTCCCCAAATGACTGCTCACTAGGTGGCCAAAATGGAGGCTTTTATTTCATTTATACAGTGCGATCCATATAAACCTGAACCATTTCAATAAGCCATAATTTTTGAACCAACAATAGGACACACGTACAACTTTGGTAGAATATAATACACAATTGGGAGATTACATTACACTATTTACATCTCAGAGAAAATGTTGGAAGTGTCCTCCACCAGCATCTATACATGTTTGTACTCGTCTCACCATGCTCTCTGAAGTTTTACGGAGAGTATTCTCGCCATTGTTACTTATTTCAGTTCGAATGTATTCCTTGAGAACATCAATTGTCAGTGGCCTATTCTTGTACACAAGAAAAAATCCGGTGAAGTTAGGTCAGGGGATCTGGGGGCCCACAACCATTTTGAGATTTTTCGATTATCAGAGATACTGGTTACAAGTTCCATGATCTCATTAGATGTATGGCACGTTGCTCAATCTTGCTGGAAATAACCTTCTCTCAATTCAATATCATCCAGCTGCTCCACAAATGTCTTCAAGATACCCTTATGAACTTCAGTGTCTACAGTCGTATCAAAGAAAATTGGACCAACGATCCATGCATGCTGGTGGAGGACACTTCCAACATTTTCTCTGAGATGTAAATAGTTTAATATAATCTCCTAGTTGGGTATTTTATTCTCCCAAAGTTGCACGTGTGTCCTATTATTAGTTCAGAAGTTATGGCCTATTGAAATGATTCAGATTTATATCGATCATACTATATATATTTTAATTTTCTCTTAGCCATGCAAAGAGAATGAAATTTCCAAACCGTCACATAACCGACCAGCTCTTTGAAACATTTGACTATCACGTAAAGGCTACTGTATTTCTATATTCTGTTGTAAATGCATAAAAGTATTAATAATGTAATGTTATATCGAGTTTTTATTTAGAGAACGGAATTTCAAAGTCATCACAGAGCTACTAACCCTTTAAAGATTTCGCTTTTGTTTAAGGACTACTGTTTATGTGTAAATTTCTAATGAAGCAGTAGATATGTTTCGTACTCGACCAGGACGGTTACATCTTGATCAAGCGTGTTCACCAGCCGGGCCTCGCACCAGGACCACGAGGGTGTGAGGCGGAATGACGTAACCCAAATTATTCATCAGTAAAGCAGATCCCATCTGGAGCCATTGTGTTTGTGGTGTTGGTAGCACTGAGCGTTTCTTCCCTCCCCCGTACGTATCTTGATGGCCATTAACAAAAGAACAGTGTCACCAATAAATTCCCAACTTGACCGTGACAGCTCCCCTTTTGTGTGAATTCCTGTGTTGTCTGCTCCCAGGGCTGTACAACTCTCACAAAACAACATTCTCCAAGACTGTTGTAGAATAAGGAAATTACGGTGACAAAAGACCAAAAAGTTCACCTCTCAACGTCTTTATTTCCACTAAAATCGTTAGTTCAGTACTGACGTACAATTAGAATTTATTTTACATAAATAAAAAACGTCTGTACAATGTTCATTTAAGTCTCTGAAGCACGTACCCTTTATACACACAGGTTCACTTCTAACACGAAGTTACACAACACAACTCGATATTTACGCGTAAAATGCTTCGACAGCTCACCCGGAGCAGCATTTACTGACCCGTGAATATTCTGCCCGATACACGGCCTGCTGACTCCTTATCGCAGAACCTGGAACATATCACACTTAGCTCGAAACATCACTCTGCTCTCACTACTACGCAATGTACTACTGTCTCACTGCACCAGATATCGCATCGGCTTTATATACTGGAACTAGAAATCTCATAAATACAGTCTCAAATGGTCTTTTGAGTTAAGTGCAGAGGTTCTACTCCCATTAGTCCTGGACCCGGGCCTCCTTCTAACTGGGAGCGATGGATACTCCGGGGCTCTTTCCATAGGGCAATACCCGATTTCTTAAAAAGCCCACCCACGGCTGAGCACAACGTCAACCCCACAGGGAAGACTACCGAAAACCTCGATGGGGCCGCCTGGTGATCTAGCACACCTTCTACTAGCTATGCAGGCTAGTAAAGTCTGTTTAGTTAACGCATGTGCAGTTCGGAGTAAAAGGAACCTGATCCTCCCGCCCACTAATGACCCTCATAAAACTATCTCCACACTTCAGAAATGGAACACTGTCGTTGAGGACCAATAGCAACCCTGATTTTGTCGAAGTGACAGTCGCATGTTTACTCCATGTGGAGTCTCAGTTGCCAAAGTTCCAACTTCCAGTTGATCTGTTTCATTACGTGCAGAAATTCGTTGTGTGTCACGATGTGGAGACCGTGGGAGGGAAATGCAGTGGTAAATGCAAATGAAGTAGTAAATAACTTTCAGTCAAGTGAAAATAATCAAAGTGATGACAATAGTGTGAATACCTGGGCCGAGTTATATTACTGGAAAAGCCTTTTAAAAACAAAGTAATAACGGGAACTGTTTCTAAGCAAATTCAAGCGCTTGTTTTGAACACATATAAATATGTGCTGACAAATAATCTTGGTAAGGGGTCATGCAATGAACCTGAGGATTAATTCTGGATATTCACAGAAATACAGTAAGAAATATTGTGACGAAAGGAATACCAAAGACGCCGATCAAGTGTGAAAACAAAAGGAAACGTTTCTCTAAAGTAGATAATTTCACATGCGATTTAATTCGCCGAGAAATTTATAGATTCCATGCAAAAAGGAGAGCGCCCACCTTAGACGAATTGGTTGCACATTTGCGAGAAATTTGTGATTTTCCTTATGGACACTGCACTTTGCGCAGCCTCCTAAAGGAGCTGGGTTTCAAATACCGCACTTTGAATAAGATAAGGGTTATTATGGAATCCAGTAGAATTGTAGCTTGGCGATACATATATATGTCAAAACTCTCTCTCTCTCTCTCTCTCTCTCTCTCTCTCTCTCTCTCTCTCTCTCTCTCTCTCTCTCTCTCTCTCTCTCTCTCTCTCTCTCTCTCTCTCTCTCTCTCTCTCTCTCTCTCTCTCTCTCTCTCTATATATATATATATATATATGTGTGTGTGTGTGTGTGTGTGTGTGTGTGTCAAAATTAAGGAAGTTTCGCAGTAAGGGACATAAGATAATTTATTTAGACGAAACCTCGTACTACACCCATGACGGGCTTTAAAATAGTGAATGTATGTGTATTTCCTTCTGCTGAATTCAAAAATCACCACAAAAATGATAGATTAGCTCTTGTTTGGAAGATAAAATGACATTTTATATTTTAGAGTTGATATTGTGACTTTGTGGGTTCGTGAAATGAAAAGTCCAATTTCACCACTCAAAAATGTTCTTTATTTCCACCGACTTACAGTTTAACACTTGCCAATTACACAGAATTACTTGCTGCACACAATTACAATTCACCAGTTCGTCCGTTACAATTTCCTTGTACTCGCGGTTACGTAAGCTCCGGTACACATTCACAGTTACGTACAGTCTTCCGTTGCACAATCTTTCCGTTCATTACCACGTCACTGACTAACACTGCCTTCTTACACCAAGAACTGTCCTCACTCACACACACTAACCAACTGATTGACCAACTCCATACCGTCTGTCTGTAACCCTCTTTATATAAGAATATCGCCGGTTTCTAGTGACCAGGAGAATGTTCCAGATTCCGTAATTTCTGGAACCAGGTGGACAGAAACAGACGGCACACTGATGTTTTTCCTCCCAACCACTGCCTGTCACCACTACAAGACAAACGAGGGGGAGGTGTGGCTAACGCGGTCCTCCCCTACCTTCCGTTCCCAGCTGGTTCACAGGGTGTTCCAGAGCTCGCGTTACAATATTTTAAATTTGGGGGAATTTTTTTTTCAGTTGGCACACCTGTCACATAGCAAAACACAATCAGAGACAAATTTTGGAAATTAAGTGATGCAAAAGTTAAGGAAGGCATTTTTGTCGGACCACAAATAAGAGAACTTGTAAAGGATCCTACATTTGATCAAATTTGGCAGGGGAAAGGAAAGGAAGCTTGGGAAGCATTCAAGGGTGTTCATGGATTTTTAAGCAACAAAAGAGATGATAGCTACAAGCATTTGGTGACAGTACTCCTGCAAAAATACCGTAACCTTGGATACAACATCTCCCTTAAGTTCCATTTTCTCCACTCCCACCTAGACTTCCTCCCTCCTAGTTGTGGAGCTGTTAGTGATGAACATGGGGAGAGATTCCATCAGGACATTTCTGTTAGGGAACAAAGATGTCAGGGCCGTTGGAATGAAGTAATGCTTACGGATTACTGTTGGCCTTTGTATAGGGATTCTGCGGAACTCCATCACAAGAGGCAATTTAAAAGACGACGAAGTCAATAGGCCATCACATGATTCTCTTTAGACACGACTATCTGCGAAGTATTTGTCCAGCAATTTAGAACTCTTAGCATGTAATTACCAATTTAAAAAATCAAATACACTTTCATTGTTGTTAGCATGTATGTAATTAAAATGTATCCTTTTCTCTCAATCCTTTAATATGTAATACTTCCAACATGTATATATCATAGAAACTAGAGCTAATAAACATTTTTCATTGTCATATTGTTTTTCTCAACCCAAAATTAGTAGAAATTGCCTCATGAAGTGCTCGAGACATACAAAAATTATTTTTTTGTTGTCCAGTGTAATCGAATAATCTCAAAAGGTCTATGACCCCCAGATCCCCTGACCTAACCTCACTGGATTTTTTCTTGTGGGGGTGTCTAAAAAATAGAGTAGGCCACGGACAATTGATGTTCTCAAGGAATCCATTCGAACCGAAATAAGTAACATTGTCCAGGATACTCTCCGTAAAACTTCAGAGAATATGGTAAGACGAGCGCAAACATGTATAGATGCTGGTGGAGGACACTTCCAACATTTTCTCTGAGATGTAAATAGTGTAATGTAATCTCCCAATTGTGTATTATATTCTCCCAAAGTTGTACGTGTGTCCTATTATTGGTTTCCAAAGTTATGGCTTATTGAAATGGTTCAGGTTTATATGGATCGCACTGTGTTTAACATATATTTCGTAATTGATTTATGCTGTTCATACACACAGACACATACCAACACAGAAATTTTACTAAAATGCTTTTTGGAATTGGGATATCTTAAGACATGTTTCGGTGAAAGTTCTGTATTGAATAGAGTACTTGAGTATTTGAAAACTGAAAGCAATAACAAAGAATATCTTAGAAATTGATAATTGTACATAAATTTAACTCAGTTGTAACAATGGACAGAGAATATTAATATTTTGTAGAGAAATTACAGTGGAATATGTCTTCTGAAAATTATAGCTTATCTGAAATAACCTTTTTTTTAGATTCGGATGTCATCAAAGAACAACGATATAAGAAAGGCAGTCAAAAGAACACATTTGTCCGCCATATTTTTGACGAGTGCATCACCCACACAGTTATTTAACATATTCCAACATTTTATAGCTTGTTTTATGTCGTAATCTGCCTCACCTTGTCCCGGGTTTATCGCTCATTTTGCCTTTATATTCGTGCCATTTAATTCTTGTCGTATTGTTGGTACTTTACTGCGCCGTCATATGACGTCATGTGTTTATATCTTACTTCTCGTGCTTTCAACAGAAACTGCCCTCTGCTTGTCTGCTTTCTTATTGGGCAGTTCGTGTAATAAACAACTATGTCCACTTCGTTTCAATCCTGATAAAACTTAACAGAAATGCTTCCATTACATATGCGGAATAGCGATTGTCAGTTGTTTCACTGGCAAAATGACATAGCCTTGCACGCAATCTCAAGGCAACATTCAAGTGATAATAAATATTCGAGTGTTTCTTTCTCATATTAATACTAGTCCCTCTGGACAATTTGAGACATACTCCACCTTGTGGAAACGTAGAGTCAGAATGAAAAATTCAATGCCATAGCCGGGATTTGAACCACGGATCTTCTGGTTTCCGTCCAGCGGCTCTACCATTGTGCTACTATGGCCAACGTGCCGATATGACATTAAATTCCCCAACTGACTCGTATTTTCCCGGTAAACCACTTAGGAGTTCTCATAAACACATGAGACAACTACCTTAATGGCGACTTACTACATGTAAGTACTATAAGGCCCGGACTTTATAGTTAACCACTATTAGGTTAATTAATGGAAATTAATTGTTCTTTCACACTGGCCGTGTGTAGGCTAAATTGTGGAAACGTAGAGTCAGAATGAAAAATTCAATGCCATAGCCGGGATTTGAACCACGGATCTTCTGGTCCAGCCGCACTACCATTGTGCCATTATGGCCAACGTGCCGATATGACATTAAATTCTCCAACTGACTCGTATTTTCCCGGTAAACCACTTAGAGTTCTCATAAACACATGAGACAACTACCTTAATGGCGACTTACTACATGTAAGTACTTTAAGGCCCGAGCTTTATAGTTAACCACTATTAGGTTAATTAATGGAAATTAATTATTCTTTCACACTGGCCGTGTGTAGGCTAAATTGTGGAAAGTTGGTAGTTGTCTCATGTGTTTATGAGAACTGCTAAGTGGTTTACCGGGAAAATACGAGTCAGTTGGAGAATTTAATGTCATATCGGCACGTTGGCCATAGTGGCACAATGGTAGTGCGGCTGGACCAGAAGATCCGTGGTTCAAATCCCGGCTATGGCATTGAATTTTTCATTCTGACTCTACGTTTCCACAATTTAGCCTACACACGGCCAGTGTGAAAGAACAATTAATTTCCAATAATTGACCTAATAGTGGTTAACTATAAAGCCCGGGCCTTAAAGTACTTACATGTAGTAAGTCGCCATTAAGGTAGTTTTCTCATGTGTTTATGAGAACTGCTAAGTGGTTTACCGGGAAAATACGAGTCAGTTGGAGAATTTAATGTCATATCGGCACGTTGGCCATAGTAGCACAATGGTAGTGCGGCTGGACGGAAACCAGAAGATCCGTGGTTCAAATCCCGGCTATGGCATTGAATTTTTCAGTCTGACTCAACGTTTCCACAATTTAGCCTACACACGGCCAGTGTGAAAGAATAATTAATTTCCATTAATTAACCTAATAGTGGTTAACTATAAAGCCCGGGCCTTAAAGTACTTACATGTAGTAAGTCGCCATTAAGGTAGTTGTCTCATGTGTTTATGAGAACTCTAAGTGGTTTACCGGGAAAATACGAGTCAGTTGGAGAATTTAATGTCATATCGGCACGTTGGCCATAGTGGCACAATGGTAGTGCGGCTGGACCAGAAGATCCGTGGTTCAAATCCCGGCTATGGCATTGAATTTTTCATTCTGACTCTACGTTTCCACAATTTAGCCTACACACGGCCAGTGTGAAAGAATAATTAATTTCCAATAATTGACCTAACAGTGGTTAACTATAAAGCCTGGGCCTTAAAGTACTTACAGCTTAGTAAGTCGCCATTAAGGTAGTTGTCTCATGTGTTTATGAGAACTCCTAAGTGGTTTACCGGGAAAATACGAGTCAGTTGGAGAATTTATGTCATATCGGCACGTTGGCCATAGTAGCACAATGGTAGTGCGGCTGGACGGAAACCAGAAGATCCGTGGTTCAAATCCCGGCTATGGCATTGAATTTTTCAGTCTGACTCAACGTTTCCACAATTTAGCCTACACACGGCCAGTGTGAAAGAACAATTAATTTCCAATAATTGACCTAATAGTGGTTAACTATAAAGCCTGGGCCTTAAAGTACTTACATGTAGTAAGTCGCCATTAAGGTAGTTTTCTCATGTGTTTATGAGAACTGCTAAGTGGTTTACCGGGAAAATACGAGTCAGTTGGAGAATTTAATGTCATATCGGCACGTTGGCCATAGTGGCACAATGGTAGTGCGGCTGGACCAGAAGATCCGTGGTTCAAATCCCGGCTATGGCATTGAATTTTTCATTCTGACTCTACGTTTCCACAATTTAGCCTACACACGGCCAGTGTGAAAGAACAATTAATTTCCAATAATTGACCTAATAGTGGTTAACTATAAAGCCCGGGCCTTAAAGTACTTACATGTAGTAAGTCGCCATTAAGGTAGTTTTCTCATGTGTTTATGAGAACTGCTAAGTGGTTTACCGGGAAAATACGAGTCAGTTGGAGAATTTAATGTCATATCGGCACGTTGGCCATAGTAGCACAATGGTAGTGCGGCTGGACGGAAACCAGAAGATCCGTGGTTCAAATCCCGGCTATGGCATTGAATTTTTCAGTCTGACTCAACGTTTCCACAATTTAGCCTACACACGGCCAGTGTGAAAGGATAATTAATTTCCATACTCCACCTTATTGTTAATATTTAATTAAGCAAATTCTACTAAACCATGATATACTCCTTACGGAGACATTTGCATCTTTCAGGTATAACATTTAGTAACCATGTTGTCAGTACATCCACAAATTACACTTGTTTATCAGCAAAGGAGATAAAAAGTGCAGAGAGTTTCCTATTCTTAGCCTTTATTTTTTAATTTAATAAAAAATCAGTATTTTCTGAACATGGCCAACAAGTGTATCTCAAAATCCAGACGAAATTAAAAATGAGTGTTCTAAAATGTTTATATTCCAAAATTTCGTAAAAGTATGACCAAAACCGCATCGCAAAGGATTTTTTTACTCAAAGAAAAAAAGTAGTTTTCACAAACGAAGGTTTTTTTTTAATTTACCTCCTCCAAATTTGAGTCATATCGAACGATGAATGGAATCGGTGAAATGATTCTGAAATTAGCTCAGGATCCATAGAGCTTAGAGTTACCCGACATCTGTCTTTTAGAGTTAGGGAAAACCCCGGTAAAACCTTATCCAGGTAACTCACCCTGACCGAGACTCGAACTCGGGACCTCTTGAACGTGAGGCAGACACCCTGCCATCTACGCTACCTAGGCGGGTATTTAATGTTGTACACTCTCATACTTAAATGGTTGTGCTGGCCTGCCGGGAGTTTCCAAATGGTAAAATATTGGGATCCTGCCCTCTGCACTGTCGTGGCTCCTTGGGACGGCCACCCTCTTGTCTACTCTCTCATCCTTCCTCCCAGGGAAACTCACCTTGGAGCATAAGTACAACAGATCAAATTTGGTCGCAGTGCCGAATCCCCTCCGTAGCATAGTCCAATCCAGTAAAACTTAAAACAAAAGAATGTCTCAAAGGCTAGCTCCTGAAAGAATTGACTATCGCTCAGGCCTGCTACAATATATGTATGATTAACATAAAGTAAATATTAATAATAATAATAATAATAATAATAATAATAATAATAATAATAATAATAATAATAATAATAATAATAATAATAATAATAATAATAATAATAATAATAATAATAATAATAATAATAATAATAATAATAATAATAATAATAATAATAATAATAATAATAATAATAATAATAATAATAATAATAATAATAATAATAATAATAATAATAATAATAATAATAATAATAATAATAATAATAATAATAATAATAATAATAATAATAATAATAATAATAATAATAATAATAATAATAATAATAATAATAATAATAATAATAATAATAATAATAATAATAATAATAATAATAATAATAATAATAATAATAATAATAATTTGTACAAAGTGAGTAGAAAAAGTCATGTGAGTGTAGAGACTCCAAGACGTGTATTTCTAATAAGTGGTGAATACTGAATGTTTGGATGGTTACAAGAATGAGCAAAGGTTTGGTTATCTCGCAGTTTCCTAGAAAGGAGCACAGAGTCTCGTCTTGTTTATTACCGTTCGTTTTTTGTTGGACTGAGCACATGCAACAACACAAACAATGCTCTGGTGTTGTCAGTCATAGAGTGCAACTTAATTTCCCTGAGCACCACCAGTTCCTGGTAGTGGAACCAACAAAGGAACAGAAATCTGCAGCCTCATGCCTCATCATTTGGCCAATAATAAATCTGTCAGTCGGTAGCCAATTCAGTCAAACATGGCCCTTTTTTTTCCACGCAGCAGTCAGATTCCTTGTGATCATGCAGGTTTCTTGTGAAGTGGAATGCCTGCTTGATGTTAGCCGATGTGGAGGACTGAGGAATGCCGGGCTATATCCCAAACCTGGCCCGGGTTAATCAAGCAGTTACTTACTGCCTGCTTTCATATCTGGTTACAGAAGCCACCAAAAACACCTTTCAATCAACAATCACTTTACGTCTCAAACGATGAAATCTGTTCAACAAATCCACTGTTGCTTTTTATGTCCAAAAATTACTTTGTAGGATTACCTTTAAGAACACATGATTTAATATGCTGTCAGAGTCGATTAGATTTTCACTAGTGTCAATAAACTTTCAACATTTAGCTACCGACCCCGGAAAACCTTCGAAAAACACAAGTTTCAAATGAGTGGTCAGTTTAAATCGACTTCGGGGCCCGCGGATGGTCTCGTTCATTAGGACAGATTGTTGTAAAATTATATTTAAAAGTTTCTAAAGTATATTTTCTGAAAGAACACAAGTCAATAAAACCTTTTACGACAGTTTTATACATTACATTTAACACTTTTTGAACATTTCGAGATCTGCATCGTGTATAATACATGGAAAAGAATAGTTTTGCTTACCCGCATCTGTGGTGTGGTGCTACCGTGCCTGCTTCACGTTCAAGAGGTCCCGAGTTCGTATCTAGTCAGGGTGAGTTACCTGGATAAGGTTTCTTCGGGGTTTTCCCTTATCCTGATAGACGAATGTCGGGTAACTCTAAGCTCCATGGAACCCGGACTCATTTGAGCACCATTTCATTCATTGTCCGATATGACATAACGTTGGAGGACGTAAATTGAAAAAAATTGTTATCCTGAAAGAAGAATGTCTGGTAACTCTGAGCACTATGTACCCTGTACTCATTTCAAATCATTTCATTCATCGTCCGATATGATTTAACGTTGGAGGTTTTCTCTTATCCTGAAACATGAATGTCTGGTAACTATGAGCACTATGTACCCTGTACTCATTTCAAATCATTTCATTCATCGTCCGATATGACTTAACGCTGGAGGTTTTCCCTTATCCTGAAAGATGAATGTCTGGTAACTCTGAGCACTATGTATCCTGTTCTCATTTCAAATCATTTCATTCATCGTCCGATCTGACTTGACGTTGGAGGTTTTCTCTTATCCTGAAACATGAATGTCTGGTAACTCTAAGCTCTATGTACCCTGTACTCATTTGAACATCATTTCATTCATCGTCCGATATGACTTAACGTTGGAGGTTTTCTCTTACCCTGAAAGATGAATGTCTGGTAACTCTAAGCTCTATGTACCCTGTACTCATTTGAATATCATTTCATTCATCGTCCGATATGACTTAACGTTGGAGGTTTTCCCTTATCCTGAAAGATGAATGTCTGATAACTCTAAGCTCTATGTACCCTGTACTCATTTGAATATCATTTCATTCATCGTCCGATATGACTTAACGTTGGAGGTTTTCCCTTATCTTGAAAGATGAATGTCTGGTAAGTCTAAGCTCTATGTACCCTGTACTCATTTGAATATCATTTCATTCATCGTCCGATATGACTTAACGTTGGAGGTTTTCCCTTATTCTGAAAGATGAATGTCTGGTAAGTCTATGCTCTATGGACTTTGGACTCATTTGAGCATCATTTCATCTATCGCCCATTGGACGTAAGTTAAAAAGAAATGTCTGTTTTCAAAATATTTAACTATCTGCATAAAATTTAAAACAAATTTATTGCTGTAATAATCCAATATGAAACAAAATATAAGAAACACTTACTGTTCACCAACGCAAAAAAAATCCCTGACGGGAATGTGGTACCATTACACAGTGGGAGGACAGCTAGTGTATGTGACACAGAACGCCTGCTACAGGAGTATAACCGTTAAAAAAACACACGCCCTGTTCACTCAGTACTCTAAAACCGAGAAAATGTATTCAGAAAAGTAGAAGGTGTCTGCACATATGTTTTTGAATGCTCTGTAACTGAACTGATCTGAGGTGTCGTAAACATGTCGAGGGTGGGTGCTGGAACCTTCTCCAGCCCCCTCCTTCTCTTTTCCCTGCGAATTTCTTTGCTGTGCCAAACAGAAGTTAAGATTTGTTCATTTCAGTAAAGCCTCAGCAAAGCTTCTTGATTAAATCGCCATATCTTAGTCTTTAAAAAATGAAATGTGTAGTGTTTAACGCCCGCTTTTACTACATTGATGATACATTGTATGAAGATGGAGCACCGGTGGAATAAGATGGCGGGGAAAACCGGAGGTCAAGGAGAAAACCCGCCCCAGCGCCGTGTTGTCCACTACAAATCTCACTTTGCGGTCGCCTGGGATCGAACCCGGGCCGCCTTGGTGCGCGCCAAGCGGTCTAACCGCTGAGCCACGGCTCTTTGTCTTTAAGTTAATTATATACACAGTGTTCATTTTTATTCGTTATTTCCCGCATTCCGTCTGAGCAAGAATGACGTCATAGTTGACTGGTGAAATCATAGTGCCCTCTACGGAGAAGAAGCGCTAATTTTTGAGGAACAGTAAGCAAATTACAGCGTTTTGTGGTTGCTGTGGTAACTAATACAGCCAGCTTCCCCTGGATATGAACACAGACCACCGTGTCTTCATGGTTGAACATTACTTTCGTACCGGCATTAAAATTGGTGCGACATATAAATATAATTTAAACCATTGCATAGATGAGTTTATGCAACATTATCCAACATTCAGACAAGCCCCTCGCAGCGTAATGTTGTCAAAAGTGTCCAGGTACCGTCAAATTGACATACTTTGGCAGGCAACATAAACGTCTTACGTATTATCAGTATACGATGTAAACCTTTTGATATTCTCACGCTTAATTAAAATGTCTATTAATGTTGGTATCCTTTTATCTTTTAAAACCAATAGGTGCATCAAACATTTCCAAGATACAGGATCAGTTACTCGCAAAAAGAGAGACACTGGACGCTATAAAGCGACTGGTCCCAATCTAGAAGCAATAAATAATGTTATGACAGAAAGACCTCAAGCATACCTTCTCGTAATACAGAGAGTGTTTAAGGGGAAGAGAGAACGGAAATATAAGAAAATGGACACATAAGACTGTGTACTAGAGATATTTTCTTGTTTAGACTTGGATAAAAGCTCTGTTCATACTGTAACACTAATTTATTTTTCATTTCTAGAATATGTTCTTATACTTTTTTGGTTTGTAATGAAGTTACATTGTGAGGAAACTGTGGGTGATAGAAAAGAATTGAGATCAAATTGAAATATTTCTATTTTATGTGACAGGTTTACAATATGCATTTATGTCTACTGTAACAGAAAAACAGATGTTCACTGTGAAATAAGTGTTCATTGACTTATCATTTCGTATATTCTTCATCGTATACTTTTATGGCTGCATAATTAGCTTTTTTTGTAATTTACGTCCTCCAACGTTGTCATATCGGACGATGAAGTAAATGGGTGAAATGATGGTCAAATGAGTCCGGGATACACGGAGCTTAAAGGTACCCGACATTCGTCTTTCAGGATAAGGGAATATCCCGGAAAAAACCTTATCCAGGTAACTTATCCCAACCGAGATTCGAACTCGGGACCTTTTGAACGTGAGACAGACACGCTACCATCTACGCTACTGAGGTGGGCATAATTAGCTTTGCATTGCAGTGTATAGTTTTTTATAAGCAGTTATCGTATCTACGCACCATGCGAAATTACGCACCTTTATATTACGTGGGCGACCCCCTCTCAAATAATAGATTTACCAGCCGGTAGAGGGAGGCCTCAAAGCTGCTGTCAGCACATCAAATACGATGGCTAGCCTTTAGGGGTATCGTATATAAACTCGCTCCATCAGCGATGCTATTGATGACATGACGTCAAATTTTGCACGGTAAAACTAGAGATAAAAATGAACACAGTGTAGGTACGAAGTACTGATATTGAAGTTAACTAGTTTTGTGTATATATATTCTCTGTTACATAGTTATAGTACTGGAAACAGTTATTTATAATTCAGAGGCTAAGAGGAGGGGCTTTTTTTATTATTATTTTTGTAAGCAGCCGTGATTCCGAAACGAGGACGCCGTCCGAGTCCTACGAACAAAATATAAACCTTTTGACACGTACATCATGCATTATTTGCAGACAGTCCTGAATATTTTTAGATATATTATACATTCTATATAAATATATGGAATTGCTTTACCTTTCTCATGGTCATGTTGTTCGTTTGTCTTGTGTATTGCCAACTTGACTTCTACAAAACCAGAACATTATGCATATGGGAGGCAGCGACAGTAAAACGATGAAAATAACCTGACAAAAGTTTAAGTAATTAATAAATTACAATATTTGCAAACTCACTTGTCTTTTGAGAAAACTGAAATCATGGCCTTCTTCAATGGGTGTGATAGTTGCATTCCGCAACAAAACAAAGTCGGCATTACTCGTCTTTTAAAAGTATGTTAGGATTGAGCGAAAGAATTGTTTACTTTTAAGGCAGTCGTCAACTGTTTAGAGGCCAACTTTCGCTATCAACTATTCCTCTCAAAAATGGCTTATGGAGATTTTATTGGAAGCTGTGATCGAGAAGCATAAAAAGTATTGGTTGAGTAGGTATGTGTAATTTTGTGGCGAGACAAGGTTTGTTGAGTTGGCAGGCCTGGCACATCGCGCCAACCAAAGCGTGCTCAATAAGTTAATGAAATGTGACGTTGTTTAACGAGCCAATGAGCATCCAGAGAGACAAAACAAAAGACTGCCGCCCGCCATTAGAACGAGCATAAATCCAATTAAGTTGACAGTTGTGAACATACCTTCTTAAACCTGTGGGAAACCAGGCAAGATGAAGTTTCCGGTTCGAGTCCAGTTCAGGGCCTCGAACCCAGGAATCTCCCGCTACGGGTCGCAATTAGGAACGCGTCTGTCTGAGAAATGGGTTAATTATTGGACTGGGTTCCTAGTTTTTGTGTCCTCATCATTCCTACACTTGTAAACCTACTTTCATGTTTAAAATATCAAAAACACGAATCTTATAATATGATTTAGTCTCCAAAAATGATTATTAAGAGATCTGTAGCAAATATAACGTGCAGAGCGTTTCTAGGAAATGGACACAAAATGTGTTTTTTTTTTTTTTTAAATAGATTTTTGTAATTTCATCAACGTTCTTCAGTTGGACAGGTAGAGTCAAACTGAAACATTCACGCCCGATTTCACCAACAGATGTTAAAATCGACGTTAACAAATGTAAAGTAACAGTTGTAACAGCGCTAACAAAGCTGTTAAATTTCTTGCATTTCACCAATGTGTTTTCTGAAAATGTTAACAAACACCTGTTAACGCCAAGAGACTTGTAAATATTACAGCTATGGAAGGTTATGGACGAGTCGTCTTATTTTCTGAACGTACTGCGAAGCGCTTTTGTTTTCAATATCGTCGGCACGTAGCTGAAAGAATTGCGGGTGAATAAAATCGTAAACAAAAACCGTGAAACCAATTTCTCATCGATGGAGAAAGAATTATTAATTGGATTGGTGACGAAGTATAAGGATATGTGGAAAATAAGAGGACGGATGCGGAGAATGTAAAAGAGAAAGATGTCACGTGGTAAAAAATTGGAAACAAATTTAATTCCAATGCATGTGTCACTATTACAAGCATGAAACAACTTCGTTTAGTATTACGTAAATTTAAAACCAGATGCGAAGGACAAGTGGCGAGTGACTTGAACGCTTCAAGACGGGAGTAAATTATAAAATCTCAAAGTTGTTAATACTTGAAGCAAAGGCGAGATCGGCATATTCCTTTCGATGCATGTTCTAACTCAATATTACGTAAATTTAAAACAAAGAGCGAAGAAGGACGAGTGACTTGAACGTTTCAAGACGCGAGGTGGACAGTGTATTATGCACATAATTCAGTAAATTATAAAATCTCAAAGTTGTTAATACTTGAAGCAAAGGCGAGATCGGCATATTCCTTTCGATGCATGTTCTAACTCAATATTACGTAAATTTAAAACAAAGAGCGAAGAAGGACGAGTGACTTGAACGTTTCAAGACGGGAGGTGGACAGTATATTATCCAAATAATTCAGTGAATTATAAAATTGCAAAGTTATTAGTACTTGAAGCAAAAGCGAGATCGGCATACTCCTTTCGATTCATTTTCTAACTCAGTATTACGTAAATTTAAAACAAAGAGCGAAGAAGGACGAGTGACATGATCGTTTCAAGACGGGAGGTGGACAGTGTATTATCCACATAATTCAGTGAATTATAAAATCGCAAAGTTATTAGTACTTGAAGCAAAAGCGAGATCGGCATATTCCTTTCGATGCATGTTTTAACTAAGTATTAGGAAAATTTAAAACGAGGAGCGAAGAATGACGAGTGACTTGAACGTTTCAAGACGGGAGGTGAACAATGTATTATCCGCATAATTCAGTGAATTATAAAATCGCAAAGTTTTTAATACTTGAAGCAAAGACGAGATCGGCATATTCCTTTCGATGCATGTTTTAACTCAGTATTACGCAAATTTATAACGAGGAGCGAAGAAGGACAAGTGAAGAGTGACTTGAACGTTTCAAGACGGGAGGTGAACAATGTATTATCCACATAATTCAATGAATTATAAAATCGCAAAGTTATTAATACTTGAAGCAAAGACGAGATCGGCATATTCCTTTCGATGCATGTTCTATCCTCTTTTGTTAAGGACTTAACAACAGAAATTTGGTTTGTTAGTTTAACAAGAGATTTGACACGAGTGTTAAGTTAACACTAGTTGGTGAAATGCAATTTTTGTTATAACTATTGTTAAACCCGTGTTAAGTCTTAACATATGTTGGCGAAATCGGGCTTCTGTGTCATAGCCGAGATTTGAATAATTGAGGATCTCCCACTTGCCGTCTGCTTGCTCTTAAGCGTTGAGTTACCACGCAAACATGTCAGCACGACATTAAATTTTCCAGCTGACTCATATTTTCCACGTAAATTGCTAGGACTTCACATATACGATAAGATTCGCACCTTTTGTGGTGACTTACTATGCCGTAAGTACTTAAGTCCCAGACTTTATAGTTTAGAACACTATTATTAGGTTAATAGAAATTAATTGTTCTTTCACACTAGCCGTGTGTCGGATAAGGCTTCGAAAGGTAGAGTCAGATTGAAAAATTCAATTCCATAGTCGAGATCTGAAACACGGATCTTCCTGTATCTGTCCGGTTGCCCTCAACTGTTTTCTTGCCTACATGCTCATTTCATTAAAATTAATATTGCATTTATGGGCAGAAGCGACAGCATTTGAAATTTAATTTCAATAGCAACTAATATTTCGGAAAGAGTTTATTCAAAAAGTATTTTAATAAGAATTACATGATTATGCATAGCTACTGCTTTTTTACTCACTCTTTACTTTTTTATTTTTTTATTTACGTTCTCTAAAGTTAAATCATAACGGACTATAAATGACAAATGAGTAAAGGATACATATAGCTTAGGGTTACTAGACATTCATCTTTCAGGATAAGAGAAAACCTCCAAGGATAAGTCATATCGGACAATGAATGAAATTATGTTCAAATGAGTACAGGATACATAGAGCTTAGAGTTACCAGACATTCATCTTTCAGGGTAAGGAAAAAAACGGAGAAAACCTTATCCAGACAAGTCCTCCGGATCAAGATTCGAACTCGTGACCTTTTGTACATGAAGCACACACGCTACTGCTACATTAAAAAAAAAAAAAAACACGTGTCACCCTTTGGACAGCAGAAGTCAAAAACGAAAATGCGGTTGAAACCTAACATGGCAATGTCTATCCACCATAAAAAGACAAGTGGGTCATGAAGAGGGAGAGGGCATATGTCACCCATGCTGCCAGATCTAATGCTTGTTTCAGTAACTGCAGTGATAGCTATTGTGCATGAGTGAGTTATGTGACAACACTGTGTATCGGGAAAGCGAGCATAAACATCATGTGGACAGCAAAACTGATTATTACTCGACAGATGGTTGAGGCATATTGACCTTCAGGGGATCAACGCTGCGTTTGTCCCTAATCAGGTCTTATCTGGTCGATTAGAAGAGTGAAATATTAGTAAGTGTAGTAAGTTGCGAAACACAAATAGAGCGATTGGAAGCTGCGTGTGTCTACTTTCCACCAACACAAAGTAAGTCCCTGAAAGGAATGCGTCCCCTTACACAGTGGGACAAGGACAGCGAATGTGTATGACAGGGAACGTATGCTACACAAGGAGCAGAACCGTTAAAAAATATGCGCCCTATTCTTTCTGTACACTAAAACCGAGAATATTCATCCACAAAAGTAGAAACCGTCAGAATGTTTTTGAATGGTCTGTAACTGAACTGACATGGGGTATCATAAACTACCTTGGGAGGGTGTAGGAACCTTTTCCAACCCCCGTGCGTCTCATTCTCCCCTGTGGTATACGGTATATGATATGTTTTCTCGCGCCTGGCGATGTATGACACATTGCTGTCCGAAAGACACGATTATATCTGAACAGAGTATACATACACTGGATTCGCCGTGTATGCGCGATAAGCTGAGGTAAACTGCTCTGTGTTGCGAAGTTTTTCCGATACGTCTTCTCGCTTTGCCATGTAATACGTTATACATTGCTGTGCCTTGCCTTCTTGTGGTGGGTAGAAAGTACTTAACTAAGTATCTTCCGAGAATTCGACACATCCTCAAGGAAATCCCGTCACCACAGGTTACACTTTACATAAAATATATTGGCAAAATGTTGACATTTTTTTTTCAAGAATGGCTTTAACAGCTTTGATTTCTATCATATTTTTATGATACGCTTATGACAGGTGTGTATCTTGAATTTTCTAAAGTTGTCTTCATTGTTATAGCGTTAATGTAAGAGTAAAAATAAACGCCGTATAGGTGATACAAGACGTTAAATCTCATTTTGTCTGGCTATACTTAGGGAATCCACTTGCTGTGTGACTTCACACGTGGCCTAGTGTAACAGTTGAAAGAGTAAACACAGAAGATCTGCACATCGACGACCACATGTTGCTTACCAATAAAAGAGTTTCTCTGTTACTGACTCAATTACCTCCCAAAACGTTTTCCACGTTTTACCACCTAAATATTTGTGTAGCTGTAATTATCTGTTAATTGAGTAGGGCCCCGCTCGCACACACACACGTGCAGCTGTGTCCCGCCAACGACCAGCAATAAAAACTGGAATTAAGATGGACAAGATAAATGAGTTCTCGACGCTACAAGGACATCATTTCGGAATTAAAATAAAGTGTACGTTTTAAGGGCATACTATTCCTTGTTTACAAGAATTCGTTTATTGTGTTTTGGCTTTTATACGTGTAACAACCTGTTTTTGTGGAACTCTTCTTTGTTTTGTTTTTGTATTCGGGAACAAGTTTGCCTTTGTGTGATTTTCGGATGCGAGGCGATTGTCAACTTCATACCTTTGCGATCTCGCCACTCTCAAACTGTGGATAGTGTACCCCTAGTATGGCGCGAGTCTACACCGCACCCTACAGGAAGAATTTAAGTAGATTTCAAATTGTAGTTTTAATAAAAATCCTTATTACAATTTTTGAAAAAAAAAAAAATCACAATTTTTAAAAAGCATTGCGTATGTACAAAACTTTGGGCCGGGAACTTTACTTTGATATTTTCGTGTCCCTTAATTAAAAATGTTAATTTACATACCAAAATGTAAACCTACGCGTACTATAATATTAAGAGTTGACAGTAGACATACCATGTAAGGTTACGTTATCATTTGTAAATTTTTAAAATCCAAATATATCTCGTTTTGTCACAGTCACAGTCAAAATAACTTAAATATGACGATTGAAAGATACATAACACTAAAATAGATTGGTTTTAAAATATTTTAAGCCTGCTTGTATGTCTTTGGGTTCGAGGTCAGACAATACTGCCATATTTGTAATACAATACCCTAAAGTAGTTTATGACATACTCACTCAACAAAAAGGGAGGTGGATAAGGTGTTTCCCGGGGATTTCCCTTATCTCGAAACATAAATAGGTATATAGTAACTGTAAGCTCTTGGAACCTGTACTCATTTGAAAATCATTTCATTCATCGTCCGAATGACAACGTTGAATGTTTCCTTCTATCCTGAAAGATGAATTCAGGTAACTCAAAGCTCTATGTAACTTATAATCATTTGAATATCATTTCATTCATCGTCCGATATGACGTTGGAGGTTTTCCCTTATTCTGAAAGATGAATGTCTGGTAACTCTAAGCTCTACGTAACCTGGACTCATTTGAACATCATTTCGTTCATCGTCCGATATGACTTAACGCTTGAGGTCTTCCTTTAACCTGAATGATGAATGTCTGGTTACTCTAAGCTCTTCGGAGCCTGGACTCATTTGAATATTTCATTTATCGGCCGATATGACTTAACGTTAGAGGTTTTCCTTTATCCTGAAAGATGAATGTCTGGTAACTCTAAGCTCTACAGAACTTGGACGTATTTGAATATTTCATTCATCGTCCGATATGACTTAACGTTGGAGGTTTTCCCTTATTCTGAAAGATGAATGTCTGGTAACTCTAAGCTCTATGTACCCTGTAGTCATTTGAACATTATTTCATTCATTGTCCGATATGACTTTTCGTTGGAGGTTTTCCCTTATCCTGAAAGATGAATGCCTGGTAACTCTAAGGTCTACTGAACTTGGACGTATTTGAATATTTCATTCATCGTCCGATATGAGTTAACGTTGGAGGTTTTCCCTTATCCTGAAAGATGAATGTCTGGTAACTCTAAGCTGTATGTACCCTGTACTCATTTGAACATCATTTCATTCATCATCCGATATGATTTAACGTTGGAGGTTTCCTCTTATCCTGAAAGATGAATGTCTGGTAACTCTAAGCTGTATGTGCCCTGGTCTCATTTGAAGATTATTTCATTCATCGTCTGATATGACGTTGGAGGTTTTCCCTTATCCTGAAAGAAATTAATCCACTAAATCAACATTCTAAAATTAAGAATGGATATAGGTTCAATTTAATCACTCTATAAATAAAATCCCGTTTGTATGTAGACTTAGAATTGCTTGGTAACAAATTTGAAAACACTCTTGGCTTCCTCCCAAACTTTGTCTGGGATTGATATCTTCTGTTCTTTCAGTCGTTCTATTAAACATCATTTTTCTTAATTAGTGTGAATCAATGGCTGAATTAATTGTTTGGAAGTTGTTATTTAAAGTATACCAACAATTAAAGCTACTAGGTAACATCAATTGTTTCATATTAGGTATTAGCCAACGACATAAATCTAGCCCGCCTAAGTCTATATATATATATATATATGCTCCAGAAAATAATTAGAGTAATAATTCTTTTTAATGATTAGGGAAAATGCTGGGTAAAACATTGCATGGTACTAGACCTATTTATACATTCACAGAAATTAACAAACCTTTCATTCGTGGATCAAACATCTATGTCTTACCATAAGTAACTTGTCTCGAAACAAACAAAACACTATCGGGAAGGTCTAAGTGCTGTACCAAACGAAGCACAACGTCGGATATTTCCCCAAGTATTCCTATAAATATAACATGCAGAATTTTGTGATATCCACGTGACGTGAAGAAGAACAAGAAGAAGAAAATAATCCGTGGATGATGAATATCTTCACCTCAAAGAGTTATGAACTGTTTACTGCTGAAATATTTCTGTAATTGTATCTCTAGCGTTTACGACGCAATAATGCATTTAATGAAGGCAGGCAGCCAGAGAAGAGTTTATCGTCGCCTGAGGACTGTCTGTGTACACTCAGCAGGTTGGTAACCCTGCATCTCAACTACTTCGGTACCAACTGTCAAGTAACTCACACTCTTATGTACAGTAAACACAAACAGATCACCGCGGTCACGTGCGTTCGCATTGACACAACACAGTTATCACACTTTTGACCATTAAAAGGATATATTTATTCGAAATGAATATAAACAACATGCACCATACTGATCACAGAAATTAAATGCTACTTACGTCACCTGTTTCCCTCTAATCTGAACTAGAAGTTTGCTCTATTTTTGCCCGGAGTTCCGACCTTACTTTTATGTGCGCTGTAAATGCTTGAAACCGACGCGTCGTTTAACTCTGGATATTAATTTCAGTTCATTTATAACAGTTTCTCGCTGGATTTGCTAAACACGTTCAATATTATTGTATTTTTGCCACTTTGTAACTTACGTTTAATAACACTCGATCGTTCCGATACTGCTCTGTTTTTTGCCCTGTCTCCTAGTTACGCTGTAGTTAGTCTACTTACAAATTCACTTATGCCCTATTTCACCAACAGAAGTTAACACTTAACACGGCTGTTAGTCTATTTAGTAATGTTATAACAAAAATTGCATTGCACCAGCATGTGTTAGATTAACACTCGTGTTAAACCAATTGTTAAACTAACAAGCTATATCTCTGTTGTTAAGCTGCTAAGAATTTCAGAATTGTCAAGATGGCGGACGTGAGCGCAGCTTTTGATGTCGATTTGCTATATTTTAGACCGCCTAAATGGATTCCTAATAGAGTACGGCCTATGAGAAGCTATCAACAGAAGTTTTTCTACATAGGTATAGACTGTGCCAAAAAGTTGCTATGAAGGTTACTGCGGAAGTACAAGAGAGGTTAGAACATGCATCGAAAGGAATATGCCGATCTCGCCTTTGCTTCAAGTATTAATAAATTTGCGATTTTATAATTTACTGAATTATGTGGATAATACATTGTCCACCTCCCGTCTTGAGACGTTCAAGTCACTTGTCCTTCGCTCCTTGGTTTAAATTTACGTAATACTGAGTTAGAACATGTATCGAAAGGAATATGCCGATCTCGCCTTTGCTTCAAGTATTAATAACTTTGTGATTTTATAATTCACTGAATAATGTGGATAATACACTGTCCCCCTCTCGTCTTGAAATGTTCAAGTCGCTCGTCCTTCTTCGCTCCTCGTTTTAAATTTACGTAATACTGAGAACATGCATCGAAAGGAATATGCCGATTTCGCCTTTGCTTCAAGTATTATTAACTTTGCGATTTTATAATTCACTGAATTATGTGGATAATACACTGACCACCTCCCGTCTTGAAACGTTCAAGTCACTCGTCACTTGTCCTTCGCTCTTTGTTTTAAATTTACGTAATACTGAGTTAGAATATGCAATCGAAAGGAATACGCTGATCTCGCCTTTGCTTCAAGTATTAATAATTTTGCCATTTTATAATTCACTGAATTATGTGGATAATACACTGTCCATCTCCCGTCTTGGAACGTTCAAGTCACTCGTCACCTCTGTCCTTCGCAGAAGATGCGACTGTAGACACTGAAGTTTATATGAGTGCCTTGCACCTCGTTTTACGGAGAGGATATCTAATTGAGAGAAGGTTACTTCCAGCAAGATGGGGCAACGTCCCATACATCTGACACTATGGAACTTGTAACCAGTTTGTGTGATAGTCGAATAATCTCAAAAGGTCTGTGGCCTCCCAGATCCCGTGACCTAATCTCACCGGATTTTTTCTTGTGGGGATATCTAAAAAATTGAGTGTACAAGAACAGGCCACGGACAATTGACGTTTTCAAGGAATCCATTCGAACGGAAATAAGTAACATTGGCGAGGATACTCTCCGTAAAACTTCAAAGATTATGGTGAGACGAGTACAAACATGTATAGATGCTGGTGAGGACACTTCCACCATTTTCTCTGAGATGTAAATAGTGTAATGTAATCTTGCAACTGTGTGTTATATTCTCCCAAAGTTGTACGTGTGTCCTATATTTGGTTCGAAAGTTATGGCCTATTGAAATGGTTCAGGTTTATATGGATCGCTCTGTACTTAGTACTCAATAATCTATGCTTTAGAGGAAATGAAGTGAGCTTTCAAACATTACTACATTTAATAACAAATTAAACGGATATCTTGAGTTTTCTGGGAATGCTCTCAGAAGTCTTCTAGGTGGCTCTGGTAAACCGTAAGAGGTGGACAATATCCTACTGCAAAAAAAAAAGTCATTAAAGCTCACAATTTATGAAAAACGTACTTTGCTGTAGAATATACCATTTTCGAGATATTCCTTGTTGTATGTTTGAATTTTCCAATACTTATACTTTTCTTAAACTGGAAGTAATTAGATCTTCCGATGTTAAACAAATGGTAGCTCAATAGTTAAGAGCATTCGTGGTTCAAATCCTGACTATGTTATTGAATTTTTTAGTCTGGCTCTACCTATCCATACTTGGGTTACAAATGGCTAATGTGGAAAAACAATTGATTTCCACCAATTAACCTAATAGTTGTAAATTATGAAGCCTGGGACTTAAGTACTTACAGTATAGTAAGTTGTCACAAAAGGTGCGTATCTCATTGCACATGAGAACCGCTAGTGGTCTATCGAGAAACATAGGTGTAATTTGTAGAACTAAATGTCGCACTTGTACGTTGGCCATGGTAGCTCAGTGGTTTAGAGAACCGGATGCAAACCTGGAGATCTATGGTTCAAATCCCGGCTATGGCATTGCACTGTTCAGTCTGACTCTACCTTTCCATACGTTATGCGTTTATAATAACCATGTGTATTTTTTTTAATTCGAATGCTTAAGTATTCAAGTGCAAGCCTTTGGAAATATTTATTAATATTTTAGTAATTTATAAAATTCATTTAGAACTGCTTTATAGCGCCAGATCCGTGAGGTACAAATGGTCTTTTCAAGGATGAAACAATTATCAAAAATGGGTACAGAAATAACCGTACGGTGATAGAAGATTTTAAGTTGCTCAAATGAAACTTGTGGAGCTTTTTAGTTTTTCCACACGCGTTAACATTTTCAAATTGCTGTTGATGGCAATAAATATCCAAATTTAAAGTGCGGATATGCTTTCTGTGAGGAGTGAATACGATTTATTCGCTAGGGGCAACTGAAGATTGAACGTTTCAAGGTTGATTGAATGAATCGCTGCTTGTACACACGCCCACATAGTCCCATGTCGTGTCTGGAAGCAATCCTTTTGTTTATTCATGCCTGACCGAGGCTCGATCTGCAGCCCCTGCACTTCAACATGACCTTCATTGCTCTTTTACTTACATTACCACCTAAACAATATCTGATATGCTGCGTTCACATGGCTTTTTCATACCACTCTTCACACTTGTTAAACTTTTGCTACATATTTACATATTTCATTGTATATCTAACAGTACACAGTATTAAGATGCTAACTATCAAATCCAGATGTCTCCACAGAGTCCACAAGTGTAAGCGTGTCTGTGATATATGACAATCTAATGGTCCTTGACGACCAAAGGCCAACATAACAAAAAATGAATACAGTAAACAAAAGCGATATTCAGATTTTTAAAAGAGCGACGTTATGCTGTGCCTTTGAAATTGTTTTCCCTTTTTATGGCCATGAAAAGAAACAAAGAGCTAAAAAAATGATATATTACATTTACGTGATTTTTCTCATGATTACCCTCTTATCGCTTATAAGTATATATACAAACTATTCTTACGAAAACGTATTTTCTTATCTACTAATCCAAATAAAACCTTACAAAGAAATAGTGACAAGAACAAAAGAAGGGACAATTTTCAAATGTCTAACTACTGGTCTTAGAATTGCATATTCTTTCCATGACATCGGGAGAAACAATTGAATATCGAGAGAACTTTAAAAGAATGACGAATTATTGAACAGTTCGAAACGTTAAAAGCGAATATTTCGGATATGGCTTATGCTTCTAAAGGTTTTGTAATATATTGTGTATTTTAAAGATATACTTTGTTTTGCGTACTTAAGTTTTAATCTATCACTTAACATTTATCAGTTATATAAAATTGTGATTCAGAATAAAGAGGACTCCAGAAGCTATGCAAGGAATCTGTAAAATATATCTTTATTTGTGATGGAAGCAGCTTAAACATACTTTTTTCAATTAAAACTATTAGTCATCATTAATTGCTTGAGAATTTACCTGAAAATCTCAAAACTTCAAAACTCAAAAACGAAATGCCAGATAAAACCGAAAGTATATTTTAATTTTCGTATATTTGAATCACAAAATAAAGCAAAAGTAAAGCTTCTCGTCAAAACTCAACCCCCAAATAACCCTGCATTTTGAAAATAATCCCAAGTGCTTTATGATCTAAAAATTACTAAACACTTTTTGTTAAAATAACATCTCTATCTTATTTGTATTACAAATAAACTATTGGTTAGTTCTTGCAAAAAGAAAAATAAACAGGGACAAGAAATATAAAGAATATAAGAAAGGACGTTGCGTGGGGTGTGGAAAGAAAGGGGCTAATTAAGTAACAAGGAGGCATGGAGGTTAAGAGCTACCTGGCAGAGCAGAAGACCAGGGAGTCATGTAAGCCAAGGTAGCAACAAGGAGGCATGGAGGTTAAGAGCTACCTGACAGAGCAGAAGACCAGGGTGTCATGTAAGCCAAGGTAGCAACAAGGAGACATGGAGGTTAAGAGCTACCTGACAGAGCAGAAGACTAGGGTGTCATGTAAGCCAAGGTAGCAACAAGGAGACATGGAGTTTAAGAGCTACCTGACAGAGCAGAAGACCAGGGTGTCATGTAAGCCAAGGTAGCAACAAGGAGACATGGAGGTTAAGAGCTACCTGGCAGAGCAGAAGACTAGGGTGCCATGCAAGCCAAGGTAGCAACAAGGAGGCATGGAGGTTAAGAGCTACCTGACAGAGCAGAAGACTAGGGTGTCATGTAAGCCAAGGTAGCAACAAGGAGACATGGCGTTTAAGAGCTACCTGACAGAGCAGAAGACTAGGGTGTCATGTAAGCCAAGGTAGCAACAAGGAGACATGGAGTTTAAGAGCTACCTGACAGAGCAGAAGACCAGGGTTTCATGTAAGCCAAGGTAGCAACAAGGAGACATGGAGGTTAAGAGCTACCTGACAGAGCAGAAGACCAGGGTGTCATGTAAGCCAAGGTAGCAACAAGGAGACATGGAGGTTAAGAGCTACCTGACAGAGCAGAAGACCAGGGTGTCATGTAAGCCAAGGTAGCAACAAGGAGACATGGAGGTTAAGAGCTACTTGACAGAGCAGAAGACCTGGGTGTCATGTAAGCCAAGGTAGCAACAAGGAGACATGGAGTTTAAGAGCTACCTGACAGAGCAGAAGACCAGGGTGTCATGTAAGCCAAGGTAGCAACAAGGAGGCATGGAGGTAAACAGCTACCTGACAGAGCAGAAGACTAGGGTGTCATGCAAGCCAAGGTAGCAACAAGGACACATGGAGGTTAAGAGCTACCTGGCAGAGCAGAAGACAAAGTGTCATGTAAGATAAGGTAGCAACAAGGAGGTGTAGAGGTTAAGAGCTACGTGGCAGAGCAGAAGACCAGGGTGTCATGTAAGCCAAGGTAGCAACAAGGAGGTGTAGAGGTTAAGAGCTATGTGGCAGAGCAGAAGACCAGGGTGTCATGTAGGCCAAGGTAGCAACAAGGAGGTGTAGAGGTTAAGAACTACGTGGCAGAGCAGAAGACCAGGGTGTCATGTAAGCCAAGGTAGCAACAAGGAGGTGTAGACGTTAAGAGCTATGTGGCAGAGCAGAAGACCAGGGTATCATGTAAGCCAAGGTAGCAACAAGGAGGTGTAGAGGTTAAGAACTACGTGGCAGAGCAGAAGACCAGGATGTCATGTAAGCCAAGGTAGCAAGAAGGTAAAGAAATAAATGTAGCCAAAATCGGTAAATTGTAAAATTATGGAATATGCACAATAAATAATTCAATTCAATTCAAATTAATATATTTGTGTAAAAGCGTTTCTTGATTGAAATGAACTAGATGTGCTTTTTAACAACGGTTTGTAAAAGAGATTTACAAATAAATTACTTTGGAAAGACAAGAAATTCCTGCTAATGTAACAAATAAGATTGTTTTCACAAGTACGTAGAAATTACTAAGTAAAATCACTTATTAATATCCAGAAATACTTCATGGCAATGATTTATCTTTAATTGATATTAATATTGTTATTTATTTGTATAGTTTCCATTACATGTTCACTACAATGACTGACATCTAACAAGCACTATTATACCTTCTGTACAAATACATGAAATAGCTGACCCAAGATTTACTCGCTGACTATATAAGAAGTCTCCTATATATCTATTTTTCTTTTCACTCATCCCCGTTAACACGCGTAATGCCACTACGTCTTCGTTCACGTTGTCCCACTTCTTATCCCATATTTTTCTCGTGCAATTTGTTAACTCATTCAATTCTATCAGGATTTCTCTTTAACAAAACTGAGGGAATTTTGTAATTGAGCTACCTCATCGATATATATATATATATAATATCTCATTGGGAACAAAATAATAGTAACAATATAACTTTGTTTATTATCAGTAATCAACATATGTATATAAAACTAATAAGAAAACAGGATAAACTCGAAACAAAAGAAAGACAAGACTGTTATTACTCCATGTACGATGCTAGAGAGTAGATAAAACAATATTTCTTAACTCGCTGTTCCTTTGTTATTCTGTGAGGCCGTACGTAATTATTATGAGCTTTTAGATTATCGTTGACACAGATATAGTTAGCTTCGTTAGCTTTTGTAGACATTGCATAAAACTAAATGTTTTGTTTATTATGTAACAGACTGGAATTTCATGTAGACAGTAATTTTTACGTATTTCAAAGGTATGTCTGCCAAGTTTGCAGCAAGTCACTACAACGGTATGGAAAGAATATCTCGTTATTGAATTTTACACATGTATATTAAGATGAGGCAACGGTATGAAAGTTGATGCACAAGCATCGAAAGCAGGACTCCAGATGGTGTTCCCGTCACAACAGGTGTATATGAAGCAAAGCAAGACTATAACGCTCGTAAACCTTGGTATGAACATGACCGGAGTCGAATACAAAAAATACAACAATCTCGTCTTATGTGATTCCAGAAACCACCACGTGAACATGCACATCCTGCGACAATCTGCATAATACAGAGACACGACGACCTAGGGGAATTATACTCGAGAAACATAAAAAAAAAAGTGTTACACTGACATAAGCTTTTCTCCTCTCTACCGTTTATTAGTGGGAATACTAACTAGTTTATTTTTCTATTGACCTCATATGCATAGCTACGTTAGACATTTCGTAGCTGTAGTCAAATGTTTCACAACTGACGGACAGTCTTACAATTACGTGGGCTGTTCAATAAAGAATGATCACAACTTTTTTTTTTTTTTTTTCAGAATGTACCTTTACTCATCCTCATAATTTTAATGGTCCTTCTCAAAATAGTCTCTCTGAACGCGATGTACTTGTTTCAGCGTTTCTTCCAGTCTTCCAAGACATGCTGAAAACCTTTTTTTTAGAGATCCTTCAAAATCACCTCAGCAGCCTTCACCACTACTTCTGATGATAGATAATGCCTTCCACGAAGGCGTTTCTTCAAGTTAGGGAATAGAAAAAAGTCACATGGGGCTAAATCCGGACTATAGGGAGAGTAAGGAATGCACTTCAAGTTGATTTTTGCAAGATATTCAGCAACAACATCGGCAATATGCGGCCGCACATCCAGCCTGCTTCAGAGAAATGTCTTTCGCGCCTAATATGGATTTGCAATGTCTTCAGGACAGCCCTGTAGTATTGTCCAGTTACTGAAGTGTGTGCAGGTACAACACGCTGATAAACCATTCCATGAATATCAAAGAATGAGATGACCATAGCTTTCCCAGCAGAAGCAAACCACTTTTGCTTCTTTAATTGTTGGTGATGAAGGAGAATTCCACACTGAGCTTTGCTGTTTGCTCTCAGGATCAAAATGATGTAGCCATGTTTCTCTCATCAACGTGTGGGTGGCACCCAATGAAATGTTCAGTATTTCAGAAAGGGATCTTAAGGCAATTCGTCGATCATCTGTCACAATGGCAGCAGCAATGTTGATGTTTTCTTGTGTAAGAACAGTAACTGGAGCACCGGGTCCACATTGCTTTGAAATTGATTGTCTCCCATCTTTAAACATTTTAAACCACCTTCGAGCTGTGCTGTAGGGAAGAACAGACTCTCCATAGGCCTCCTGTAACATTGTGTAGGCCTGAACTGAAGATTTGTTGAGACGAAAGCAGAATGTCAAAGCCGCATATTGTTCCTCGCGTGTTACCTCCATTGCAGCGGTAGGCGATACTGAACATCTCTGAACTTGCCTGGTTCTCACAGGCGGGAACCAGGAGTACCAACAATGAAACTACTACGGCGTGTTTGTTTCACATTAAGCTAACAGAATATAATAAGATTGAATTTTAGTGCGAAAAATTACGACCGTAAAAAATTATGATAATTCTTTATTCAACAGCCCTAGTACGTACCCTTTCCACAAGTCCTGATAAACAGAACATCGATAGGACTTTAAAAAGAACAGTCAATGCGATACAACATCTACCTGCTGTGAGAGAGGTCCAAATTCGATTCCCTTTTGCGAGGTGTGAATTTTTTTCTGGCCAAGCTTGGCTAGGTTTAGAGAGATCAGAGAAGGCGGGAGTGTAGGACAGTACAGTCTGGCCGTCAGCACAATGTACGTGACATGTATAGTTTTGCAATTGCTAAATCGATATCCCATGACTTTAATGCCCGATTTCACCAACATATTGTAACGGACCTCTGGAGCACCCTGTACCAGCTGCGAACGGAAGGCAGGGGGGAGGACCGCGTTAGCCACACCTTCTCCTCGTTTGTCTTGTAGTGGTGACAGACTTGTGGTTAGGGGAAAACATGACTGGTCGCCTGTTTTTCTGTACACCTGTTTCTCGACCTTTCGTTTACTGGAACATTCTCCTGGTCACTAGAAACCGGCGATATTCCGATATAAAGAGGGTTACAGACAGACGGAGTCAGTCAGTTGTTGGTTGAGTTGGTCAATCAGTTGGTTAGTGTAAGAAGGCAGTGTTAGTCGGTGACGTGTTAATGAACGAAAGGGTTGTGCAACGGAAGACTGTACGAACTGTGAATGTGTACCGGAGCTTATGTAATCGCGAGTACAAGTGAAGTTGTAACGGACGAACTGGTAAATTGTAATTGTGTGCAGCAAGTAATTCTGTGTAATTGGCAAGTGTTAAACTGTAAGTCGGTAGAAATAAAGGACATTGTTGAGTGGTGTAGTTGGACTTTTTATTTCACGAACCCACAAAGTCACAATATGTTAAAATCGACGTTAACAACTGTCACTGCGCTAACAAAGTTGTTGCATTTCTTGCATATCACCATCCTGATTACTGAAAATGTTAACAAACACTTGTTAGCGCCAAGAAACTTGTAAATATTACAGCTATAGAAGGCTATGGATGAGTCGTATAATTTTCTGAACGTACTGCGATGCGCTTTTGTTTTAATTTTCGTCTGCACACAGCTGAAAAAGTGGCGGGTAAAGAAAATCGTAAACAAAAGCCGTGAGACAAATTTCCCATCCATGGAGAAAGAACTGTTAATTGAATTGGTGACGAAGTATAAGGATATCGGATGTGGTGAACGTAAAAAGGAAACATGTCATCTTTCAGGATAACGGAATAACACAGAAAAAACCTTATTCAGATACTCCATCCTGACCGAGAATCTAACTCGGAACCTCTGGAACGTGAGGTAGACACACTACTACCTTAATATAGAGGCAGGCTTTTTCCTTAGGATAACTATGTTTGCTATTACGTAATATGCAAGCATACCTTTAATAGAAAGCCATCTAAATTCTTATGAGGTAACTAACCTGGGTATTTAACGTGAGTGATTGTAAGTAGGTAGCGTAATGAAGTGGAAGCGGCGGCCGGGTCTCGAATCAGAACGCTACGGCTGCTGGAGCATGTCAAATGTCAAGACCTCTTTGGGACACATTAACATGCCATGTTCATGCGTCATGGCGACCGGAACACATTAGTCATTTGTTTTTTTGTGCTCGTTATCAAAGTCCGTGGCAGTCGTCTATCAGATCCTGTCTGCATTATATTACATCTGTCACATGATGACCACGATCAAAGTCGAGACACTCTATCGTCAGGTGTTTCACATAACTTTGACTGTGTCGTGGGCGGCAAGATGAGTATATTCTTATTTAAATAGCCCCGCCTCTGTAACGTAGGCGGTAGCGTGTCTGTCGCACATCCAAAAGGTCCCTAGTACTTATCTCGGTCAGAGTGATAAGTTATTCCTCCGGTATTTTCTCTTATTCTGAAAGATGAATGTTTGGTAAGTAAGCTCTATGTACTCTGTACTCATTTGAGCATCATTTCATTCATCGTCCGATATGACTTAACGTTGGAGGTTTTCCCTTATACTGAAGGATGAATGTCTGGTAACTCTAAGCTCTATGTACCCTGTACTCATTTGAGCATCATTTCATTCATCGTCCGATATGACTTAACGTTGGAGGTTTTCCCTTATACTGAAGGGTGAATGTCTGGTAACTCTAAGCTCTATGTACCCTGTACTCATTTGAACCTCATTTCATTCATCGTCCGATATGATTTAACGTTGGAGTTTTTCCTTTATCCTGAAAGATGAATGTCTGGTAACTCTAAGCTCTATATACCCTGTACTCATTTGAGCATCATTTCATTCATCGTCCGATATGACTTAACGTTGGAGTTTCTGGTAACTCTAAATTCTATGTACCCTGTACTCATTTGAACATCATTTTATTCATCGTCCGATATGACTTAACGTTGGAGTTTCTGGTAACTCTATATTCTGTGTACCCTGTACTCATTTGAACATCATTTTATTCATCGTCCGATATGACTTAAAGTTGGAGGTTTTCTCTTATCCTGAAAGATGAATGCCCGGTAACTCTAAGCTCTATGTACCCTGTACTTATTCGAACATCATTTCGTTCATCGTCCGATATGATTTTACGTTGGAGGTTTTCCCTTATCCTGAAAGACGAATGGTAAGTATACGCTCTATGGATTATGGATTCATTTGAAAACATCATTTATTTAATCGTCTAATATGACAATGTTGGAGGTAGTAAATTAAAAAAAAAAAAAAAAAGTTAAAATGAATTTTGCATGTAGTCTTCTTCATTCCTGTATAAATTTAGTCGTTTAAATACAATTTATTTGAAAAATATTTTTTGTTTTACTATCATTTCCGATGTATTTTTGCTATTGCTTTGAAATTTCCTATATATATTTTTTAAGTGCCAGGTTACCGTCTTTGGTAATTTTGCAGATGCTGTATGTTTCCTTATTTGTTGAAGAAGTGGTTGTACTTTCAGTTCCTCTCTAATATTCTTATTTCTTATGTTCTTGTCTTTCACAGACCGTAGGAAGTACACTTCCGCTGCTTGAATTTTACTTCTTTTGTCTTTCTGTTAGGACGCGGGACACACTGGCATAAATTGCCACTGGTAGTGTCATTGTTGGATAAAATCTTAGCTCCTTGTTATTTTGTTCCTCGATGTTCGATTGTCCCACATATATGTTGAAATTCTTGTATTTTCTTGTTTATATCTTGTTCTTCTTCATACTGGATATCAAAGTCACGTCGTTTTTTGTAAAGTGGTGAAATTAAATATCTTAGATTAGTTTTTGCCCTTCAGGCACATGCGTCTCTTTTTAAAGAGGCTTATGAGCTCAAAATTCGCATATTTTACATCTCTGTATCGAAAGTAAAGACAGCGTTGAGAAACTTGCAAATGGTCGACGAGAGTGAGATACAATCACTGAAGACAGTCACACATATCTATGTGTTTGTCGCATGCCTCGCCGTGGTAGTGTCGCGACCCGCAACACTTCGCTGTATTGCGGGTAATCTAATGTGTAGGAGCTAGATTACTTAATGGAAATAACCCACAAAGCAATTTTTAAATGTTTGTGAGATCTGGTGTATCAAAACCTTAGTTAGGCGAAAATTCCTTTAGAAAACTTCGTGAAATACATCCTTAAAGCGTCGATCATTAAGATTATAAGGGATTCTCATTTATTTACTATGTTCCTTCAAAAAATATGAACGAAGTTGACATGTTCTTCCAAAAGTAAAGAAAGAAACACCGTGTTTTCAACCAACGTTGATGAGTAATATCTTACAATGAGTCTGGTTGTGGCGTATTTGTGTTTTGAGTCAGTTTGGTAGGCCACTCACATTTCAACAATGATTATTTGGGACGTTACTTTCTTACAGTATACACTTGAACAATAAATATTTGAGACCTCGTTTTGTTATGGTGTAGGAATAAACTAATTATATTGACACGTGTTTATTTCCTATTTGCAATTTCTAATAATAAGTTTGAGTCGTGTTTGCATTATATGGCACACTTGAACAAATACAATTTGGGACGTGGTTTTATTGGTTAAATTGTACAATTGAACAGTAAATCTATTTAGTTAAAAGGAGCCAAATCTTAAAAAATAAATAAGCATATTTTGGACGGTTTTATGTTATACTGTATGCATAATTCCATTTGGGACGTGTTTGTGTTAGTGAGCCGTACTGTACACCTGAACAATGACATGCTTGTGCTAGAATGTGCACTTGAACAATGGCTCTATTTGGTGCATGATTGTGCTACATTGTACAGTTTGCAATGACTCTATTTGGTACATGATTGTGCTACATTGTACACTTGAACATTGGCTCTGTTTGGGACATGTTTGTGTTAAACTGTACACTTGAACAATGACTCTATTTGGGACATTTTTGTGTTACAATGTACTCTTGAACAGTAGCTCTATTTGGGACACGTTTGTGCTACATTGTACACTTGTACACTGGCTCTATTTGGTACACTTCAACATTGGCTCTATTTGGTACATATTTGTGTTAGATTATACACTTGAACATTGGCTGTATTTGGTACATGTTTGTGTTACATTGTACACTTGAACAATGGCTCTATTTGGAGCATGTTTGTGCTACATTGTACACTTGAACAATGGCTATTTGGTACATGCTTGTGCTACATTGTACACTTGAATAATGGCTCTATTTGGGACATCTTTTTGCTACATTGTACACTTGAATATTGGCTATATTTGGTACATGTTGGTGTTACATGTACACTTGAACAATGGCTCTATTTGGGACATGTTTGTGCTACACTGTACACTTGAACAATGGCTCTATTTGGTACATTTTTGTGCTACATTGTACACTTGAACAATGGCTCTATTTGTGACATGTTTGTGTTACATTGTACACTTGAACATTGGCTCTATTTGTTACATGTTGGTGCTACATTGTACAGTTGAAAATGGCTCTATTTAGACATGTTTGTGTTAGACTGTACACTTGAACAATGGCTGTATTTGGGACATGTTTGTGCTACACTGTACACTTGAACAATGGCTCTATTTGGGACATGTTTGTGTTACATTGTACACTTGAACATTGGCTCTATTTGGAAAATGTTTGTGCTACATTATACACTTGAACAATACATATTTTGTACATCTTTGTGCTACATTGTACACTTGAACAATGGTTTTATTTGGTACATGCTTGTGCTACATTGTACACTTGAACAATGGCTCTATTTGGTACATTTTGTGCTACATTGTACACTTGAACAATGGCTCTATTTGTGACATGTTTGTGTTACATTGTACACTTGAACATTGGCTCTATTTGTTACATGTTGGTGCTACATTGTACAGTTGAAAATGGCTCTATTTAGGACATGTTTGTGTTAGGCTGTACACTTGAACAATGACTGTATTTGGGACATGTTTGTGCTACACTGTACACTTGAACAATGGCTCTATTTGGGACATGTTTGTGTTACATTGTACACTTGAACATTGGCTCTATTTGGGACATGTTTATGCTACATTATACACTTGAACAATACATATTTTGTACATCTTTGTGCTACATTGTACACTTGAACAATGGTTTTATTTGGTACATGCTTTTGCTACATTGTACACTTGAACAATGGCGCTATTTAGGACATCTTTGTGTTACATTGTACACTTGACATTGGCTCTATTTGTTACATGTTGGTGCTACATTGTACAGTTGAACAATGGCTCTATTTGTTACATGTTTGTGTTACATTGTACACTTGAACAATTGCTCTATTTGGGACATGTTTTACTACATTGTACACTTGAACAGTGACTCTAATATTACATGTTTGTGTTACATTGTACACTGGAACATTGGCTCTATTTGGCACATATTTGTGTGTTACATTGTACACTTGAACAATGGCTCTGTTTGAGTAATGTATGTGCTACCTTATACACTTGAACAATGGCTCTGTTTGAAGAATGTTTGTGCTACATTGTACACTTGAACAATGGCTCTGTTTGAGTAATGTTTGTACTACATTATACACTTGAACAATGGCTCTGTTTGAGTAATGTTTGTGCTACATTATACACTTGAACAATGGCTCTATTTGGTACATGTTTGTGCTACATTGTACACTTGAACAATGGCTCTATTTGGTACATGTTTGTGCTACATTATACTCTTGAACAATGGCTCTATTTGGTACATGTTTGTGCTACATTGTACACATGAACAATGGCTCTATTTGGTACATGTTTGTGTTACATTGTACACTTGAACAATGGCTACATTTGGTACATGTTTGTGTCAATGACTATGCTGCACAGTTGAACAATGGCTAAATTTGGTACATGTTTGTGTTACATTGTACACTTGAACAATGGCTCTATTTGGTACATGTTTGTGTTACATTGTACACTTGAACAATGGCTACATTTGGTACATGTTTGTGTCAATGAGCTATGCTGCACAGCTGAACAATGGCTCTATTTGGTACATGTTTGTGCTACATTGTACACATGAACAATGGCTCTATTTGGTACATGTTTGTGTTACATTGTACACATGAACAATGGCTCTATTTGGTACATGTTTGTGTTACATTGTACACTTGAACAATGGCTCTATTTGGTACATGTTTGTGTTACATTGTACACTTGAACAATGGCTACATTTGGTACATGTTTGTGTCAATGAGCTATGCTGCACAGCTGAACAATGGCTCTATTTGTTACATGTTTGTGCTACATTGTACACTTGAACATTGGCTGTATTTGGTACATGTTGGTGTTACATGTACACTTGAACAATGGCTCTATTTGGGACATGTTTGTGCTACACTGTACACTTGAACAATGGCTCTATTTGGTACATGATTGTGCTACATTGTACACTTGAACAATGGCTCTATTTGTTACATGTTTGTGCTACATTGTACACTTGAACAATGACTCTATTTGGTACATGTTTGTGTTACATTGTACACTTGAACAATGGCTACATTTGGTACATGTTTGTGTCAATGAGCTATGCTGCACAGTTGAACAATGGCTCTATTTAGGACGTGTTTGTGTTACACTGTACACTTGAACAATGGCTACATTTGGTACATGTTTGTGTCAATGAGCTATGCTGCACAGTTGAGCAATGACTCTATTTGTGTTGTGAGTCAACATTAGTGAGCCGTACTGTACATTTGATTGGCAATCTCCAAGAAGACGAACAATGACTCTATTTCAGCGTGGTACGTGATCTCAAGAAAGCCATAATTACTTAAAAGTTTCGGTGTTCTCCCATACCTGCGCGATCTGACAATAATAATCACTTTGTCTTGCTGCCCGCACCAAGTCAATAATTTGATGACGTCAGCACTGCCCCCCTCTCCTCCATATTCCCTTCTTTTTTTACTATTTCATTCATGTTTTTCCTCGCTTTATAGATACATCCAGAGGTCGTGGTGCTCTCTTTGTAAAGCCAAAGAAGACATTTCCATTTGGTTGGCATGGCCGGTCTGCGTTTTAAAGACCTCGGATTGGTGGTCTTCTTGGGTGGTCCCTCCTCTGAGCGCGCGGGGCGCGGGGCGCGGGGGGGCAAGCGACTAGGGCAGACTCTATCCTGTACCTCACTCCGTTGTTGTTCGTAGTTCGAAACGGGTGAGAATATGTGTGCAATCTTGTGGTTTATTGTTGTGATAACAGTGTGATGTGTCAGTGGCGGAATGCTTAAACATCTTTATTAGTGTGAGAACAACGTTTGCAGCCACCATACAGACCAGTTTGTGTGTAGTTAGAAGTCGTGCTGTTGTGTGTGATCATAGTGCTGACAGAAACCGACACAGTGTTACCAACAATAAGTTCTACAACTTCCTGTTAAAATCCTAAATCAAAAAAACTCCGGGAAGCCGACAAGTGTTATGTGCGAGGAATAAAAATACAATTTATTAGGAAGTGATTGCTGTACAGGCCTCCTGAGATAATATCTAAGTCTCTGGTAAGTGATCACATCGTAAATCAGAGTAAACCTACATTTGTATGTAAGAAGCTTTTGTGCAGTCTCGCACTTTAAACAGTAGGTTTCCCTTAGGATACCTTAGGATTGCCCGTCTGTTATCGCCGTAGATCTCGGCCAGGAATCAAGGCTTCGAGTCACCAGTTAACATTTTATTTTCAGTAACAGAACGGTAAGAAATAATTGTAGAGCTTCCACCATATTTTCATTTCTCTTCTTTTAAAGGCACGGATCTATAAAAGTCCAAAAATATACAGTTTGGTTCTCAATTCTTTGAATTTTGTAACATATATCAGAGCATACGGAAATGTCAACGAGCTGTGAGAAAGTTGTGATTTTATGATCTCGTACACAAGCATAAAAAATATTTGTGAGGAATTTATCAACTTTAATTAGTTTAAGACGGAAACATCATCTATAGCACTCAAATAACTTTCTCTACTTTTGTACGAACATTTACTGCTCTATCTACTTCAAGACAAACATTACCTTATTGTAGTTACAAGGGAATACAGTAGACTTTAAGTGATAGTCAAATGTTTTAAACAGCTGGTCGCTGTGTGCTTGTTGTGATTACATTCTGTTTCCATAGAACAGGAAATAAAAATTGAATAGTGACTTTCCCTTTGTGAAAAGTGTAACTATTGGAAAATTCAGACAAATAACCAGAATTATCTCTCCACGAAAGATATATATTTTTAATTAATTACTTGGCTGATCAGCAGTATTGGTATGCAAGCCATTGATCAATTACATAAGTACTATATACAAATTAACAACTGAGAAATTACTGTAATCTAATATATACAATAGGTATATAATATAAACAAATAAATAACAATTAAGAACACATTAAATGAAAGGGAATAAAATATAAAAAATATAACAGAATAACTAACATATATAATAAAATTAAATAACATGGATAACGATTGAAAAGAGAGGCTAGATTATGATCAGTGATGTTATAACAAAAATAGAGAATACAGTTCGAATTAGTAAAGTCGCTATTTTCTGAATCAGTGAGCAGGATGTCTTGAGGCAGTTTTCTTTTCAAACTTCTCCTTTCTAAGATTCTTCGTGCAATGTGATAGGTTACAGCGCCTGGTACTTCGGATAATATAACTAAGAATGTATAAATTTATACATAAATTACTTTTATTTCACATAAATTGTCTGCTGTACCTACATTTTGTGTAGTAAGATCCTGGATAAAGAGGACTTCTGAGGACATTCTTAGAGAATAAAAGAAAGGGTAGCCTCTGGTAGGAGACTCTCTTTAAAATCTTGGTCCACGTTTGGTGTTTAGCCGACTTTCCGCTTTTGAATTCTGCTTCATAGATACGTGCAAATACACGATAATTTTTCTAAAAATATTTTTAGTTTTCAAAATACCTCAAAAGGTATATTTACAGTGAAATCTCCATATAAATATTTTGGAGGAATCCAATGTCTTCTCTAACCGGTTTATTCTAAATAGGATTATAAATATGTTCAACAAATTTTAATATCCTATATACAAAAATTTCGAAACAAGTGGTTTTGAAAAAGAATTTAGAAATGCATCACCCTATGAAAATTGGAAAACACTGGAATACTCATTATGTTGACAGTTTGATTGTGAGGAAACTGGCAAATATTGGTAAAAAGAAGTGGTCCAAAATTTAAACGTTAAAAATAGAGAAAACGTTTAAGCATGGCAAAATATTTAAGTTTAATGAGAATTTTATGGCTGAGGAAAATCATTAAGAAAGAAAATTGTATATTATCTGTTTCAAATTAGAATGATCCTAATGTAAACATATGGTAGGCGATAAGAGACAGAGATACTTCAACGGAACCTAGCTAATAGAGAATGTGTGTTTATTCCGGCAAGATATGTCAGTCTTTCTCTTTATTCCATCCCATGGGTTGTTCTTGTTGGATGTATTTTAACTGATAGAAGTAATATTAAGTAAGACGAAATAGCTCGGCAACTTAGTAAAGTGATTTATAAATACAGTTAATAGAAATTTTCTATTGTAAACAATTCGATATAATGAAAATAAATATGCATCTTACTGTACGTGTTGAGAAATAAACGTTCGTTCATTCATATAAAACAAATGAATACAAATCTATAATGCTTTATGACAACAAAAGACGATGTAAACATTTTTATCACGGAAAGTATTCTGAAAACTTAAAGGGAACTTAAGAAAATATCTATCACGATAAATTGATAAAAATAAAAGAACGCAGTATTACAAGATAAATCAAGCTGTAGGTATATGTTTAAACTGTACCTTGGCACAGAACGGCAAAACTGCATTTACATTCTGATTCGTAGTTTTTAAGGAATTAACTTCTATTGAAAGTAATTCGAAATAGTAAAAAGTTCAGTATTGGTTGCCATAGAAACCGTTTGATAATTTAACACGAGTTAGTGAAAAAAGTGTATTAGCACTTCCTGTAAATTCCAAGAATGCAAGAGTTGTGTATGTTTTGCGATTTGTTGACTTAGAGTTACATTTTAGTAAGCAATATTGTTAGATTTCCTGTAAAATTCTGACATATTGTACTGAAATTTCTGTGCCTTATTCTTTATTGGCTTATCGAGATAAATATGTGTTACTTCTTAGAGATACAGTAAGGGAATACAGCAGTTAGGGATAGTCAATCGCTATGGGATGTCTTTTACATTCCATTCTCTATGCATGGCAAGAAATAAAACTAAATCAAATAACAACTTCGTATTTGAGAGAAATGGACGTAATTGAAAATTCAAATCAATAACAAAGGATATCTCGCAAATAGATAAAGCTACTAACAATTTTGTTGACGATAAATATTGTATGTATATCGTATGTATATGTTTCGTGTAGAAAGATTTTGTTTATCTCTTATGGTTTGCCATCTATGTTTAAAAAAAAAAAAAAAAAAAAAAAAAAAAAAAAAAAAAAAAAAACTTCCAGAATGAAGACGATCTCTGCGAAATAAATGGATTTTAAACAAAATCTTGACTGCCACATAAAAATAACTATTTGAGATGAGGATTTTCTTGGAAAATCTGATGTTATAACTTAAGAGATAACAATTTCGTTGTTTAACCGACGTTTAGTCTTTTATTTTTACTACCACACATATACAAAGCTTCTGAAAGTGGTATTTTTCATTTTATGGAGGAGCGAAATCTGGGTAATGAGATTTTGGGGAAGTATAGAGAAATTAAAACAACAAATTAAACAATGTAATATAATTAAATCGATGAAACTAAGCGACTGCGTTTGATCGAGGTATGTCTCTCAAAGGCCACCATTTGGTCTAAAGGAGAGGAATCCCAAAAACATTTACGCCCCAGACATAGAATTTTATGTTTAATGTTTTCGAGAAGTTAAGGGTAAACATGTAAAACAATTCACAAACAACCTGGAACATGGATACATTTATAATATCAGCGAAACAATAGAGTTCAAAAGTATAAATAAAAGAAAAATGGTACATCCCAAACAATGCTGTAATGTTTATATAGCAATTTGTGTACGTGATCTGGCGGTTAAAAGCTCTTTTTAATTAAATGTACCTATTATAGCGCAGAAGTTCAACAGTCCAGACTCTTAACATCAAAAGCGTAATTTATTAATTGATTAGAAAAATTTAATACAGAAATGCTCTAAGTCTAAAGCTTGCAAACCATTGAGTAATATATGTAACCTTCAAATTTATTTTCGATGCGTTAATATATATTTAAAGCTATGTAGAGAAATGTTGCAGAAAAATATTGAGTGCAAACTTTCCAGAAAATTATAGGTTGAATAACGCGAAGGGCGATTTCACTGCTGGACAGAAAACTAGTTCACGCACGAAATCATATTCTTAAATTATTTGCAAATTTCTAAAAGTCCGTTCTTTTACTTCGAACAAATAGAGTGAATACAGCTTTTGAAGACTCAACATTTGTATTGAAGCCTTGACTGTAGTCTAGATTTGAAAGATGAGACGTAAGTTTGAGAAAATCAGAAAAATAATTTTGCATAAAATCGAGTGGTCAACGGTTGTATAAGAATACCTAATCGATTTAATAATTTGAAGAGCATGGCGGAATGTGTTCCAAAATCGATATTAATATTATAAAGAGACAGAATTTGTTACGCTGTACGTTGCAGCATGTGACATGGACTCGCACAAACACTCTTGTCCAATAAATGCATAAAATATGAAATACATAAATACATAATTTATGAAATACATAAAAAATTAAAGAGATTGCTATAACTTTAGTTCCTCAAAATAAATATAGTATTAAAAATGTATTGCATTTCTCTAAAAAAGATAAAATTCGTAATAATAAAAATCTAGCACAAAAGTGAATCGAGAAGAAATTGACACACTGCTTCACTCACACTTCTCGATTCACTTTTGTGCTAAGTTGTGCTTCACTGTCTCTACGCTTCTTTCAATGTTATACTTTGAAAAAATCTAGTATTTATCAATTTAATTGTTTTGATTGTCATAAAGTTTATATTGGAAAGACAAAGCGTAATTTAGAAACCAGAATGAAAGAACATTTTCGTAACATTAAGTATAAACAGACTCATAAATCGGCCGGAGCAGATCATTTTTGGTCATTTAACCATGAAATAAATCCAGAAGTTCAATTATTAAAACAGTTAAATGGTTCAACATATTTAATGGTTTGGGAAGAGATATTTAAAAAAAAAAAAAAAAAAAAAAAAAAAAAAAAAAAAACATCGCGCAATGAGTTTTGAAATACCGGAGTTGATTCTGTTTTTAAATCTGTTTTATTTTCAGATTTTGGTAGTACTGACCAGAACATATGAACATCTAGCGTTCGTAACGTTAGCGACAGTTTTGTTGGTTCCGACTGAAGATGTGGAAGAATTTCCATGAAATCGCGATCCCGAACAATTTATAAGAAAGTGTGTTCATTTCTTATAAGTGAAGTTTTAAGTTACAAATTGTTATATTTGTATATACTCTTTTCCAATGCTGTAATAAACGTTTACTTAGCGTTTGCCTATGTTGGTTCTGTTAGCAACACTGTTTTAGTAACGTGCTTGTAATTTAATTTTTGATAGATAAAATACAAGTAAATCCTCAAACAAATCTATATCGTGTACAGGATAACTTTAAAAAACAACGTGTATATTTCGATAACTATTTCACCATTTCAAGGCCCACTTTGTTCTGACAAACCTGGGGTTATAAGACACTTTTAATTTCATTTATAGTTTACTAAGAGATTAAAATCAATTGAAAAGATTTTTGTATTTCATTACGAATATATTGAGGTTACAAAAGACGGTAGTTACAAGGAAGGCCTTGACTTCTAGTTGACAATCCCATGGAGTAGAAAATAGCTGTCGTTACTCCATAGAATATAAATTGTTGCTGCACTCCACAGAATATAAAACAAAAGCCGGTTACATTTTATTACAAGGAATATACATAGATGGTCATGATGTAACACTTCAACAAACAGAGGACAAGCTATTTTGTTTCTTTGTCATTTATCAAATACTACAGATGTGTACGTAATGAAACGCCAAAACATCTGAATAACCTTTATTATAAGTCTGTAGATGTCTGTACTGAAGTTTCTGAATACCAAAACCCTCGTGTAAGGAAGTTCTGTTTAGTTTCCTTTGTATTTACGTTGCATTCAAATTCGTTAGGAAGACTTGATAAATAATTGTATAAAGAGAGAAAGGTGCAAACATTAGGAATCAGTAAACCGATATTATATAAGAAACTAAAGAGTATATTTCTCTATAATCACAGCCTATGTGTCTTTTCGAAAATAGTGAGTGCGGAATCTTACGAGGGCTGTTCAATAAAGAATAATCACTTTTTTTTTTTTTTTTTTACTCATCCTCATAATTTTGATTGTCCTTCTCAAAATAGTCTCCCCTGAATGCGATGTACTTGTCCCGGCGTTTCTGCCAGTCTTCAAAGACATGCTGGAAACCATTTTTGAGAGATCCTTCAAAATCGCCTCCGCAGCCTTCACCACTGCTTCTGATGGTGGATAATGCCTCCCACAAAGGCGTTTCTTCAAGTTACGGAATAGAAAAAAGTCACATGGGGCTAAATCCGGACTAAGGGAGGGTGAGGGATGCACCTCACGTTGATTTTTGCAAGATATTCAGCAACAACATTGGCAATATGCGGCCGCGCATCCTGGTGTAGCATCCAGCCTGCTTCACGGATATGTGGTCTTTTGTGCCTGATATGGACTTGCAATGCTTCCAATCCCTGTAGTATTGTCCAGTTACTGATGTGTGTTCAGGTACAACATGCTGATAAACCATTCCATGAATATCAAAGAATGAGATGACCATAGCTTTCCCAGCAGAAGCAACCACTTTTGCTTTTTTGGGGGTTGGTGATGAAGGAGATTTCCACACTGAGCTTTGCTGTTTGCTCTCAGGATCAAAATGATGTAGCCAAGTTTCATCAGCAGTGATTACGTTTGAAAGAAACTCCGGATCTTCCTCTAACATCAACTTTAACAGCGTGTTACCTCCATTACAGCGGTAGACGATACTGAAAATGTCTGAACTTGCCTGTTTCTCACAGGCGGAAAGCAGGAGTACCAACAATGAAACTATTACGGCGCGTCTGTTTCACATTAAGCTAACAGAATACAATAAGATTGAATTTTAGTGCGAAAAATTATGACCATATAAAAATCATGATAATTCTTTATTGAATTGCCTTCGTATTTCACTGTGCATTTATATTTAATCTATTAAATAACAATGGAATCAAGAGGTAGACACAGAGGTTTAAAATTTAGTGTATACAACTATCTGTACACAGTTTTATGTGATTGTGAAGCCATTATAAAATCACGATCATTGTTTGGAATTGTAATGCACCTTAATTTTGGTTTCAAAAGTCAATGTTTTAAATTGCAAAGTTGGAGGATGTTGACAAATGCAAATCACTAGACTAGTAACACTTTTCAACAGTTGGTAATACATTCTGTAATGTATAGTACTTCCTTTTTTTTTTTATTAGTGAGACAAAGATACGTGATTCGTCGTAAACAAAATATAAAGGATCTTTCTTAAATGTGGTTTTAATCCATCCCGTAACAATGTGAAAAGTACTCAATCACTCCGACTCTACCATAGGATAGTTATACACCATGTAGTACTTCCAGAACTTTGAAGGGGTTAAGGAAGGCACATATGCCGTCAATTATTTACATCTATTTGTGTGAATATCAAAGGTTCTTCATCTGTTTGGAATAGTCAGTATTGTATTACATTACAATTGTTACGGTAAGTGGTAGTACTCCACTATAAACATGGTTTAAGTCATTCTACAATAATCCCATAAAGAACGCGAGAAGATATACATATAAAATTGAGTTTTGACATCACTAGAGTCTAAAATACGAATCGTGTAGGAGCCAATAAACGTAGCGGTTTTTAATATGAACACTTCATTTATAATACAAGAAAATGCACGCATAGTAAATGTTATATTTACTTCTGAAAAAGTTTCATTTGGTGTAGCATCATTATTAGTTACAAAAATAAAAACTGATGGATTCCATCCACATAATTTCTCCAATAATTCTTCTAAACTCTAATAACCTATCTACGTATTGTTAGTGCACGTTTCGTTGTAGATTTGTATAGGACTAAAGCATAGTGACATGTCAATGTGATAGCTTAGTAAATAAATAGCGGCTTCAAAATGGTATAAGTATTTCAAAATTCAAACCAATAACAAAGAATATCTCAGAAATAGTTAACGCTACAGAATTATCTACTTGGCTTAAATTATGTGTTTGAGCGATATCTACGGAAAATGAAATGTATATTTTATTTTTATTATTTATTCTCCAAAATAAGTAACCCTGTTATAACGTTTTAAAAATTGGCCAAATAAAGTGCTCAAAGGCTGAAGTGCAACATCTATTAAGGAATACATGAATCAACTGTGTTTGGAGATCCGTATTGCAGTATGAAAGATGTTGAACAAGATTATATCTCTTTTTGGAATGAAGATCACATTTAAATATTAAGTGTTCAGCACTTTCATCAACGCTTTCCCATTTACATAAGTATCCATCAGGTATATTTTGACTTATCAGAGAATGGCCTCAGAAGTTCTCTTCATTCTGAATGACTTTGGTATAACTGGTAAACCGTAAGAGATAGACAAAATATTACTACACAGATATGTACATCTCGTTAAAACACACAATTTGTGTCCATGTTTATTTTCCTAACCCGATGAAGTTTCTTGTTTTGTGTTGGGATGCCACTTTGTTGGTATTTTGTGGCTGGGCCTAGCTGCATTGACGATTATTTCACAAGCTATGATTCAGATCAATGATTACACTACCTTTATATGTGAAACAACACTTCATGTATGTTAAGCACTGCATTTTACTTTAAAAACACAATAAATATACAATTACATCTACACTATTCGCCGGAATTCTTCTGTTTAGATGAAACATCACTTCGTTTTCGTTCCCCCATCTCCAAGGATACATGAGTTTTTACGATCACTTTCCATGGCATTTATATAACCTATTTCACTTCCTTGACCACGCGTCTCTTTTGTTTTATTGATATTTTATTAAATAACTATTTTAAAATTTCTCAGATTCAATACACATTTAAAATTGACAAACAGCTCTTGCTGTGAGCTATATTTAAAGAACTGTTTCAACCCTTTTTGAGATATTCCTTGCTAGTGGTTGCTATTTACCAATTCCAATACTTCTATCAAATATGAAGTTAGCTTGTATTTGAAGCGGTCAGAAGCAGAAGTTACTAAGTCGCTGTTTCAAAATTGTGCAGGAGACCAAAACAGTAACACAAATGAAAGAATTTTATGTGATGGGTCCGTTTGGAGGTACAAAGTACTGTGTTGAAGTGTTTCTCACGGTTTGACATATGTAGCATGAGTCACAGGATGTTTTGTCATTAGAACTTAACTACTTTTAATTTAAAATGGATGAAAAGTTGTTAAATCCCTTGACTTAACAGCTTCTGTTTCTTAATGTTAGAGATTTTCCAGTATACTTGTAGCCATGGATAAACTATTACTGTGGACTAATCCAGTATATACTTCATGGATTGACATACAAAATTGTCATCAAAACATCACTCCATCTCTACTACATCATCTTCTACCTCACTTCCATATGTCATTGTGTCATAAAATGTGGTACCTCTGACAAAGTGACATGTTCCAGTAGTGAACGAACATCGTAAAATTTTGTCTCCTTAATCTTCCGAAGATGTGTTTTTCGCACTATCACATGTCTTGTTTAAGGCTTGCCACCTCACTCCTCTCCTCAAAAGAGATTGGGGACGATAAAGTGAGGAAGACATTGCATGACGAGCTTCTGGTACACATCCATGTGGAAACACACCCCGGATTAAAGAATACCTCTTACAAGAACATGGTCGAGGGCATCTTTGAAGTCAAAAACTTCAACAACTGGAGTGCCATCATGTTTCCCTTTATCGGTCAGTGAACGTTTGACATTAATGGGCTTCTGTAGTGAATCCTTGATCACATTCACCCATGTGGAAGGGTCTAAGACTTTATCCATTGATCGTTTCTTCTTAAAAATGCTGTCAATAGTCATGAAAGAGTGCCCTGGTGTTTGAAAGTACAGATAAACTTTCTGAAATTGCACTTGAGAAATGCCTAAAATGTCTAAAATCTAAATGTCTAATCTAAAATGTATCAACAGCTGATATCAAAGAGCTCGGGTGGCACAGTCTAGTCACACCAACCGGCTAATACGGCAACTACTTGACTTAACAACTAACTCGAAAAGACTGACTTAACAACTTTTATTTCTGAAATTGATGCCCATTCAACATGCCAGGGTCATAATATGTACGACCTAACATCTTCTGATCCGCAAATCTTTTAGCTTTATTACAAAACTGGTATTCAGAATGCTTATCGTGTGTTTAACAGGATTTCTCAAAAACATTGACTTAACAACTTCTGAATCTGAGTGCTTCAATTTTTTCCCTCCTGATCATGCAAAGAGAACGGAAGTTCAAACCCATACCATTGCTACCAACTTTAAAACAAGAAGTAGATAGAACAATAAGCAAAATGTGGACTCAGACTACTCAGACTACCTCAGGTACTTTGTAGTTTTCCCAAATTAAGTCGTACTGCAGTTGCTATGTATTTTCTGACTAGTTTTTCTATAAAAGTGAGCCCTAGAGTGTTATTTCAGAAAGCGGGTAGTAATCATCTGCTGCATTAGACACGGCATGTAATGGGATACGAAACACAGAGCAACCGAAATTTTGTTCTCACAGCTGTCATAGCTATCTCAGGCTTCAATCCACTACTGCCATATGGTCACATTCAACAGGTGATGCTGCAACAGGTACCACGGTTTCATATAACAGATCAATTTTCCTCCAACGTGCATTTCATACTGCCCTCTTTCTGAAAACAAAGACATTTCTTTACACGTAAAAACGGAAGCTAATAATAATGAATCAATACAAATATTACAATAAAATAATTCCTCACAGACCATTTTCTCAAATACTTCATTTGCATCACTAATCAAGCTGTTGATATCTAGTTATTATTACTGCCGCTAGGTGACGAATTGTACTCATTACCAACCTCTGAAAGAAAAACAATCATATTCACTGAATCGATTGGTGATATTTCGAAATTCATCGCGCAATTTCTGTTTTTAAAATATTTTCTCTAAAACCATTGCCTATCATCCGTTTAATTTCTTTAATAACTTAATTTCTGGATTTATTTCAGATTAAACGACCACAGCTATGTTTCCTCACTCAGGTTTCTAAATTACGTTTGACCCCTCGCAATCAAAAAGTTAAATTGATAAATGTCAAATTTTTGCTGTCGGAAATGTTATATCTTTAGAAAAAAATTAGTAAATTTTGTATACTCTACGAGGGTTATCTGAAAAGTTTGCGACCTAATAAAGATACAAGACCTTTTTCAGAAATTTGCTTTTAATTTTACAACATAGTCTCCTTATAACTCTACACACTTCTCCCAGCGATGCTCCCATCTCTGTGACACGTCCAAATAGTACTCGACGTTTTTCAACATAGCCTCCTTGTAACTCTACACACTTCTCCCAGCGATGCTCCCATCTCTGTAACCCGTCCAAATAGTACTCGTCATTTTTCAACATAGTCTCCTTGTAACTCTACACACTTCTCCCAGCGATGCTCCCATCTCTGTAACCCGTCCAAATAGTACTCGTCATTTTTCAACATAGTCTCCTTATAACTCTACACACTTCTCCCAGCGATGCTCCCATCTCTGTGACACGTCCAAATAGTACTCGACGTTTTTCAACATAGCCTCCTTGTAACTCTACACACTTCTCCCAGCGATGCTCCCATCTCTGTAACCCGACCAAATAGTACTCGTCATTTTTCAACATAGTCTCCTTGTAACTCTACACACTTCTCCAAGCGATGTTCCCATCTCTGTAACCCGTCCAAATAGTACTCGCCGTTTTTCAACATAGTCTTCTTGTAACTCTACACACTTCTCCCAGCGATGTTCCCATCTCTGTAACCCGTCCAAATAGTGCTCGGCGTTTTTCAACATAGTCTCCTTGTAACTCCACACACTTCTCCCAGCGATGCTCTCATCTCTGTAACACGTCTAAATAGTACTCGGCGTTTTTCAACATAGTCTCCTTGTAACTCTACACACTTCTCCCAGCGATGCTCCCATCTCTGTAACCCGTCCAAAAAGACCTCGGTGTTTTTCAACATAGTCTCCTTGTAACTCTACACATTCCTCCCAGCGATGCTCCCATCTCTGTAACCAATACAAATAGTACTCGGCGTTTTTCAACATAGTCTCCTTGTAACTTTACAAACTCCTCCCAGCGATGATCCCATCTCTGTAACCCGTCCAAATACCACTCGGCGTTTTAAACATAGTCTCCTTGTAACTCTACACATTTCTCCCAGCGATGCTCTCATCCCTGTAACCCGTCCAAATAGTACTCGGCGTTTTTCAACATAGTCTTCTTGTAACTCTACACACTTCTCCCAGCGATGTTCCCATCTCTGTAACCCGTCCAAATAGTACTCGGCGTTTTTCAACATAGTCTTCTTGTAACTCTACATACTTCTCCCAGCGATGCTGTCATCTCTGTAACCCGTCCAAATAGTACTCGGCGTTTTTCTCTGCAAACTAATTGGTTCACGAAGGGTATTGCCTCTTCATTTGACGAAAATCTCTGTCCTCCGAGCGCAATTTTCAGATGAGGGAGCAAAAAGAAATCACTTGGGGCTAGATCTGATGAGTAAGGTGGGTGGTGAAGCAGTTCAAACCGTAATTCGTGGATTTTCGCCATTGCAACCGCTGAGGAGTGACACGGTGCGTTGTCTTGCTGAAACAGGGTTTTCTTTTTCTGCAAACGTGGCCTTTTTTCCGCAACTTCTGCCTTCACTTTGTCAAGTAATGATGTGTAGTATGCTCCTGTAATGGTTTTTCTTTTTAAAGATAATCGATTAAAATAACTACATGACTATCTCAAAAACAGTCGCCATCACTTTCCCAATCGAAAAAAAAAAATGTTTGAGTCGGTTTCCCCTTTGCAGTCCGCTGTTTGGACTGTAATTTTGTTTCGGGCGTATAATGGTGTATCCAAGTTTCATCTACAGTAATTAATCGGCGCAAAAACTCGGATTTATTGCGCCTAAACTGCGCCAACAGAGCGTTAGAAATGTTCTTTCGCACACGTATTTGGTCTAACGTGAGCAAACGCGGCACCCAACTCGCAGACGCTTTCACATGTCTAAATGTTGATTTAATATGTGACATACACGTTCTTTTGAGATGTTCATAGCCTCTGCTATCTCTGTCTTTTTAATTCGGCGGTCGTCTAGCATCATTTGGTGAACTTTGGCAAAGTTTTCGTAGGTAGTTGCAGTTTTTGGACGTCCCGAACGTTCATTGTCTCCCATGATCTTACGACCACGTTTAAATTCAGCTGTACAAAATTTCACTGTGGTAAATGATGGTGTAGAGTCCCCATACACAGATTACAACTCATCTTTGATTTGTGTAAGGGTATTGCCTTTCAAAAACAAATATTTAATGACAGCTCAGTATTTGATTTTGTCCATTTTCATAAAAACACTCACAGCAACTCACTCAAATGCCTGTTACATAACAACTGAGCGTCTAAAATGGCCGAAGCTTTGGTGAGTAACTGTCAACATATGAACAATGAAATTCACTAGCTTTTATTTTGAGTGCTGCCATCTTCATGTTGAGGTTGCAAACTTTTCAGACCACCTTCGTATTTACTTTGAGGTTCAGAAATTATACGATATTCTTTTAAAAAAAAGAGGAATTTTTTATTAACCCAAATAAGTAAATTATTTCTGTGTACTATGAAGAATTTATAATTTCTTAAAAAGATAAAGCAAAGTTTCAAACAAATTATGTTTTGTTGTAAGATTTTTTTATACATATATGACAGCTCATTTCAAATGTTTTGCGAGTTAGATTTGTTCTAACAAGTGTTAATTGTAAGCATTTAAAGCTTTTCTGTTCAGCCAAAATGAATTGGACTAGTAAATATTTTAGGACTCTAATTTTTATAATTTTAAATAGTCATTAATTTTCCCCAAAAATTTAAGATGAACTTAGAAAAGAAACGCATTTGGTGGGTAAGCCCAATATAATGTAAAAATCATAACTTCTACAGCGAGTTGAAAAGAAACTGGTTATTCCTTAATGATGAATTTCGTAAAGCACGCAAAATGACTTGCTACAAACTATGAAAATATACTTTGGAAAAGATCGACATATGAATTTATTTGAGTAACATATGACATTAGTATCAGTCAAATCTGAAGCATTTTCAACAGCTACTCTGTTGTCGATGGATTCCACATAAACAGCTGACTCCCGATATAAAAAAACAACAGCGCATCGATTGGAGTAAAGCTCTGGAAAGTTTCCAAAGCGGCACTGCAAATGCGGTTTGGAATTTCGTTTTGATGATAAATCTTGGATTTATTTTTATGATCCTGGAAGGAAATGTCAGTCGGGTCCATCGAGTAGAAGTTAACCAAGAAATGAGCGGTGCTCCTAAGGTTCCCAGTTTGTTTTTACTTGCTTTTCTCCTAAAAAGCCATTACTTACCAACCAACTCTAACAATATTTATTACTGAATCCCGTATTCCTATTGTATTTATAAGAAAATATGTAACAGAAAACAAATATGTAGAGAAAGTCATGTGAGTGCAACATCAATTTATTGTCTATTTGGGTGTGAGCACCATTTATCAGAAACGAAAAGACCATAACAAAGAATGCCTACACGAAGATTTTTTTAAAATCTCCCACCCTAAACTGTCCTTTATGTAGAAAACTGTTTCAAAATTTTGGTTTTCTGAAAATTTACTCCAAAAATCTTGATTAAATTACCAAGTGTTGATACATTTTCAAAACAAATTAAATGTATGTCTTGAATTTTCTGGGAATGTCCTCACAAGTCCTCTTCATTCTGAATAACGTTTGACGACAGTTGATAGTAAAAGTGGGGCCTATAATTCTCGGTCATGCCAACTTTGGTTTATCGTGACAATCGCCACATTTAAGAAGGCCGTGAGTTAAATAATACTTGTATAAAATGGCGGGTATGAACCTGTTACAAGTAGAGAGAGAGAGAGAGAGAGAGAGAGAGAGAGAGAGAGAGAGAGAGAGAGAGAGAGAGAGAGAGAGAGAGAGAAATTAGAATTGATACCCAATACGACATTGTATACAACAAGTTCATGGACTGCACATACAAAAGCTAAAATATGGACAAATTACTCAACGATAAAGCCATGTCTTAATGTAAACAAGACATCAGCAAATACTACAAACTTATAGCATTTTGAAACGTACGAGGGGGGGTGTCATAAAGTTTTGATTATCACCCTTTAAAAATGTGATAGAGAGTTTGTGTTGATATCCAGATTTACACGTTTTACCCAGCATTTGTTGACCTCCCCAATACCTTGATTGTACAAGTCTGTAGAATTCGCTTTAAACCACTCTTCCACTTCATTAATGACGTCATTGTGTTGTCAAATCGGCAAACACGCAACGGATTCTTTATTTCCTGGAACAAGAAACAGTCACTTGGTGCGAGATCGGGCGAATAAGGCAGATGCTGTAAGATCTCAAAGCTACATTCCCTTGTTTTGTCAACTGCAACTTGAGATAAATGAACTGGTGCATTGTCAGACAAAATAAATAAATAAATAAATAAATAAATAAATAAAATCTGAATATTCTACCCCGGCACCTAGACAACTATACCGGGGCATATATCCAAATTTTCTCTTTATTTTTCCATAAAATCCTTACAAATGTTATAATTATACAAATCTCTCAGAAAGCTACTCTACAAAAATAAAATGAAATAAAATAACAGAAATAAACACAAAAAAGCAAAAAACAAAAGAAAACAACTATAAAAATTACAAAATCCTTATATCCTAAATCTATATCTAAATCTACTAATTCTGTAGTCCACCATGGCCTCTGCCATCACTCTCTCCCTCCGCCGCCCATGCAGTCAACTCCATTGTTAGATTATTCAATAATTCTTCCCGTGTTATCCTATTTTGTATTCTAGAACTCCTTCTTGGATCTTGTACTATTCTTCGCCCATTATCAACTCTTTCTCCTTTGAATATTTTTACCTCCCATGCTTTCTTACTTACAAAGTTAGTCAAAACTTGTAATTTATTTACTAATTGTTGATCTCGAATTATGTCATATACGATATATCCTGCTAGCGCATGCCTCTCTTCTTGTTGGTGAATTGCATATCTTCCACATTCAAATACTACATGTTCAGGATTATCTTGTTTGTTACATAATTCACATATATCATTTTCAGTTTTATTGATTTTCTTCCAATAGGTCTTATAAGGTCCGTGTCCTGTTATATAATGTATAAATCCCTTTGTTGGTTGAATAAAATTCAATTTTAGTCTCTCTTTGACGTTCTGAAAAATTTCGAACATAGTCTCAGCGAACATAGTCTCGAGCATAGTCTCAGCGAACTGCATTGTCAGACAGAAGACGAACACCTTTGGAGAGCATACCGCGTCGTCTCTTAATCAGAGCTGCTCGTAACTTGTCCAGAAGATTACAGTAGTATCTGCCAGTGATGGTTTGTCCCTTAGCAAGATAATCTCTAAGGATGACACCACGACAGTCCCAGAAAACTGAAAGCGTGACCTTCCCAGCTGACTATTGCGCCTTTGCCTTTTTGGGAGAGGGGAATCGGCATATTTCCATTCCATACTCATGGTTTTTGTCACTGGATCATACTGATAGATCCAGGATTCATTCCATGGTTACCAGTCGATCAAAAAGTAATCTTCATCCTGTTCCAACAGCATCAACATCTGTCTTGAAAAGTCACGTCGTGTTTGCTTTTGGAAAGGGGTTAGCAAACGCGGAAGCCACCTTGCAAACACCTTAGACATGTGCAGTTCGTCATTAATAATTTTCCACGCACTACCATAACTAAGATGTGTCTCATTCATGATCATTTGGATGGTTGCTCGTCTGTCTTCCAGTATTAAACACTCCACTTTCTTCACTGTGACAGCTGACGGTCTACCAGCTCTTGGCTCATCTGTCAGGGACATGTGACCAGTTTGAAAATTGCTTTTCCACCTCACAATAATGTCATACGATGGGCAATCATTTCCATAAACAGCCGTCATCTCATCTTGGATTTCCCGGGCAGTTTTCCCCTTCAAATGTAGGAACTTGGTCACACTACGCGCCTCAATTTTCTACATATTACACCTCAGTAACTTCTGGCACTCACTGTAAAAAAACAAAAGGACTCAAATCGCTGAAACTACCAACATAATGTCCGGAGGGATCAATGATGTCACTGAAAAATGTTTATCACTCAAGCTACCGGGTGGTTATTAAAACTTTACGACACCCCCTCCTACATCTGAAGGTTACCAGTCGAAAAAATTACAACATTCTAATCAAAAAACAAATCGACTTCATCAATACAACACCAGACGTTTCATAGTTTTATTATTTTCACTGCCTCCCTTATGTAGAATGTTGTATTTTTCTAGAAGTCGTGTTGTCAACACGCAAGACAAATGAATACCATAAGAGAAAGAGAAAGATAAAACAATGTCATATAACATATGCTTTTTTGTTTTTTGTAGTTTTACGTCCTCCAACTTTAAGTCATATCGGACGTTAAATGGGATTATGCTCAAATGAGCCCAGGGTACATAGAGCTTAGAGTTACCGGACATTCGTCTTTCAGGATAAGGGAAAACCCTTATCCAGGTAACTCACCCTGACCGAGATTCGAACTCGGGACCTCTTGAACGTGAGGCAGACTCGCTACCACCACGCTACTGAGGCGGGCTAACATATGCCTGATAATCTATAATAGATCTGTAAATATTCAGGTTTGTCTACAAATAGTGTATGATGCACATTTCTGCTCTGATCGCTGGTGGACAAGACGGATTAGACCTCAGTCTTGCCTCGACGGCAGAACCGCCTGGTACAGGAATCAAATATTTTTACAACTGGCATTTATATAGCAGTTCCGGCAACTTCTTCGCTAAAGGGTAGAAAGTTCAGTAAAAGTTTCGAAGTCAGAACCATTGTCATCTTTCCATGCACACCCACGCATACCCTGAGATAAGCTTCTCCGCCACGGTACAGCTTCAACTTGGAGCAGCATCACAGGCCAACGCACGGCTTCAAATACAACACCAGAACTTTCCCCCCAGAGTATTTAACTTTACAGGAAGCTTTGTTCAGAGAGAGAGGAGACACCCAGTACTCTGCGGGTCGCGTGTTCGTTCCCCAGGCGGGCCCCACTACGGTACATTACAACATAGACTGCAGCAACAAGTTTGTAATTAATATAAAAATTGGATAGCATTCAGTCACGCAATGCAACCTTAGGTACACACAATGACGCATCCTGCCGGCTCATCTCGGCGCTATTCTGTACAGTCACATACAAATGTTTCCCTGTGATATTCATTTATTTGTACTGAGCTTTTTACACAAAGAATATTGTTAAGAGTTCAGTCCAGATTGTTAACATTATACAACTTCTTCTAGCTACGCATTAATTTCCCTTAAACCTTGTTTACTTCTATTTTAATGAAAAATTAACTCTCCAGGTTTTACTAATATTTTCAATTAATGCAATATTTCTTTCTATCCTTTTGAGACATTTCTTATTTATACATTCTTTTCTCCATAACTCAGTCCCTTCACACCAAATATTATGTACTTTATATATTCTCTCCCACATATTGGACATAAAACCTTTTCTCACCCCTGTACGTCTCCGTACGCCCTCTCTGTCTTGTTATTTAGTCTCTTTATACATGGTTCTCTTTCCATCTTGTTCTTCTTCACGGCTTTGGGCTTTTCAATCCGTTCCGGCTCCCATTTCATCCGCCCATCTTTTCTTCGGTCTTCCCTTGTTTCTTGTACCTTTGGCATTATAGTTTATGGCTGTTTTAGACATTCTTAGAAGGTTTGTTTCTTCCTATTGATTTCTCTTGTTAGCAATAATGATTTATTTGTTCTACTTTTAACTCTTTTCTAATATATTGACCCCATTTTTGTCTGTTTTATTAAGCTGTCTCAAGTAGGTGTTTTGGAAAATTTATTCGGTTTCTTTGGTTTGGCAATGCTATTTACAGGATGCCATGCGTACATTGCAAGCAAGTATCAGTCTTCAGTTGTTAATAAACAATCACAAAATGGAGATAACAGAGTTTGAACTTCTAAAACACTACTAGAAACAAGATTATAAAGTCGCTGTCACAGCTCGAAGAATATGTGTAGTGGAAGAAGATGTCGTTAGTGAGCTTATGGCACAACGATGGTCCCAACGTTTCAACAATGGAGACGAAAACACTAAACATTTACCACGTTCTGGAAGACGTAAAGTGTGGAATATTAAGGACACACAGCAAGTTTTGAGAGAAAATCCGCAAAAATCTGTACCCGTAGGCTTTCAAAAGAACTTGGTGCATCAAAATATACCATACACCGCCACATTATGGCAAGGCTACACTGAAAATTCGCCAAAAATGTTGAAAATTATGGAATTTTCTTTTCTGTCATTTTTGGTAGCTTAGGATTTGTAGTAATAGATGGCATGCTATTTTTACCATTTGCACCATTGAAGGCCATCACGTGACAATTTAAAGAGATATTTAACAATCGCTAAAAGTAACAATCATTACTTTAAAGTTAATTTTGTGAGGAACTTTTGTCTAACTCTTTCCAGTAAACAAAATGCCTCACGCGTTTAACTTGGTGAAACTTACAGGATAGGTCCACAATAAGTAAATAAGAAACCTTTCCCCTTTTTTGTTACTGCTCATGTTTTGGAAATTATATGGTATTAAGGAATAAAAAATGTTAATATTTTCAAAAATTTGAGAGCTAACACATGGAAAATATTTTAGAACAAATGCTAAAAGAATATTTCAAAAAGTAAGAATGTAGCTCTTTTAAAATTGCTCTGCACTAGCCGAAAACAAAAACTCAACTTAAAATCTCAAATTTTTTGACGCGTAGAAAATATCCTCTCAAAAAGTAATTAATAATTAGTTAACTATTTGGTGTAGTAACATAAAAATTTACATGCAAGTTTAACATGATATGTAATTATGTGGCTAACTTTTCTTATTGACAGGTTTATTATTATATAAGTTGGAATTTTCAGTATAGCCTTGCCTTAAGACACTTGGAAAGTCATAGAGAAGCTGTAGATCTGTACCTCATCAACTGATACCTCAACAGGCTGAACGTAGAGTGGATATTTGTCGTCAGCTTATCCATAATCCCATGGATGATAGATTTGTGAGGAGAATTGTCACTTGTGATGAAAAAAGGTTATATTTACCGAAACCCTGAAGCCCCGAAATAGTGACGTGATCCCCGCCAACCTGCTAAAGTCATCGTTAAAAAAAAAAGTTCAGTCGCAAAGTAATGTTGTGTGTCTGGTAGAATTTTGAAAGTGTGATTCACTAGGAGTTTGTTCCAAACGGACGGGCGATTGATGTGGAACTTTATTCTCAATAACTAAAACGAGTTCATGAAATTTTGAGACGAAGATACCCAGCTTTAGTTAACCGAAATAAGAGTTATATTACAACAAGACAATGTAACATCCCATACTGCACTAACAACCATGGAAAAAATTCAGGTATTGGGAGGAATAGAACTGCTACCACACCCAGCATACAGCCCTGATCTCGCACCATCAGATTGTCATCTTTTTCGATCCATGGCTCATTTTCTACGTGGAACAAATTTTGACAACATTCAAGCAATGTAAGTGGGTGTCACGGAATTCTTCATATCAAAAACCAGACACTGGTACCATCGTGGCATAATGAACCTCGCTTAATGATAACAGTGTAGCATTTTCTGCAGATCATCTTCATCTGCGGTCATTAGTATCTGAACATCTGGGTGTAACATAGTTTTCAGTTTCACTTTTGGTATATTAATAGCTCTATTAACTTCATTTAACTAAATTCTTATTATTTCGTCAATATACAAATGAAAAAGTGCAGTTGATAAAGGACAACCTTATCTTACAAATCGCGTGCTACCATACGTTCAAATCTCGAGTTCGAATCTTGGTCAGAGTGATTTATGTCAGCAAGTTTTTATTTTTCTAGTATTTTCCCTTATCCTGAAAGATGAATGTCTGCTAACTCTAAGCTCTATGTACCCTGTACTCATTTGAACATCATTTCATTCATCGTCCGATATGACTTAACGTTGGAGGTTTTCCCTTATCCTGAAAGATGAATGTCTGGTAACTCTAAGCTCTATGTACCCTGTACTCATTTGAACATCATTTCATTCATCGTCTGATATGACTTAACGTTGGAGGTTTTCCCTTATCCTGAAATATGAATGTCTGGTAACTCTAAGCTCTATGTATCCTGTACTCATTTGAACATCATTTCATTCATCGTCTGATATGACTTAACGTTGGAGGTTTTCCCTTATCCTGAAAGATGAATGTCTGGTAACTCTAAGCTCTATGTACCCTGTACTCATTTGAACATCATTTCATTCATTGTCTGATATGACTTAACGTTGGAGGTTTTCCCTTATCCTGAAAGATGAATGTCTGGTAACTCTAAGCTCTATGTATCCTGTACTCATTTGAACACCATTTCATTCATCGTCCGATATGACTTAACGTTGGAGGTTTTCTCTTATCCTGAAAGATGAATGTCCTGGTAACTCTAAGCTCTATGTACGCTGTGCTCATTTGAATATTACTTCATTCATCGTCCGATATGACTTAACGTTGGAGGTTTTCTCTTATCCTGAAAGATGAATGTCCTGGTAACTCTAAGCTCTATGTACGCTGTGCTCATTTGAATATTACTTCATTCATCGTCCGATATGACTTAACGTTGGAGGTTTTCTCTTATCCTGAAAGATGAATGTCTGGTAACTCTAAGCTCTATGTACGCTGTGCTTATTTGAATATTACTTCATTCATCGTCCGATATGACTTAACGTTGGAGGTTTTCCCTTATCCTGAAAGATGAATGTCTGGTAACTCTAAGCTCTATGTACTCTGTACTCATTTGAACTTCATTTCATTCATCGTCCGATATGACTTAACGTTGGATGTTTTCTCTTATCCTGAAAGATGAATGTCTGGTAACTCTAAGCTCTATGTACCCTATACTCTTTTGAACATCATTTCATTTATCGTCTGATATGACTTAAAGTTGGAGGTTTTCCCGTATCTAGAAAGATGAATGACTGGTAACTCTAAGCTCTATGTAGCCTGTATTTATTTCAACATGATTTCATTCATCGCTCGATATGTCTTAAGTTTGCAGGACGTAAATTAAAAAAAGATCGAAAAGTAAATGAATTATCGAAGCTTTATCGGGAACTATTACACATTCTTCGATACCAATGGCATGGATAGTAAAACGATAGTAAAATGCGGTAAGTGTTAATATTGCAGATAATCTCCAAATACTTTGACATTGAGGTGTACTTGTAATAAACAAATGATGTTAAAATTATTAAATTCTTCGTAATGAAACAAAATATGTTTACTAAGCTAATTATCCTGTAAATCGGGAGGAACTATTTAAAAAAATATTCATCCTTATATACAAGTCAAGCACATCTGCCACTTGTCACCATAGCGTCCATTTCTTCCCACACACATAACATCTTTCTGTAGGTTTTTAAATCACCTTACGTTAGAACTTCCTTCCAAATGACACCATCCCACGTTTTGTTACAGGCTTATAATGATGGGAGCAGCTTTCATCGCCTGTCACAATATCGTCACCTTGTCCGCCATTTTTAAATACTGTGATGGCTTGACTTCACAATTAGAGTGCCAACTTCTGTAGATTGTGATTTTGCAGTTGTTTTTGTTACATCCTTGCAATTTAAATGTTAACAATGGATTGCCCACGACTCCAGTATGACCCTAGTAATTTCCTTCCGAAACCAGTTTTCCTTTGTTTTACATTTAGTACTTTCATAACCCGCTATGTCCATGAAAACCCAGTTACTGCTTGAATCATTCCCGTCGGTGAATTGTGTGTTTTAAAAGAGATGCATGGAAGGTCTTTTCTTTATCTGTTATGTTTTACTAGTCATACGGATTCATACAAAATTCCTTTCGAATGCAGGAAATTTCAAAACATGCATTTTATTTTTCATACAAATACATTCAATATAAGCAACTTCAAACAAAGTTTTTAAGGTACTTTTTAGACACTTGGCAGTAAAACTAATTTAATTAAACCATCTCTGTAGATGCGATTTATTATGATCCTCAAAATGGCTGTTTCCGCATCAATGACATCTTCGTTGTTGTGAAATCTTCGTCCTCCAAGAATTTTTTGAGGTTCCGGAAAGGTGATAGTCACTAGGTGCTAGATCTGGCGAATAGGGTGGCTGTTCAAGCAATTCGAAATTTAATTCGCACATTTTCCCATTGCAATGACTGAACGATGGGCCGGAGCATTGTCGTGATGAAACAAGATTTTATTTTTGCCAAATGACATATTTCTTTTCACCTCATTACTCAAAGGTTGTAGTATCTCGTAGGGGAGGGGATCCGTCCCCTTCAGCTGCCGCGGTGCGGGCGCTGCGGACTCCTAGCACTCGTGGTACCTAGAGGAACCTCGGGTCGAACTGCCGAGTCCCTCTCTGAGTGGGAGTTGTTCGGATTGGGTTAGACTCGAGGGGGCAGTAGTTCCCGATACCCGTGGGAGATCAGGTACGTCTCCGGACGGGGTTGAGGAAAGCCATATATTCCCGCGTACTAGCCTGCATAGCTATTAGGTGTGCTAGATCACCGTCTCAAAAATTTACTGGGATTTTTACGATAGAGCTCCAAATTCTTATCAGAAGCTGTTCTTCGTTGTATCTTTTGATCAATGCGGTACTCATCTCGCACAGACCTTGTGAAAGCCCAAAAGATTACTTATTGATATGTTTACAGCTTGTGCCATCTCAAATAACTTTAATCCCCGGTCTTCCAGTACTAAACAATGAATTTTTTCAATGATCTCTAGAGCTGTGACTTACACAGGGCGTCCAGAGCGAGACTCATCACTAGTACCCGTATGTCCCATTTTAAACTCTACAACCAACCTTTTAATTATTGTATATGAAGGGACAGAGCGAGGCTCACTACTAGTGTTCGTACGTCCCATTTTATACTCTACAACCAACCTTTTAATTATTGTATATGAAGGGACAGAGCGAGGCTCATCACTAGTACTCGTACGTCCCATTTTAAACTCTACAACCAACCTTTTAATTATTGTATATGAAGGGACAGAGCGAGACTCATCACTAGTACTCGTACGTCCCATTTTAAACTCTACAACCAATCATTTAATTATTGTATATGAAGGGACAGAGCGAAGCTCATCACTAGTACTCGTACGTCCCATTTTAAACTCTACAACCAACCTTTTAATTATTGTATATGAAGGGACAGAGCGAGACTCATCACTAGTACTCGTACGTCCCATTTTAAACTCTACAACCAACCTTTTAATTATTGTATATGAAGGGACAGAGCGAGACTCATCACTAGTACTCGTACGTCCCATTTTAAACTCTACAACCCACCTCTAATTATTGTATATGAAGGGGCAGAGCGAGACTCATCACTAGTACTCATACGTCCCATTTTAAACTCTACAAGTCGCCTTTTAGTCATTGTATATGAAGGGACAGAGCGAGACAGAGCACTAGTGGTCGTACGTCCCATTTTAAACTCTACAACCAACCTTTAATTATTGTATATGAAGGGGCAGAGCGAGGCTCATCACTAGTGGTCGTACGTACCATTTTAAACTCTACAACCCACCTCTAATTATTGTATATGAAGGGGCAGAGCGAGACTCATCACTAGTACTCATACGTCCCATTTTAAACTCTACAAGTCGCCTTTTAGTCATTGTATATGAAGGGGCAGAGTCTTACAATATACTGTCCATATCCTCCTTGTACTTTAGACGTTAAGCCTTTCAAATGGAAGTATTTAATTACTGTTCGTTTTACCAAATCCACCATTTTCGTGAAATCTCCACACTTATCTTGTTTAAAAAGCTATTGACCTGTAACTATGGATAAAAGTTAGTCTAGAGTTAAACTATATGATGCTATCCGTGACACCATCTCTATGTGAGGCTCTGAACTTGGCAGTTGTTCCAAATTTCACTCATTATTAAAATTGTTTTTGATTAAAAGCTAATTTCAAAATGCTAAATAAAATGATGGTATAGCTGCACTTTATTTAAAAATAAACTTACTGTAAAAAGATGGATCAGTAGACTTAGAAGATATTCATCTATATGCTGTAAAATGTTACTCAGCTATTTCGAATAATTTCTGAGATAATAAATTATGAACTGAAAGTTGTTCATAATGTTATCAAGTTTTACTTAATTCACCAAAAATGTACAAATGAGATATTCACTGTTACTCCGAGTACTTGTTGTTTGCAATGGAAACATTTTATGTATAAATTGAACAACTGTTCGATTGTGTTGTCCCTGATTTGAGTCAGTTCACGTCTGACGTAATTTATATACCTGTAAAATACTGGGCGACATATGGCCGCCTAATAGAGAAATGTCCGCAAGTTTTTGTGATCTTGCTCTGTCTGGTGTTCCCTGAATACCTTACGTGAGTAGACAGTCAATTGTCAGCAGCGGAATCTCTTGCCAAAACGTGTGTCAACTGTTTACACTGCTGTCAACAGCGTTCTGCTCCAACACACTGAAATTATTTGATCCGTGCTGCAAATTGGCGATTGCAAAAGTTGGTATTTGAGTTGAATAAATGTTATTTAGTGCATATTTTCTATAAGATGTCTGTTAAGTACCTAACAAGGTCGTGTATATATCTTACTGAGGAATTTATGTAGAATAAAACGAGAAGGTAACAGTACTCAAATATTTCTTCGTGCCAAGGAATATTTGCAATAGATATAAAAAAGGCCTTCTGTGCCCACACTTGCACAACCTATTCTTAAAATCACTTATTCCTCCATCTAATTCAAGATAAATATCTTATTCCTAATTGTCTTGTTACAAGGAAATATGGAAGTATACTAGGCGTTAAATGATTGTCAAATGTTTTAAAACTGGTCGTTATGTGATGTTCTTGCACAATAAAAAATAAAGTAATCAATAACGATGTCTTCTTTGAGGAAGTATAAGTATTTAAACATTCTACCAATAATAAACAATACACCAAAATTATTCTGACCTAATAAAAATTCACACAAATTGTATGGTTTAACAAGAGATACATTTTTTGTACAGTAAAATTTAGTGTATGTCTTACAGTTCACTAGTTATACAAAAGTCATCCAGAATGAAGTGAACTTCTGTGGACATTAACAGGAAATTCAAGAAATACATTACCCGTATTATGAACATGTAGCATTTTTATCATGACCGGGACAGCCCAGGTAGTTCCGTTTGTGGCTCGCATTAGAAAGATCTGGGTTTGATCCCCGTGGCTGGCCTACCTGGCCAATAGCTTTTTGGGGGGTTTTCCCGGGTAGCCGGCTGGGTAAGTTAATTACATCGCCCAAGTTTGGACCTCCGTACCGAATCTCCTCTGTAGCATAGTCCAGTCTATTCTAGCATGTCAATTAAAATCTTTTGAGAAGATTTTTAAGAACCTCAAAATTTGGAAAGACATTTTCATGCAAAGGGTATTTCAAGATGAGGGATTTTCAGGATAGAAGTTTGTTATGTATCTGACGTTTCGCCTTTCAGGTCCTCTGTTTATAGACGCACGTGCTAGACACAGATCTTTTTAAAAAATGCAATGCACTAGCTCCAAGCTCTATGTACCCGTACTCATTTAAACATCATTTCATTCATCGTCTGGTATGAGCTAACGTTGGAGAACTTAAATTTACAAAACGGAAGGAAATTCAAGACCATGATGATGTTTCATTGTCAGACTGTACTGTACTATATTCCCGTCTTCTCTAATCTCTCTAAACCGAGCGATCTCCCATAACAACTGTACTCATTCGTCAGACAGGTAATACAATATACGTCGTGTTACGTACGCTGTTTTGATGGTCAGACAGTACTGTACTATATTCCCGTCCTCTCTGATCTCTCTAAACCGAGCGATCTCCCATAACAACTGTACTCATTCGTCAGACAGGTAATACAATATACGTCGTGTTACGTACGCTGTTTTGATGGTCAGACAGTACTGTACTATATTCCCGTCCTCTCTGATATCTCTAAACCGAGCGATCTCCCATAACAACTGTACTCATTCGTCAGACAGGTAATACAATATACGTCGTGTTACGTACGCTGTTTTGATGGTCAGACTGTACTGTACTATATTCCCGTCTTCTCTGATCTCTCTAAACCGAGCGATCTCCCATAACAACTGTACTCATTCGTCAGACAGGTAATACAATAAACGTCGTGTTACGTACGCTGTACTGATGGTCAGACTGTACCGTACTATATTCCCGTCTTCTCTGATCTCTCTAAACCGAGCGATCTCCCATAACAACTGTACTCATTCGTCAGACAGGTAATACAATATACGTCGTGTTACGTACGCTGTACTGATGGTCAGGCTGTACTGTACTATATTCCCGTCCTCTCTGATCTCTCTAAACCGAGCGATCTCCCATAACAACTGTACTCATTCGTCAGACAGGTAATACAATATACGTCGTGTTGCGTACGCTGTACTGATGGTCAGACTGTACTGTACTATATTCCCGTCCTCTCTGATCTCTCTAAACCGAGCGATCTCCCATAACAACTGTACTCATTTGTCAGACAGGTAATACAATATACGTCGTGTTGCGTACGCTGTACTGATGGTCAGACTGTACTGTACTATATTCCCGTCCTCTCTGATCTCTCTAAACCGAGCGATCTCCCATAACAACTGTACTCATTCGTCAGACAGGTAATACAATATACGTCGTGTTACGTACGCTGTACTGATGGTCAGGCTGTACTGTACTATATTCCCGCCTTCTCTTATCTCTCTAAACCGAGCGACCTCCCATAACAACTGTACTCATTCGTCAGACAGGTAATACAACATACGTCGTGTTACGTACGCTGTACTGATGGTCAGACTGTACTGTACTATATTCCCGTCTTCTCTGATCTCTCTAAACCAAGTGATCTTCCATAACAACTGTACTCATTCGTCAGACAGGTAATACAACATACGTCGTGTTACGTACGCTGTACTGATGCTCAGATTGTACTGTACTATATTCCAGTCTTCTCTGATCTCTCTAAACCAAGCGATCTCCCATAGCAACTGTACTCATTCGTCAGACAGGTAATACAATATACGTCGTGTTACGTATGCTGTACTGATGGTCAGACTGTACTGTACTATATTCCCGTCTTCTCTGATCTCTCTAAACCGAGCGACATCCCATAACAACTGTACTCATTCGTCAGACAGGTAATACAATATACGTCGTGTTACGTACGCTGTACTGATGGTCAGACTGTACTGTACTATATTCTCGTCCTCTCTAATCTCTCTAAACCGAGCAATCTCCCACAACAACTGAATTCTGAGCCTTCCTACATTGTAGATATATGAAGGAGATTTGTTTATTCTAATGTATAGAACAAGGTGGGATATAAACTTCAAATAAATTAAATAAGTATATATGTATTATTTCTTCATCCTTGTATACGTGAACAGATGTTTCGTAGTTCAGGTCTGCAGGAAAGTTTTCCGGTCACGCAATATATCACTGTGGGGGTGACTTTACCCTCGAAATACCTGAGTAGGGATTGCGTCACGGTTGGAAACACCTTGAGGGTGGACTTCAGTGAAAATTTCTAACGGTATCGTGTTCTTTCTTCACCATTCACAGGAAAGAAGAACAATCAGCTCAACGTGTTCTCGTTTTGGGGGGGGGGGGGAATTTTCGTGTGAAGTATGTTTTTAATTGTTGCATTTACACCTCGTCTTTTGGAGGACTTTACAAGTGGACGCCTAGTGTCAGAGCAGCAAGCTCTGTATGAGAGAGTACATCCACCTAAGATGAGAGTGAATCAGGAGACGAGAGGAAATGGCAACGCAATGCATGCAAATAGTGGAATGAATGGCGAAGAGATCGGAGAACGCCTAACTCGGGTCGCTTTTTAACTATCAGCAATGGTATAGAAACTTGTCATTGTCTGTATTTCCTTATCATTTCCTGCATTAGACACATTTGTATTTCCAGAGAGGACAGAAAATTGAAATGTCGGCTAGAGAAAGCTCAAGCCGTGAATCCGTACCGCTGAACCGTGAGGCAAGATCTAAGAAAATTTTATATTTGTTAAATGTATAATATTAAAAGTGCAGTTTCATTTGAAAGGCTTAACGCTTAAAGGAATCAAGGAGGAAATGGATAGTACATTGGAAGACTCTGGCCCTTCATATACAATGATTAAAAGGTGAGTTGTGGAGTTTAAAATGTGACGTACGAGCACTAGTGATCAGCCTCGCTCTGGACGTCCTGTGGAAGTCACAACTCCAGAGATCATTGAAAAAAATTCATTGTTTAATACTGGAAGACTGTAAAGCTGTTTGAGATAGCCCAGGCTGTAAACATATCAAAAGAACGTGCAGGTAATATTTTAAGTAGGGCTGCGTGATTTAATCGATTAACCGAAACGATTAATCGATTATTTTTTATTTTAGATTAAAGATTAAAAATTTTAATTGAATAATCGAGTCGATTAAAACTAATCGATTACAATAAATATTAATCAAAAACCTTTTAGCCAAATTTGGCCCTCTTTGTTTCATGTATTGCTGCCAACTTAAATAGGCTTTCCAACGCATCAAACTTTCACTATACACGTAATGTTCTTTAAACTTTGAGATAATATAACTCTTGATAGCTAAAAGAAATAACTCTGAACCCTTAGAGTCTAAATAACACTTGAAACATAGGTCATTTATATTAAAATCGTTACAGCCATTTTCAAGAAAATGAAAACGTTTTAAAGTAAAGGAGTGTTTGGAGTTGAAGCATTTTCTGGAAAATCTTCGTGTCAGATCCTCGAAAAATGCTGCATTTTTGGGTGCTCTACTAAGCTTGTTTTGTTGCCAACCTGTTGTGGAGTGTGACGTCAGGGGTAGTACGAGTGTTTGGGATTGAGTCGTATACAAGAAGATTTGGACAGTGCCAAGGTCATCCTTACCTGGGGGTCCTGCTGATTTATGGAGCAGCCAGTGCTTGCTCCTTCACAATGACTTTCTCTTCAACAGGATACACCCATAGCAAGTGACCAGCCTGTTTGTTCCCTTGGACAACAAAATCACGATATTTATTTTACTTCTCATACTCTATCCGACGTCAACATTACGTCGTAGACAACTTGGAAATACTTCCTTACTACATTGTTAGTTATTTGATACATTCAAGTAATGAACGGAGTGAATAAATACATAATTCAACTTTCAAAATATTTAAACATTTTACTTCTATAATCACGTGGTAGTTGTTAGTTCCGCGATCGCGTTCTTTCCTACAATGAACCGATGCTCCTTCACTTGTTCTATTAGTATTGCCTGAAGCCTCTATGGCGCGGTCTCAACTGAGTGGTGTACAGACCCATAAGAGTGGAAACTCTCTAATAACTGATGAAAATATTATTGTATTAAACGTGTTTTACTTTTTCTTTTAACTTATGACACCTTGGCTGTGAAACACTGAACTGAACTGACGTCTTAAGCAACTGGTGTTACGAGGGTCGCCTGATAAGTCCCGGGCCTCATAATACAAGGCTGTTCAGTAAAGATTGATCACACTTTTTTTTGACAACGTACACTTTACTCGTCCTCATAATTTTGATGGTCCTTCTCAAAATAGTCTCCCCTTAATGCGATGCATTTGTCCCAGCGTTTCTGCCAGTCTTCAAAGACATACTACAAACCATTTTTGAGAGATCCTTCAAAATCGCTCCGCAGCCTTCACCACTGCTTCTGATGATGGATAATGCCTCCCACGAAGCCATTTCTTCAAGTTAGGGAATAGAAAAAAGTCACATGGAGCTAAATCCGGACTATAGGGAGGGTGAGGGATGCACTTCACATTTATTTATTGAGAGATCCTTCAAAATCGCCTCCACAGCCTTCACAACTGCTCCTGATGATGGATAATGCCTACCACGAAGCCATTTCTTCAAGTTAGGGAATAGAAAAAAGTCACATGGGGCTAAACCCGGACTATAGGGAGGGTGAGGGATGCACTTCACGTTGCTTTTTGCAAGATATTCAGCAACAACATTGGCAAAATGCGGCCGCGCGTTATCATGGTACAGCACCCAGCCTGCTTCACGGTAATGTGGTCTTTTCCACCTGATATGAACTTACAATGTTTTCAGGACATCGCTGTAGTATTATCCAGTTACTGATGTGTGTGCAGGTACAACATTCTGATAAACAATTCCATGAATATCAAAGAATGAGATAACCACAACTTTTCCAGCAGAAGTAACCACTTTTGCTTTTTTAGGGGGTTGATGATGAAGGATATTTCCACACTGAGCTTTGCTGTTTGCTCTCAGAATCAAAATGATGTAGCCAAGTTTCATCAGCAGTGATTACGTTTGAAAGAAACTCCGGATCTTCCTCTTACATCAACTTTAACTGAATGCAGACCTGCATGCGAATGCTCTTTTGTTCCGGAATCAACAGTCTTAGAACCCATCACGCACAAACACGTCTCATGTGTAATGTTTCTCTCACCAATGTGTGGGTGGCACCCAGTGAAATGTTCAGTATTTCAGAAAGTGATCTTAAGGTACTTCGTCGATCCTCGCTCACAATGGCAGCAGCAGTGTTGATGTTTTCTTCCATAAGAACAGTAACTGGAGCACCTGGTCGACCTTCCTTTGAAATTGATTGTCTCCCCTCTTTAAACATTTTAAACCACCTTCGAGCTGTGCTGTAGGGAAGAACAGACTCTCCATATGCCTCCTGTAACACTGTATAAACCTCAGCTGAAGAAGTGTTGAGACGAAACCAGAATTTCAAAGCTGCATATTGTTCCTCGCGTGTTACCTCCATTGCAGCTGTAGGCGATGCTTAACATGTCTGAAATTGCCTAGTTCTCACAGGTGGGAACCAGGAGTACCAACAATGAAACTACTACAGCGTGTTTGTTTCACATTAAGCTAATAGAATATAATAAGATTGAATTTTAGTGCGAAAAATTATGACCGTAAAGGAATTATGATCATTCTTTATTGAACAGCCCTCGTGTAATAAGATAATGTTTACTTTCGAGAAGATAGAGCAATAATTGTTTGTGAGTATAGTTTATACAAGAAAAGAGAGTTATGTGACAGTCATCCTTTTTCTTTGTTTACATCAGTCTAGCTTCTAGGTCTGTGGGATATTATATTCAATTTCAGGACCAACGCGTGATTTCTCAGATCTCAGATAACGCAGTGGTTTTGTGGCACGCCTCTGTAGCGTGATGGTAGCGTGCCTGCCTCACGTTCAAGAGGTCCCGAGTTTGAATTTCGGTTAACGTACTGCATGCCTACGACAAGAAGGCTAGAGGGGTATTAAGGACAGAGGAGCTTGAGCTGTTTATCTGCTCCGGTAGCAGATTTTTTCCCAGGAAATGAGTGTATGAGTGTACATATGAGTCACCCATGTTGCCAGATCTAATATACAGCCACAGATATCATGTATAGGTGAGTGATGTGACAACACTTGTGTATTTTAAACGAGTCTTCCATCCTTGTCAGTCTCGGAAGGCGAGCATACACTCCGAGGAGACAGCAAAAGTGATTACGTTACACATTCCTCTAGCTTGCCTTCTTGTCCTGGGCAAACAGTAAGTTATCTCAATAAGGTTTATTCCGGAGTTTCCCTTATCCTGGACGATGAATGTTTGGTAACTTTAAACTATATGGACCCTGGAATCATATGAACTCATTTCATTCATCGTCCCATATGACTTAATGTTGGAGAACGTAAAATAAAATGAAAGCGGGTTTGTGAGGGTAGGTACGTGTGAAGGTAGCAGGCAGTTTCCATGGAACAACATAATCGTGTGTGAGGATGCCAATTAAAGCCAAGAAGAAGGCTGTTATCGCGACCCGATCATCGCCAGCCATGCTCTAACGCCATCATACTTGCAGATCCGGCACGCAATACACCTCGTTACCCGACCAACGGCCACGCCTCTGTAATTGTAACAGTGGCGACACTAGATTTACTCAGTCCAACCAAAAAACAACACTTTGCCTACCCACAAATCTCCAAACAGCTGGTCGCTTCGAAATTCAACTCTCTTTGGAAAACAAAACAAAAACGATCTTTCGGTTGAGAAAAGTACAAACATTTGAAAGCTGAAACCAAAACAAAGCAATTGTCCAAAGTCATCTCCAGAAAAACTTTGTTAGGCATAATTTGTGGGCTTTTGCCAGAGGTAAATTTTCAATTTTTGGAAAGTTTTTTAAAATGAAAATAACTTCCAAGCATATTCTTAAAAAATTCAAGGGGTACGTGTCATTTGTTATGAAAATATTTTAAGTGTACGGTAATTTAATAACTATCTTTACAGCACTTTTAGCAAAAATAAAAAAATTGAAAACTTTTCCATGGCAAGGTTAGTTTTGGGGTGGTATTATGTCGTTCACACACACACACACACACACACACACACACACACACACACACACACACACACACACACACACACACACACACACACACAGGCATACCCTTCTCTGTAGCGCAAATACTAGCACGTCTGCTTCGCATTCAAGAGGTCCCAAGTTCAAATCTTTAGTTATCTAGATAAGTTTTTTCTTATTCTGAAAGACGAATGTCTGGTGATCCTAACCTCAATGTACCTTGTACTCATTTCAATATCTTTTCATTGGTCCTCCGATATGACTTAACGTTTCAGGTTTTCCCCTATCCTGTAAGACGAATGGCTGGTAACTCTAAGCTCTATGTACCCGGTACTCATTTCAACATCATTTCATTGGTCCTCCGATATGACTTAACGTTGGAGGTTTTCCCTTATCCTGAAAGATGTATGTCTGGTAAATCTAACCTCTATGTACCCTGTACTCATTTCAACATCATTTCATTGGTCCTTCGATATGACTTAACGTCGGAGGCTTTCTCTTATCGGGAAAGATGCATGTCTGATAGCTCTATGCTCTATGTACCCTGTACTCATTTGAACATCATTTCATTCACCGTCCGATGTGACTTAACGTTGGAGGTTTTCTCTTATCGGGAAAGATGAATGTCTAGTAACTCTACGGCTATGTACCCTGTACGTATTTGAACATCATTTTATTCATCGTCCGATATGACTTAACGTTGGAGGCTTTCCCTTATCGGGAAAGATGAATGTCTAGTAACTCTACGGCTATGTACCCTGTACGTATTTGAACATCATTTGATTCACCGTCCGATGTGACTTAACGTTGGAGGCTTTCCCTTATCGGGAAAGATGAATGTCTAGTAACTCTACGGCTATGTACCCTGTACGTATTTGAACATCATTTCATTCATCGTCACATATGACTTAACGTTGGAGGTTTTCCCTTATCCTGAAAGATGAATGTCTGGTAACTCTAAGCTCTATGTACCCTATGCTCATTTGAACATCATTTCATTCATCGTCACATATGACTTAACGTTGGAGGTTTTCCCTTATCCTGCAAGATGAATGTCTGGTAGCTCTAAGCTCTATGTACCCTGTATTTATTTGAACAGCATTTCATTCATCGTCCGATATGACTTAACGTTGGAGGTTTTCCCTTATCCTGCAAGATGAATGTCTGGTAGCTCTAAGCTCTATGTACCCTGTATTTATTTGAACAGCATTTCATTCATCGTCCGATATGACTTAACGTTGGAGGTTTTCCCTTATCCTGAAAGATGAATGTCTGGTAGCTCTAAGCTCTATGTACCCTGTATTTATTTGAACAGCATTTCATTCATCGTCCGATATGACTTAACGTTGGAGGTTTTCCCTTATCCTGAAAGATAAATGTCTGTTAGCTCTAAGCTCTATGTATCCTGTGCTCATTTGAACATTTCTTTTATCGTCCAATATGACTTAACGTTGGATGTTTTCCATTATCCTGAAAGATGAATGTCTGGTAACTCTAAGCTCTATGTACCCTGTATTTATTTGAACATCATTTCATTCATCGTCACATATGACTTAACGTTGGAGGTTTTCTCTTATCCTGAAAGATGAATGTCTGGTAACTCTAAGCTCTATGTACCCTGTACTCATTTGAACATCATTTCATTTATCGTCACATATGACTTAACGTTGGAGGTTTTCCCTTATCCTGAAAGACGAATGTCTGGTAACTCTATGGTCTATCTACCCTGTACTCATTGAACATCATTTCATTCACCGTCTGATGTGACCTAACGTTGGAGGTTTTTCCTTATCCTGAAAGATGAATGTCTAGTAACTCTAAGCTCTATGTACCCTGTAATCATTTGAACGTCATTTCATTCACCGTCCGATGTGACTTAACGTTGGAGGATGTAATTTAAAAAAAAAAATCTAAAGTGAGGAACGAAATGGGGTGAAATGGATGAAACGAATGATGATATTGGAGCACTTAGTGGAATAAATGAGGGAGGAAACAGGAAAATCTGGAAAAAGCCTGCCCATGTGCTGCTTTATCCACCACAGCGATCTTATGGGGTCGAATGCTGGTGAGAAATGAACGGTCTAGCCGTAATCAGTATCATTAAAGTCATTTTTGAGAGTCGTTAGCTTCTGATCCCAGACGACCATATGTAAGTTCTCCAAATTAGGTTACACAATGAAAGAACAATTTAATTAATGAAATAGTGGTAATAAATATGAGTTGTGAATGTATTTGAAGGTTGAGAACTTGTATTTTGGACTGGCACCCGCCGTACAAGGTTGCAATGACACAGAAGGCAGTAATAGGCCATCAGTATGCTGCATGTTGTACAGGTGTGTCACATTCCAGATGAGGCAAGTGCTAAAACAGTAGACCTGCACTTTATACACTGCAATCGAGACAACGTGGTGCAACCGACCCTCTCTGACTTTATCCTCGTGTTCCCATTAGAGATGTCACAGGGAATAAACCTTCTGAGACTCCGTGAATAAAAACAAGTGAAAAACGCCCTACTATGTTTTATCTGGGACAGAGAGAGATGGCGAATAGTCATTCAAATAGTAAACTTGGTATTTTAGTTCAGCATCTTCCACGAATGTGGCAAAGAAATCTCCCACCCCAAACTAATCTTTATATCCCAGCATTTTCGTTACTTTTGTCTTCTCAAAAGTGGTTCTAACTCGTTTGATTAGTCGTCCTATATGATTAAATGTTGGAGGACGTAAATTACACACAAGAAAACTTTTGGTTAGAACGTCAAATATAAAAACTATTTTACAAGTACAAGTTGTGGTAAAAAATAACGGCAATTTTCTTGTTTCATAACGCATTTTATTGATTAATCAACATTAATTTTTCCGCATCAAGAGTAATATCACTAAGATATAATACATTTCTACCATTTCCACTTATTCCAATTTTGGAAGTACTTTTGGAATTCATTTTTCGTTGTAGTGTTCAGCGATTCTGTTTTGTCTCATCAGTGTTAACAAAACACGTTCTCTTCAGTCTCGAATAGTATAAAGAAGTCGCAGGGGGCCATGTCTGCCTGAGATAATATAACAATTTTGTTTTTTGACAAAAATATTACGAACAAACATTGAGATGTGAGTGAAAGCATTATCGTGACACAATTTATATGAGTGGTTTTGTCATAATTCTAGTCATCTCTTTCTGATGGTGATTTGGCGATTTTCCATAAAGATTTTCTTTGCTTCTTCCACACTGTCCTCAGTAATTGATGTGCGAGGTCGTACAGAGCGGTCGTCGTATTCTCGGTCCTCTTTGGAACGTTTACCGCTCGTAAACTATGAAGTGGATTCGCAAAAACTCATAGGAAATGTATTGCTAATTAAATAAAAAATTAGCCACAAATAAATCAAACACTCAAAACAGCTGAAAATGCAAACATTCCTGTACCTACAGGATAAAAAAAAGTTTTAATTAGAATTTATAAACCACGAGAAATTAAGGCATTCCCGTTATTCTTTGATCAGATCTAGTAGATATGTATGTTCAATTTTGTTGCGAATGGTTTCTGAAGTCCCTTTTAAATGACGTATATAACTGGTAAACTGAAAGAAATAAGCAAAATCTTACTACTCAACAAATGTAACACGCGTTAAAGTACGTAGCTTTAACTACTCCGGAGATAATCTTTATTATAGTTTTAAGATGTGAAGTACCTTATACTTTCTCGACTGAAAAATCTCTATTATTTCTCCATTCTCTCGCGGTCTGGCAAAGGGTGTTGACTTTCAAAGCTTCAGATACAGTGCGATCCATATAAATCTGAACCATTCCAATAGGTTAAACCAATAAAAGGACACACGTGTAACTTTGGGAGTATACTGTTTATTGTATTTTAAATTAAATCTATAGCTGAGAGGGTGGTCTGAAAAGTTTCCGAACTAATAAAGATATAAGACTTTTTTCCAGAATTTTTTTTTCTACATAATCTCCTTGTAACTCTACACACTTGTCCGAGTGATGCTCCCATCTCTGTAAGCCGTCCGAATAGTACTCGTCGTTTTTCTCTGCAAAATAGTTGTTCACGAAGGTGATTGCCTCTTCATTTGACGAAAATCTGTCCTCCGAGTGCAATCTTCAGACGAGGAAACAAAAAGGAGTCGCTTGGGGCTAGATCTGGTGAGTAAGTTGGATGGTCAAGTAGTTCAAACCGTAATTCGTGGATTTTCGTCATTGCAACCGCTAAGGTGTGAGACGGTACGTTGCCTTGGTGAAACAGGATTTTCTTTTTCTGCAAATGAGGCCGTTTTTCCGCAAGGTCTGCCTTCAACTTGTCAAGTAATGATGCGTAGTATGCTCCTGTAATGGTCTTAGCTTTTTGAAGATAATCGATTAAAATCACTCCATGACTATCCCAAAATCCAGACGCCATCACTTTCCCAGCCGAAAAAGAAACAGTTTTTGAATTTTTTATGAACAGGTTCCCCCTTTGCAGTCGACTGTTTAGAGTGTATTTTTGTTTCAGGCGTATAATGGTGTATCCAAATTTCATCTACAGTAATTAATCGGCGCCAAAACTCGGATTTATTGCGCCTAAACTACGCCAAGAGAACGTTGGAAATGTTCCTTCGAACACGTTTTTGGTTTAATGTGAGCAAACGCGGCATCCAACGCACGGACAGCTTTCTCATGTCTAAATGTTGATTTAATATGTGACAAATACGTGCTTTTGACATGTTCATAGCTTCTGCTCTCTCTCTCTCACTTTAATTCGGCGGTGGTCTAGCACCATTTGGTGAACTTTGGCGATGCTTTCGTCGGTAGTTGCAGTTTTTGGAGGTCCCGAACATTCATTGTCTCGCAAGCATTTACGGCCACGTTTAAATTCAGCTGCCCAAAATTTTACTGTGGTAAATGATGGTGCAGAGTCCCCATACACAGAATCCAACTCATCTTTGATTTGCGTGGGCGTATTGCCTTTCAAAAACAAATATTTAATGACAGCTTGATACTCGATTTTGTCCATTTTCATAAAAGCACTCATATCAACTCACTCAAACGACTGTTACATAACAACTGAGCGTCCAAAATGGCTAAAACTTTGGTGAGTAACTGTCAACAGATGAACAACGAAATTCGTTTGTTTATGACTGCTGCCATCTTCATGTTGAGGTCAGAAACTTTCCAGACCACCCTCGTAGAGCTACAACTTCTATTCATTCAATAATTAACAAATAATTCAAATTCTAGTGACAATACATTCGTCAATGCTGCTTTCTGAAATGAAAATTAACTTAACCTAGAAACGACCAGCCAACTCCGATTGACTCATATTAGGCATTAGTAGCCGGCCTTGGTCTAAATAACACTATATTTCAGAAAATAAAATTAATGTAAATTTTCGCATTCTTTGTACTTTAATTTAACAAGTAATTATTAGGGTAAGTGTTGGCTGAAACATTGTATGGTTCAAGTGAATCAAGATTTATTTATACACTCGTGGAAATTAACAAACCTTCCACTCGTGGATGAAATACTCTTGGTTCACTGCTACCATAAATAACGTTTACTTAAACCCTTTAAACAACAATTATCTATTCTTCTGTAAAGAGAAGAAGAAAAGGCGCCTATTTCGCAAACCTACAAGAGTTTACTCCCTAGCTCAGGTTGGTACCTCCATTCAAGCATGCGCAGTAATGTAAACATTACAAGCCATGACTTTGCTACAAAACAAAACCTCATAAAGTGGTGACATCTACTTCAGAAGCAATTGTTAAGGTACTATTATTAGTATTACTAGCTTTTATTATACTTATTTTCTGCCTTACAGTACGAAGGAATGTCGTTACTCATTTAGCAGCAAGGTATGCAGTGCCTGGCTGAGAGATGACGGTCGGTTGCCCCGCTGCTTTGTTTGCTCAGACCTGCACAATAATTGCACATTTTGTTCTCCCTGTAATTTGCTGCCTTCAGGAGGGATGTTGACGGGATTGTCCGCCAGATGGCAGTAATGACAAGCTAATTTGCGCTGAAAGGCATCCAAGCGGGAAACCGCAGACTTCCGCTTCACAGCAAATGATCAGGACCAAAATGACAGTCGACAGAGCAATTATCGTTGTTACCACTACCCTTATTGGTCAATTCACTGCGCTCCTCCCTTTTACTTGTTTGACCAGTAGTAATGCATTCCATGTCGAACGTATTTCACACGAAATACATGTTTTGAGAGTCGTGAATTTCAAATTACAAGGATGTGGCACAACACTCAAGAAAACTTCCCAACCTCAAACTATTTTGTATTACCTTTCTTCTCTCAAAAGTGTTTCTATGGACTTTTTTAATGATAATAGAAATGTATGTCTTAAATTTTCTGAAAAGTCTTCTGAAGTCTTCATTCTCAATGACTTCTAAATAACACTGGAAAAAAATGGATGCTTCGAGTACTTCATGAGGCAATTCCTACTAATTTTGTGTTGAGAAAAACAAATATGACAATGAAAAACTTTTATTAGCTCTAGTTTCTATGATATAAACAAGGTGGAAGTATTACATATTAACGGATTGAGAGAAAAGAATACATTTTAATTACATACATGATAACAATGAAAGTGCATTTAATTGTTTAACTGGTAATTACATGCTAAGAGTTCTAAATTGCTGGAAAAAACACTTCGCAGCTAGTCGTGTCTGAAGAGAATCATGTGGTGGCCTTTTGACTTCGTCGTCCTTTAGCTTACCTCTTGTGATGGAGTTCCGCAGAATCCCTATACAAAGACCAACAGTAATCCGCAAGGATTACTTCATTCCAACGACCCTGATATCTTTGTTCCATAACAGAAATGTCCTGATGGAATCTCTCCCCATGTTCATCACTAACAGCTCCACAACTAGGAGGGAAAAAGTCTAGGTGGGAGTGGAGAAAATGGATCTTAAGGGACATGTTGCATCCGAGGTTACGGTATTTTTGCAGGAGTACTGCCACCAAATGCTTGTAGTTGTTATCTCTTTTGTTGCCTATAAATCCATAAACAACACCCTTGAAGGCTTCCCAAGCTTCCTTTTCTTTCCGCTCCAAAATTTGCTTAAATGTAGGATCCTTTACAAGTTCTCTTATTTGTGGTCCGACAAAAATGCCTTCCTTAACTTTCGCATCACTTAATTTTCAAAGTTTCTCTCTGATTGTGTTTTGTTATTTGACAGGTGTGCCTACTCCCAAAAAAATCCCCCAAGTTTAAAATCGTCACTCTAAAATATGAAATGTCACTTTATCTTCAAAACAAGAGCTAATCTGTCATTTTTATGGCGATTTTTAATTCAGCAGATGGAAATACGTGCAAACTCACTATTTTTAAGCCCAAAACATTTTCATTGTTGCCCAGTGTAATTAGTCAACCGTACAAGGACAAAAGAAACGAGGTCTAGATTTTTTCTGTGCAGTACAGAAGTATTACCAGATAATTCAAGCTATACCCTTCATTTCAAATCAAAATACAGTGCGATCCACATAAACCTGAAGCACTTCAATAGATCATAACTTTTGAACGAATGATAGTGCAACTTTGGGATAATATAACACACAATTGCAAGATTACATTACACTATTTACATCTCAGAGAAAATGTTGGAAGTGTTCTCCACCAGCATCTATACATGTTTGTACTCGTCTCACCATATTCTCTGAAGTTTTATGGAGAGTATATCGAATTGAGAGGTTATTTCCAGCAAGATGGAGCAACGTGCCATACATCTAATGACACCATGAAACTTGTAACCAGTTTCTTTGATAATCGAATAATCTCAAAAGGGTGTGGCCTCCCAGATCCCCTGACCTAATCTCACCGGATTTTTTCTTGTGTGGGTATCTAAAAATAGAGTGTACAAGAATAGGCCACGGGCAATTGATGTTCTCAAGGAATCCATTCAAACCGAAATAAGTAACACTGGCGAGGATACTCTCCGTAAAACTTCAGAGAATATGGTGAGACGAGTACAAACATGTATAGATGCTGGTGGAGGACACTTCCAACATTTTCTCTGAGATGTAAATAGTCTAATATAATCTCCCAATTGTGTATTATATTCTTCCAAAGTTTTACGTGTGTCCTATTATTGGTCCAAAAGTTATGGCCTATTGAAATGGTTCAGGATTATATGGATCGCTCTGTATCTTAAACTTATTTTGGTCAACACAAGACAGGGCAAAGGAGACAAAGTTCACCGCAGACTTCTTTTTTGTCACCAAAATTGTTGGTGTAATGTTAACGTAATATCCCTCTCCTTTACACAAATAACAGTTTCTAAACGTCTCATAAATGTTTCTTTATGTGCCTTTAGCATGTACTGCTGACGTATACACAGATTCACCTCTTACACGGAACTGCACGCCGATTCGCAACACTACTACACGTGAACTGCTTCATTGTACAGTGGCACTGTCTGTCGACTCCTCACCGTGAAGCTTGAAACGTACCACATTTCTGCTCTGTCGACTCACACAGTTCAACTAAGTGACTGGTGAACTGCTTCACTGCGCTGACACCTCACCACTGAGCAGCACCTGTCGACTAACACTGAAAGCTCCAAACACAAACAAACTCTAAACACTCCCCACTAGGCTTCGCAATGGCTCTCATATAGTCTGCTGGGAAAAACTTATCCAGATAACTCTCCTTGGCCGAGATTCGAACCCAGGACATCTTGAATATCAGCTAGGCACACTCTCACCACTCAGTGGAGGCGGGCTTCGTATGGTATATTTAAATACTATTCACACATAACGACCGTTCTCTAAAAATGTTTTTCCCGCATTTATGGAACCCTTTCTGTGAATTATTCAATTTTTCGAGGAATTCAATATACTGCTGTACAAAAATCAAAATGTTGAAAATAACTCCTCCAAATAAAGAAACACGTGTCCATTGAGATTTAGAACATCATTTTATTAAAACCTTGATCGTAACATTACGTAAGCTGAACACGGATGCAAGAGGTGCCTGAAGGACGTTGCACGGGGTGTGCACCCCGGACTTAAGGTTGACAGTATGTACTTAAATCGGACACGAGAGATTTTTCAATTCGACTTAAGATTAGAATATAATTATAGTTATTGGTGGGCCATGTTTGGTTTTAATTACAGGGGAGTGTGCCCCACCTCTGGGGGACTCCGCCCGCTACACGATGTGTTTGTCTTGTTGACTCTGCCTTTGTTACTCACATTCAAAATGTTGATATACCAAAACAAAAATTAAAATTATAATTCAATCCAAAATGTTCCTCGCCTTTTTACTTCTTAGTCAAAATATTCCGGGCTAGATATCTCTAATTCAGCCAATAAAATCCACAGAAAAATCCAAAGTGTTGCAATCACACGACGTTCTCTACTCTTGTACAAACACTTACTGCTCTGTCTACTTCAAGATAAACATTATCTTATTGTAGACTTTAAGTGATTGTCAGATATTTTAAACAGCTCCTCGCTATGGATGTCTTTGAAATTCCATTCTCTTCGTAAGACCAAGAGATAAAGTGAATAATGACTTCCTAATTGACAAACGATAAGTTTTAGAAAATTTAAAACAAGTAATATTTTGGACATGGCTAAGTGGTATGGAGGCTCACTCAGTTAAGCTCTACTCTAGTGATCCTAAAGGTCGTGAGTTCAAATTCTACTCAGGCCGAAGGTCGTTAAGTGTGGTTCAAAACAAACAGCCCTTTGTTAGATTTGTTTGTATGTAGAAGATCAGCTCCGGGACGAAATTTCGGCACATCGGCGGTGCTGATAAGAACCTAGGAATTGACAACGACGTTAGTAAACATTCTTTTTCACGTTAAGAAAAAGAATTCTTTTTCATGTTTATATTTCATCTAATAAAATCCACTAACACTTTTTCTATCTCTTACGATTTATCAGTTCTACAGAAGTTGTCCAATTTCTGAGGAATTCCCTGAAATTTCAAAGTTTGCATTTCATTTCTTATGAAAATAGCTTAAACATATGGTATTTTAAACGATTTTGTTTTACAAAATATTTAGAGAATTTGTTTTTCGAATTATTTCCTATATAAGGTGTAGTTTGGGCTATTCTTGAATACTGAGTTTACAAACGTATTCTAAAAATTCCTTTTTAGATTCAGAGCGTTTTAAAATTCTGGTAAGTCTCAGCATCAAATTTAAAACATTTTAAGCAAAAGCTCCATCGAAGCATATCTGTGCATGCAATATGAACAACAAAATTCAAAATGAAAAAGTTGGTCAAAACCAAATTTGATATTTAATATTTGTGTACTCCAGAAATGCAACACGAAGTTTTTTAAAAATAATCTCCTTACGCCAAACTACTGCTTACATAGAAGGACTATCAAAATTTTCCATTTTCTTACAAACTCTTCTGACGAAGTGATGAAATGTCTGTGAGTGCTTTTCTCTCCGAATAAATTTCTATAATTCTGTGTAACTGGCATAAATACAGACAAAAAGTTATACACAAAAATAATTTACATTTCTTAAAACATACAATTTCCTTCCAGTAACGCTTTTTGCTCGCCTCTTAGCTTGTTGGTAACTTAAGAAGTCCCGAGTTCTAACCTCGGCCAAGTTATCTGATTAAGAATTTTTCCGGGATTTCCCTTATCGTGAAAGATGAATGTCTGGTAACTCTAAGCTCTATGTACCCTGTACTCATTTGAACATCATTCCATTCATCGTCGGATATGACTTACGTTGGAGGACGTGGTTAAAAACATCTTTTTAGTCTCATAAGCCATTTCCGGGACATTGATTGTTAATGATTTAAATTGTCCAATAATTTGTTTTTGTTTTTAAAGTCCTGTTCTTCATTTGTTTCTCACAGGGTCGAGTATATAGGTTGAAGGCCAGTATATAGCGTTCATTTGTTAAACATTTGACTATCACTGTTATATTTGGGACTATCGTCTATAAATGTGTGACGTAGGTATTTCTGTAAATGTTAAAATGAAGTATGTATAAGGATGCTAATAAAGGCGTCAGGGAACATAAGGTTTGGATATTACGTCAGTGTTGTTTTGGGTGTGGTATGTGATGATTCAGGGAGAATCACCAGTAGATACCCATTCATATAAATTACACGCCCCGATATGACAGGTGCGCCTCGTAATAACACACCGACTGTACACCATCTGGTCAAGCCAAGAGCTTTTTCAACGGAAAACTGTTTTTGGTCCTGAAAAGAAACGGGACGCTGAACAAAAGGGCGGCTTCCTAAAGGGGATGAAAGCTTTTAGCACGGGGCGCCATAAAACCCTACCGTTAACCCTTTTCTCCCTACACATTCCATCACTTTGCACAAAACTGACATCTCAAAGTGCGGTAAACTATTTGAGTAGAAACCAATTACACGTCTTCTGGAAGTATTTGTACGTACTTGTAAATCTCCATTCAAAAATGTTTAGGGCGAAATTTCAGTGCAAATACTATTTGGAGAGCGAAAAGCCCTCCCCAAACATTAGCTTTTTTAGTTATTGTACCACATACCGGGTAGATAAGATACAGTACTGCACTGAAAAAAAATTGATAGCGACAAGTCACAGGAAATGCATCCGTTTCGCCTCCAATTTGATCTGCCCATCTTTTCTTCTGTGTTCCCTAGTTTCTTGTACCTTTGAGTTTACTATTTTATGGTTATTTTTAGGTATTCTGTTACTATTCATTTTCAAAACATGTTTTTCCGATTGATTTCTATTGTTAGCAATAATATGAATTATTTCTTCTACTTTTAATTCTTTCATAATATCTTGACTCTGTTTTTACATCTTTTTTGTGTATTCTAGCATCATTTCTTGTTAATGACCATGTTTCTGATCCTATATCAGAGTTGGAACTGCTATAGACTGTACAATTTTACTATGGAGTCTTTAGGGTCTTATTTGTCATTTCTAATTCTAATAATTCCAAAACAATAACTGTGACAGATCTCTTTGGCTCGCCAGTAATACAGTAGACTTTAAGTGACAGTCAAATGTTTTCAAACAACTGATCGATACAAGATTTTTTTGTGTAATTTACGTCCTCCAACGTTAAGTCATATCGGACGATGAATGGAATGGGTGAAATGATGCTTAAATGAGCCTAGAGTCCATAGAGCTTAGAGTTACCCGACAATAGTCTTTCAGGATAAGGTAAAACCCGGAAAAAAACCTTATCTAGGTAACTCACCCTGACCGAGGTTCGAACTCGGGACCTCTTGAGCGTGAGGCAGACATGCTACCACCACGCTACCAATACATTATACACATGTATCGATACATTATGCGTTCTCTTTGCAAAGCCAAAAAATAAAAAATAGGACGGAAAACAGAAGATGGACTTACAATTAAAAAAAAAAGCAATAACAATTGAAGAATGTAAACAAATAACCAGAAATTTCTTCGAGATCTCGGGAAACAAGCCAGATGAATCGATGTGGAGCGTACATCTCTCCCATCATCGGGATATTTATTATTACTCGGCCTACCTAAACGAACGAATAAAGGGACATGAATGGAGCATTCGTTTAATGTAACCTGAGAAGTCTGGGCTGGTAGAGCATTCTTTTGATAACGACCATAGAGCCAATTTTCGGGAGACGACCATCTCGGTAATATGCAACAGTTACTGGGAGCGGAGAGTTAAAGAGGCTTTGGCCATTTCTTCCGAGAGGATCGCGCTTAGTCGTGATGCTGGACTTCAGTTCAGCTCCTCTTGGAAACCGGCCTTAAAAATGGAAACCGTCGGCTTAAGAAACACAGATAAATAGAGCTTGATAATCAAGTAGTTACGTTTCTTTGACACAATTTTCTATACTCACGCCATCTCCTGACCTGGCAATTAATTTACTGAAAACCGTCTTTTGTTCGGTGATAGAAGTATTGATAGTGTTTTGTCTTTGTTTACATGTTTGTTATATCCAGTGATACATTTGTGGTTATAACATTTAATAAATGTCCTGATGATGGGAGAGATGCACACTCCCGAAAGGTCGTCTTTTCACCTGGCTTGCTTCCCGAGATCTTGAACATATTCAACGCCAGGAAAGCTTCAGGTCTTATTTTAACCAGAAATTTCTCTAGAATGGTTAACTTTACAACAATGCGTGAAACATAAATTGTGTACTTTAGCCGGATCTCGAATCTGGGTGACGGTGAGTTACCTGGATAAGGTTTTTTCTGGGTTTTCCTTTATCCTGATTAGTGTTTTGAGACATCCAAGACATTATGGCTCTTCCGTTGCACCTAGGCGCCGTCATGCCCGCCCAATGAATGGTTACCCCCACTACACTAATGAAAGAAAAGAAGCAATTACCATTTCCTACATAATGAATATATTGAGTAATAATTATTTAAAATAAAAAATAAAAATAAGTAGAAAAAATACCATGATACAGTGCGATCCATATAAACCTGAACCATTTGAACGAATAATAGGACACACGTGCTACTTTTGGAAAATATAACACACAATTGAGAGATTACATTACACTATTTACACCTCAGAGAAAATGTTGGAAGTGTCCTCCACCAGCATCTATACATGTTTGTACTCGTCTCACCATATTCTCTGAAGTTTTACGGAGAGTATCCGCGCCAATGTTACTTATTTCTGTTCGAATGGATTCCTTGAGAACATCAATTGTCCGTGGCCTATTCTTGTACACTCTATTTTGTAGGTACCCCCACAAGAAAAAATCCGGTGAGGTTAGGTCAGGGGATCTGGGGGGTCACAGACCTTTTGATATTATTCGATTATCAAAGAAACTGGTTACAAGTTCCACGGTGTCATTAGAGGTATGGCACGTTGCTCCACCTTGCTAGTGGAATAGCTAGTGTAAAAAAAAAAAACACATACATTTGAGGTTAATAAAAAAACATTAGAATTGGACCACAATGCAACATAACCTCATTTTCAAGGGGAAAAAGTGGCAATGCATTATTTTGCTAAACGTTAATGCATTACAAAACGCGTATCTTAGTTCTTTGTCCTATTAAGACCTCCGTTCGTTGAATTAAAAAAAGATCCTGAAATATGAATGTGGGATAACTCTTTAAGTCTATGGACCCAGAACTCATGTGAGCATCATTTCATCCATTTCATTGATTACTTATGCTCATTGCCTATAAACAAAATAAAATCCTTTTAACCCGTACATCATATACTATTTTTAGACAGTCCTCAATATTTATACATGTATTATAATTTATACATATACATGTATGTTATTCTTTTATCTTTCTGGTGGTGATATTCATTTGTTTTGCGTGACTTTAAAAATTGCTACATAAGGGAGGTAGTGGAAATAAATAATACAATGAAAATAACGTAACAAAAATTGAACTGTTACTAGATTAAATCATTTTCTAAATTTGTATTACTGATCTCTTGTTTAAATTGAGTAGTTTGTTTATATTTTAGCTTTATCTTCAAAGAACGCTAACAGAATAATTATTTTGTATTTACAATCCAGGAACTTATTGTATATAATGTCGTATTGGGTACCAATTTAATTCATGGCCTTCTTGAATGAGGCGATAAACCAAATATGGTATTACCGACGCTTTGAAAACTTTTGAGCACTGGAGGAAACAATTTTCTGCTTTTAACACATCGTGAGGTACTAAACAACCCACTTTTACTATCAACTGTTTTAAAAATAGTTTTAATATACAATACTGTATACACCTACTCGCAAATAAAGATAGAGAAGATCATGTGAATTAGTGACTAAATGTTCTAGCCACAAAAACCTCAGTATGCCCAGTTGCCATGGCTCTGGTACACAGGTTGCACACCCAGAGAATGTGGAGCCATTCTGTACGGAAAGTTACGGGACAGCAGTGTGTTATAGAACAGGATTATTACCAACCCACACGGTTCGGTATTCAACACGAAATATGACCATTCCCGAACCTTCTACATATAATAACTAGGAAATGGCCTCAGTACGGAAAACGTGCATACCACATACGTGCATTCCTTCAGAGACCTCAATTGTGGCCCTCTGGACATGTAATTTCAAACCAACTCCTTTGTAAGTTACTCCCAAACGAATAAAAATATATACATTATCATTTCTATACTACTAGATCACGTAATTAAATACTAAGGTCCTTTTTCGAAAGGAAAAAGTTCGTGTTTTTTCCAATTTAATCCATAATTATTGCAAAGATATTCTGCTGTTAAAAGCACATAAGAATTAGAAACAACAAAATACAAAAGGCAAATATTTTCGAGAAAAAGTATGCAGAAAGGATTCATTTTTATTTATTTTAATCATTAACGTTTCTTAAAATATAGAAAGTGTTGTAGGCCTAAAAACAAAATACAAAACTAATGAGTAATGTAAAATATCAAACTAAAATATATCATAATTTGTACAAATTCCCTAAATATTCATAGAAAATACATAAAAACTGCAAGTAACATTATTTTGATTTGCATCAATCTTTGATTGAAAAAAATTTTAAAACTAGTTTAGTACTTGAAACGGTATCTATAAATCTCTGCATTTTTGCATATCAAAATTTGTTTCTGCTTCAAACTAGTTTACAGTATCTGCTGTTGGTGATAGAGCCACTTTCAAATGTTTTTGTCTATCTTTTGTTTTTATCTTTAAATTCTCACGCCTCTCAAAAACTAGGAAATGCGCAGCTATTAAATTTAGTATGTCTTCATTGCAAATACACTTTTTGAGGGTTCCTTTACCTATATTAACACTTTTGAAAAAATGTCGTTGTGTCTGTTTTTATTATCATTACTACTATTACTATTGTTAATTTTCGTCCTCCAACGTTAAGACATATCGCACGATGAATGCAATAATGTTCAAATGAGTACAGGGTACATAGAGCTTACAGTTAACAGACATTCATCTTTCAGGATAAGAGAAAGCCTCCAACGTTAAGTCATATCGGGCGATGAATGAAATGATGTCCAAATAAGTACAGGGTACATAGAGCTTAGAGTTAGCAGACATTCATCTTTCAGGATAAGAGAAAGCCTCCAACGTTAAGTCATATCGGACGATGAATGAAATGATGTCCAAATGAGTACAGGGTACATAGAGCTTAGAGTTACCAGACATTCATCTTTCAGTGTAAGGGAAAACCTCCAACCTCCTGTCATATGGGACGATGAATGAAATAATGTTCAATGAGTACAGTGTACATAGAGCCTAGAATTACCAGACATTCATCTTTCAGGATAAGGGAAAACCTCCAACATTAAGTCATATCGGACGATGAATGCAATGATGTTCAAATGAGTACAGGGTACATAGAGCTTAGAGTTACCAGACATTCAGCTTTCAGGATAAGGGAGAACCTCCAACGGCATGTCATATATGACGATGAATGAAATGATGTTCAAATGAGTACAGGGTACATAGAGCTTAGAGTTACCAGACATTCATCTTTCAGGATAAGAGAAAATCTCCAACGTTAAGTCATATCGGACGATGAATGCAATGATGTTCAAATGAGTACAGGGTATATAGAGCTTACAGTTACCAGACATTCATGTTTCAGGATAAGAGTAAAACCCCAACGTTAAGTCATATCGGGCGATGAATGAAATGATGTTCAAATGAGCACAGGGTACATAGAGCTAAGAGTTACCAGACATTCATCTTTCAGGATAAGAGAAAACCTCCAAGTCATATCGGACGATGAATGAAATGTTGTTCAAATGAGTACAGGGTACATAGAGCTTAGAGTTACCAGACATTCAACTTTCAGGGTAAGGGAAAACCCCGGAAAATGCCATATTCAGAAAACTTACCCTAACCTAGATTCGAAGTCGGGATCTCTTGAACGTGAGGCATACACGGTGCGCAGTGTTAAAGTACCATTCAAAAGTAAAGAAGTACGGTTTTCCCAACACTTACTTACCTAGTTGCTCTTTAATAATATAAAGTAAGCTTCTAAAGTCACACTTTAATATTATGTATGGATAACATTTCACTTTAACCTCATTATGAACAATATACAATCGCGAGGCCTACATGGATTTTTTTCATATTAGCCGGCCTTGGTTTAAATTACAGAAAATAAAATAAGAATTTTCATATTTTATTATAGTTTAATTGAAAAAGTGGTAAACCTGTTTAATCAGTAGGGTAAGTTTTGATAAACTAGTGAATCAAGACATTTATTATACACTCGCGGAAAATAAGAAACCTTCCATTCGTCGATAATGCCTTGATGCACTACTGCCACAAATATCTATTCAATATAGGAAGAAAATCCTTCGCTCTAACTGCTTTTTACATGGAATAATCTTTTTAAAGTTTTGTAATTCCTAAAACATGGCGGTGAGGATTTTGGTCACATTTAATATATTTCTATGGAAAGTTAAATATATACCTGAATTTTTGGAAAATAACTTTTCAGGTCATCTTCATTCTGAATCACTTTTTTGTGGTGGATAAAGAGCAGACGCTCTGGTTTCAGTTTTGCAAGTACATGCTGAGAGCTAATCGCTCGAGAAGCTGCGGTCCTGGCATCGTGCCCTCGCCGAGGACAAATTACTGGTGACGATTATGATGTCTGCCGCGGCCATGTTCCCGAAAACCTTGCGAGCGGAACAGAGAGTAATAAATCTGCCGTCTATGAAAAGCATTCCACCAGAGTAGGCCATAACGGCTTCTTGATGAGACATATACTGATGACTTTCTTCTGTTTCTTTCTGTGGTCACGTGACAAGGAACTCGAGCGTGGATCTGTCACTCCGCCAGGCTGTGCAAGATCTGCCAACAACATGGCACATACTCACACCACTTTCTCTACTCGGTCTTCCACAAAAGAATATAATCTGTCTAAAATGTCATTATTTACCTAACTTATAAATCAAGAGCTCTCTATTTCGATTCCCGGCTGGACGATTGAAATGTTTCTCTAACGTAAAAATATAATATGTTGATTAATTTTCAGTTTTAAACAACCAAAACCTCAATAAATAAGTAAAAAATAAATAAACAAAACTAAATATAGTCAAAAGGAATAAAGCCTGCCTGTGTTGGAGGTAGCGTATCTGCCTCACGTTCAAAAGGTTCCGAGTTTGAAACTTGGTCGGAGTAATACGGTTTCTCTCCGACGTTTTCCCTTACCCTAAAAGACGAAGGTCTGGTAACTCTAAGCTCTATGTACTCTGTACTCATTTCAACATCATTTCATTCATCGACCGATATGACTTAACGTTGGAGCCATTCCCTTATCCTGAAAGACAAATGTCTGGTAACTCTAAGCTCTATATACCCTGTTTTCATTTAAATATCATTTCATTCGTCTGATATGACTTAACGTTGGAGGTTTTCTCTTATCCTGAAAGATGAATGTCTGGTAACTCTAAGCTCTATGTACCCTGTACTCATTTAAATATCATTTCATTCGTCTGATATGACTTAACGTTGGAGGTTTTCTCTTATCCTGAAAGATGAATGTCTGGTAACTCTAAGCTCTATGTACCCTGTACTCATTTGAACATCATTTCATTCATCGTCCTTATCCTGAAAGATGAATGTCTGGTAGCTGTAACTTTCGTCAGACTCCAGACGCTGCAGAACAAGGCACTCCGAATCATCTACGATACAGACTGAAGATTTCCTGCCCATATCCTTCAGGAACATCCCAAGATCTCGTACATTATCGATGCCATCCTAAGAGGTGTCATGGGGTCCCTTGGTTAACCCAAGAATCCTCATATATCTCTATGATCCATAGTACGACTGATGGTTCAAGCGATATGCAACTCGTAACCAAAACGGAGTAAAAACTTATCGAATCGTTTCTCCCAAAACAGGGGAACGCCATTAAGTAGCTGCCTTCTAAGTTTATTCAAGGGCATACCAAACGAAATTCCCTAAAACTCACCACCTACCTCCAGCAGAACAAAACTAATCCAGCTAGACTCAATTTGCAGGTTAAGCCGCAAAGCGGCTAATCTCTGTTTCATGACCTTGCCCCGCTGACATGTATCACTCCGCGTGCAACTACCTTCCCCCTCACGCTAATTGGCTAATGCTTTCGCGCCATAGGCCATAGGCGGTGCCTTCCCGTCACATTTAAAACTGCAGTAAACGTGATAATAATTGCCAGGAAGATAAATAAAATTATACAATATGAAGGCATGCAAAAATACAAGTTTATAATGAAACTGAGCAAGTTGAAACTGAATGAATGAGCAATGAAACTGAAACAAGTTTATAATGAAAGGCGTTCGGCCTTTTCCACTGGAATTTTTTTAAACCAGCACACATACCATACAAAAATGCTTGTCTTTCAGTCTTAACAGTCTTGTCACGCCATACACAGCAATATCGCCCCTGGAGTGGTAAGTTTTCCTGTTGTCTCAATTTAATGTCGCGATGTTCCGGCGCATCTAACACTCACACCTGTAAGTTCAGAGCACAGCTGTTCGACTTCTCTCACTGACAAACACGGATTCTTCTCTGTGAGTGCATTAAATACATGCACCACAATTCTTTTTTCGCCGCTCTGTAAAGATTTTCCCTTCCGATGCTTCAGCGAAAAACTGGCGGTAGACTCTGCCATTATACATATAATAAGTACACGTGCAATAAAATAATTTAGCTCTCGCACTCTGCACAACACACCTTCGAATGGCGATATATGACTAATTCAGTTCAAAACAAGGTCAGTGATAAAATCATATAAACAAATATGTCATCACTACCACTAAATCACGTGCTATCGTGTCATATGAAAGGCGGGTTTGAGAGCAAAGGAACCTACTCTTTACTTCGTTTAAGAATTAACATGCATTTCAGATAAATCAACTCTGTTTCGTAATGTATTTAATTCAAATAGTTACGAAAATATAAATTTGACAGTTAGTTAATGGCAGAGGTTCTACTCCCATTAATCCTGGGCCCGTAGGACCAAAGACTCGGGCGTTCTTCGACCAGGGAGTTACCGAGCTGTCCCAAAAGGGCGCCCGGAATCTCCGTGGGGCTTTCCATAGGGCAAGACCTAGAGACTAACAAGGGCCCCCCCCCATCTGGTCCTGTGGACTCAAGATGGGATGGAAGTGGATACGCCACTTACGCCCGCCAAATCCGAAATGAGAAGGCTGCCGATATGACCTCGGTGGGACCGCCTGGTGATCTAGCACACCTACTAGCTATGCTGGCTAGTACGCGGGAATATTAATGGCTTCCCTTAACCCCGTCCGGAGACGTACCCGATCTCCCACGGGTATCGGGTACCACTACCCCCCTCGAGTCCAACCCAAACCGAACAATTCCCTATCAGTGAGGGTTTCGAATGTTAGGCCCGAGGTTCCTCTAGTAAAGTCTGTTTAGTTAACGCATGTGCAGTTCGAAGTCAAAGAAACCTGAGCCTCCCGCCCACTAATGACCGTCATAAATCTATCTCCACACTTCAGGAATGGAACACTGTCGTTGAGCACCAATAGCAACCCTGATTTTCTCGAAGTGACAGTCGCATGTCTACTCCACGTGGAGTCTCAGTTGCCAAAGTTCCAACTTCCAGTTGATCTGTTTCATTACGTGTAGAAATTCGTTGTGTGTCACGATGTGGAGACTGTGGGAGGGAAATGCAGTAGTAAATGCAAATGAAGTAATAGATAACGTTCAGTCAAGTGAAGATAATAATGTGAATGAATGGGAAAGTGTAGCTGGGCCGAGTTATGTTACTGGAGAAGCCTCAAAAACAAAGTTCTAACGGGAACTCTTTCTAAGCAAATTCAAGTGCTTGTTTTGAACACGTATAAATATGTGTTGACAAATAATCTTGGTAAGTGGTCATGTAATGAACTTGATGATAAATTCTGGGTATTCACAGAAATACAGTAAGAAACATTGTGACGAAAGGAATACCAAAGACGCCGATCAAGTGTGTAAAGAAAAGGAAACGTTTCTCTAAAGTAGATAATTTCACATGGATTTAATTCGTCGAGAAATTTATAGATTCTATGCAAAAGGGGGAGTGCCCACCTTAGATGAATTGGTTGCACATGTGCAAGAAATTTGTGATTTTCCTTATGGGCACTTCACTTTGCGCGATCTCCTAAAGGAGCTGGGTTTCAAATACCGCACTTTGAATAAGTTAAGGGTTATTATGGAATCCAGTAGAATTGTAGCTTGGCGATATATTTGTCAAAACTAAGGAAGTTTCGCAGTAATGGACATAAGATAAGTTATTTAGACGAAACCTCGTACGACACCCATGACGTATCGAGAAAGGGGGCAACCTTACAGAAAGATCTGGGAGAAGAAGGTTCGCGTGTTGTAAAACGATTATAAGGGTTCGTTAAAGGCAGAAGCCGACGTGCACACGCGTTAACTAAACAGACGTTAACGTCAGAGGTACCACGAGTGCTAGGGATCCGTAGCGCCCGCACCACGGCAGCTGAAGGGGACGGATCGTCTCCCCCACGGGGATATAAATTTGACAATTCTCTTCCAACATATAAAGATACATCACCATGTTAAATAAGGAACTAATTTTTACCGCAAAACAGTCTATACTACTATAGCAGCCAGCCAATGAGAGGTGATAGGGTCACGTGACCGTTTAGAGATACGGGGCAAGCTTATGTGAAACAATGATTAGGTACTGCGGCGTAAGACATCCGGACGGGGAAAAGCCCCACCCGACTAGGACTTCCTCCTCCTCCTCCTCCTCCTCCTCCTCCTCCTCCTCCTCCTCCTCCTCCTTCTCCTCTGGTAGCTCTAAGCCATACAAAAAGAAGCTCATAAAGTGAGTACTTTATCGAAGTGTACAGTTTTTGCGTGTTAGGATTTTGTCTATCTCTTAAAGTTTACTGCCATGCAAATAGTTAAACATGCCGTATTTTAATACAAACTGTTAGTCATTTTTGAAAAGAGAAATAGAAAAATATTTCTGTAAGCAATGGTTTGGAATGGCGGAAATTCTTCAAAATCTTCGTGTTACATGAAAGAAGATGCTGAACTGAGTACCGTGTTTAGTAAATGTGCTTGTTTTATTCAAAAGACCTCAAAACATGAATTTGTTTCAGAGCGGATCATTAGCAACAAATTAAATCATAGTGTGAGGTAAGTTAGAGGACTTCCATTATCTGGTAAGGAATGTTTGGTTAACGCTGCTTTAACAAACGATCCGTTTAATACCTCAGCGATGACACCTGTTGCTCACATCAAGTTTTCACACGCAATTTACTGAAACACTAACCTGACAAGGTTGTAAGCAATATCAAATACTTTAAGTTGGCAGACCTGTCATCAGAAGAGTGCCAACCCGGCATTTAGAGACGCTAATTTGGTTCGTGTTTGTTGATTCGCTCAGACCAAAAGTAAACATTTGCTGTCGTAGAGTTAATTTACCACATTTACCTCGTCATTTGTCATACGGGGAACAGTTCATTATAATGTGTTGTCTGTATGCTTCCCTGCCACTGAACTAAAGAGTTTTGACGAAGTTTTGAAGAGGCCCTCAGTGTTCTTTACTAGTTTGTGCATGAAACAAATGAGTTGATAAAGTAACAGAGCATTGTTGTCCTTCAACCTGCACATTTTTATTCACCACAACGACAAATGTCACAACACTGAGATAACTACCCTCCGCCAGTTTGTCACAAATCTCAGTCAATCCTTTACTAGCGCCACTGCTCTCACCAGTAAGGCACTGGGCCCTGAATCAAACAAAACAACTCATATATGGAACAAATATATGCATACGCCACATCTCGAAGCCAGTGCATCACTGGTTCATGCAGGTACATTACTATTTGCTGCCAGTCCGCCTCGAATCAAACATAATGACTAGCATATGAAACATATGACAGTAAGCCACTGCTTCCACCAGTCCATCACTGGTTCCTGTCTTTCCGCCACTGCTTCAAACCAGTCAGTCACTGAATCAAACATAATGACTAACATAATATGTGAATATCTCACTGCTCCAACCCAGTACTCCACTAGCTCCTGCCAGTGCGGCACTGGTTCCTGATAGTCCGCCTCTAAGTCAAACAGAATGACTGACTAAACGAATAACGCGTACGGCATTCCTCCAAGATAGTCCGCCACTGCTCCAAGTCGGGCCGCCACTGAATTAAACAGATTGACTAACATACAGAACAAGTAGGCACATACGCCACTGCTCCGAGCCCGTCCGCCACTGCTCCAATCCAGACCGCCACTGCCCCTAAACAGTCCGCCACTCTTCAAAGTCAATCCGTCACTCAAACAGATTGACTAACATGTAAAACAAGTAGGTACATACGCCACTACTCCGTGCCCATACGCCACTGCTCCAATCCAGACCGCCACTGCTCTTAGACAGTCCCGCACTGCTCCTAGACAGTCCGCCACTCATCAAAGTCAATCCGTCACTCAAACAGATTGACTAACATGTAAAGCAAGTAGGCACATACGCCACTACTCCGTGCCCATCCGCCACTGCTCCATTCCAGCCCGCCACTGCGCCTAGACAGTCCCGCACTACTCCTAGACAGTCCGCCACTCAAACAGATTGACTAACATGTAAAACAAGTAGGCACATACGCCACTGCTCCAATGCAGACCGCTACTGCTCCTAGACAGTCCGCCACTCTTCAAAGTCTATCCGCCACTCAGATTGTCTAACATGTAAAACAAGTAGGTACATACGCCACTGCTCCTAGCCCATTCGCCACAGCTACCAGCTAGTCCGCCACTTGCTCCAAACCAGACCGCCACTGCTCCTAGACAACCCGCACTGCTCCTAGTCAGCCCGCCACTCTCCAAAGTCAATCCGTCACTCAAACACATTGACTAACATTTAAAACAAATAGGCACACACGCCACTGCTCCGAGCCCTTCCGCAACTGCTGCCAGCTAGTCCGCCACTTGCTCCAAACCAGTCCGCCACTGCTCCAAACCTGTCCACCACTGCTCCAAACCAGACCACCTCTGAATCAAACAGATTGACTAACATGTAAAACAAGTAGGCATATACGCCATTGCTCCAATGCAGACCGCTACTGCTCCTAGACAGTCCGCCACTCTTCAAAGTCTATCCGCCACTCAGATTGTCTAACATGTAAAACAAGTAGGTACATACGCCACTGCTCCGAGCCCATTCGCCACTGCTACCAGCTAGTCTGCCACTTGCTCCAAACCAGACCGCCACTGCTCCTAGACAACCCGCACTGCTCCTAGTCAGCCCGCCACTCTCCAAAGTCAATCCGTCACTCAAACACATTGACTAACATTTAAAACAAATAGGCACACACGCCACTGCTCCGAGCCCTTCCGCAACTGCTGCCAGCTAGTCCGCCACTTGCTGCAAACCAGTCCGCCACTGTTCCAAACCTGTCCACCACTGCTCCAAACCAGACCACCTCTGAATCAAACAGATTGACTAACATGTAAAACAAGTAGGCATATACGTCATTGCTCCAATGCAGACCACTACTGCTCCTAGACAGTCCGCCACTCTTCAAAGTCAATCTGCCACTCAAACAGATTGACTAACATGTAAAACAAGTAGGTACACTCGCCACTGCTCCGAGCCCATTCGCCACTGCTGCCAGCTAGTCCGCCACTTGATCCAAACCAGTCCGCCACTGCTGCAAACCTGTCCGTCACTGCTCCAAAGCAGTCCGCCTCTGAATCAAACAGATTGACTAACATATGAAACAAATATGTGAGAGGGAGTGACAGAGGTCTCTTTGTCCTTGTTATGCGCACGCGCGAGGAATAACATTGACATTGTGTTTGCAAATATTTGACTCGGAAGTATATACAGAATAAGGAGGATCTCTCGAGAACACAAGTGGCTGCTTCATCAAACATTTGTTTTGTATCAGGTCCTCGGTTCGATGTGACAACACTTGCCTATTTCTGGCTGCTCTCTTCTCCCCACCTTCTCGGCTATTTCCGGCAGGGACAACGTCTTCTTCACCTTGAGGCTCCACATGTGGGCTTCGCCCTCGCAGGCTCATGGCCCGGCTTCACAACTTGCCAAAACAACTGACTTCAATAATACTGCTGTCACTTGTTTCTTACCGTTTATTAGTTGCATAGCATAATTATGTTATTTACATATCTACACATTTTGGGACACATGAATGCAAAAAAGTAGCGTTTGTATGTTTCTATGAACAGTGTGGCCGCAAAACTTGGTTTGGTTTGAGCATATTTCAAAAGAGTAATACGAAAAGCTTCAACAAAGCCACCCGACACCAAACTACGGTTTAACATGGATCTCTTTGGTTATTTTTGTTATTTTTTATTTTTTATTTTTTTTTTTTTTCAAAGAAGTGATTTTCTTGAAATCGCTTTTAATTAAACTTCATTGTATTTAAAATATTTGTATAACAAATGAAATCTATATCTTTAATTTTCTGGGTATCTTATATAAAACATTGCTTCATAAAAATTATGGATCTCAATAAAAACACAATTTAAGTGAAATTTATCTTCCTTCCTTCCCTCCCTCCTTCCTTCCTTTCTTTCTTTCTCTCTTTCTTCGTCCGATCCTGTTTTCTTTCTTCCTTTCTCTCTTCCTTCCTTCCTTCCTTCCTTTCCTTCTTTCTTTCTCTCTTTCTCTCTTTCTTTCTTACTTCGTTCCTTTTTCTTTCTTTCTTTCTTTCTTCCTCCCTCTCTTTCTTTCTCTTTCTTTCTTCGTTCGTGCCTTTTTTCTTTCTCTCTTTCTTTCTTCGTTCGTTCATTTGTTCTTTCTTCCTTTCTTTCATTCTTTCTTCATTTCTTCTATCTTTCCTTTTTTACTTCCTTTCTTTTCCTTCCTTCCTTTCTTCTTTCCTTCGTTCTTCCTTTCTTTCTTTCTTTCTTTCTTTCTTTCTTTCCTTCTTTCTTTCCTTCTTTCTTTCTCTCTTACTTCCTTTGTCCGTTTTCTTCCTTCCTTCCTTTCTTTCTTTCTTTCTTCCTTCCTTTCTTTCTCTCTTTGTTCCTTCGTTCCTGCTTTCTTCCGTTCTTTCTTCCTTTCTTCCTTCCTTTCTTTCTTTCTTTCTTTCTTTCTCTCTTTCTTCTTTCTTTTTTCCTTCGTTCCTTTCTTCCTTTCTTTCTTCCTTTCCTTCTTTTTTCTCCCTTTCTTTCTTTCTTTCTTTCTTGCTCTCTTTCTTTCTTTGTCTCTCTTTCTTTCTCTCTCTTTCTTCGTTCATTCCTTTTTTCTTTCTTCCTTCCTTCCTTTCTTCCTCCCTTCCTTCCTTTCTTCCTCCCTTCCTTCCTTTTCCTTCCTATCTTCTTCCTTGCTTCCTTTCTTTCTCTCCCCCATTGCTTCTTTCATTTCTTTCTTTATTATATGTGTTCGTTTTTTAGATATTACTCGTTATTAGTTTCAATTTTCAAATATTTATATGCTAATGAGTTGTTAACTGGAAGTAAATTGAACATTTCTTGAAATGTTTTATGTTCACAAATATGGCAAATGATTTTGACAAACTTAACATTCCAAGATAAGCTTCGATTTTCTGGGAACAGTCCGTGAAGTTCTCTTAATTTGGAAGGCACTTTTGTAATTTTATATTAAATGTTAAGCGGTACACTTAGATATATAGCACAAAAATGTACATCTCTTTAAAAGGTACAATTACTTAAATAACTTTTTTATATCATAAGCTACTTTCGAGATATGCTTTGTTAATGGTTGTAAATACTTGTTACTGCTTTCCAGTCGTTCAGTTGTTTCTCGCCATTACATGATGTATGTAGTTTTAAGACCAGCATATAGCGTTCAACTGTTCTCTCTGTATCTGTGAAAGGGTCGCTCTGGTCTACTGACTCCAAGGTCGTTGGTTCAAACCCGGCCAACAACAAAGGTATTTAAGTAACAACCCCATGTCAGTAAAAGAACAGCAAACAAAACATTTTTCACTAAATATCCGCATAGGTACCTGCCTTTCATTCACTGAAGTTTCTTTTGGAACTTTGGATGAGTACTTCACAGTTTGATTCCTGGTAGGACGTTAAACTTTACAGAGAGACAAAAACACATCGTTTATGATGTGCGTTTGTCACTTGAAACTCCAGCTTCCGCTAGACGCCGTGTTGTCATGTAACACCGGTTCAGTTTTATGGATACTTTAAGAATATTTATAGTATCGCGTCAGTTGTCTACACTTAAAAACATGACATGACGTGAAATCTGTTCAGCAGTGTGGTGAAGGTTCAACAAACCAAGTTTAGTTCTATGTTTGTCAAATAGTAAGTAGTTATTTCTTTTCTGATCGCTTAGCCATGCAAAGAGAATGAAATCGACCAGTGAAACATTTGACTATCGCTTACAATCTACCGTATTCCTTTGGTTCTATAAGATGTTAACTTCATTAACATGAAGTAAATAGAGAAATAAGCGTTTGTACATGAGTAGAGAGAGTCATATGAGTGTTACTTTGTTATAACTTTTTATGGAGTAGTTATAGAGTAAAATGTTAGAACAATTTGCGGAAGAGAATGCCTGCCCATACTAAAACCATGTACATGAAGAGCAGGCAGATTTTTTGTATAGAGTTAATGTCTTATTATAATACGGTCGGTGTAGAATGTGAAATTGTATCGTAAACCGGATGTGCGTCATTAAATAAATTAGCTACCTTAACTTCACCACAATTACAGTTCAACTTTGTAACTTGTTTTCTGCATTATAAACAAACCACTTGGAAACGAACACAAATTACTATGTTGTGGATTTAGCGTACGCCAACTTTGCGTATTTATGGAGGGACTCTCAAAACCAGTAGTTAGCCTAATTGCTCAATATTAGTGCTCGCGCACAAAAATGAAACTTCTCTACAGGCTTCATGTTAATACGTGATTTCAAACCAAACAATACCCCAAGTCAATCGCCATTTGACCTAGCCCGCCTCTGTGGCGTGGTGCTACCGTGTCTGCCTCACGTTCAGGGGATCCCAAGTTCTAATCTCGGTGAGGCGATAAGGTTTTTTTCCGGTAATTTCCCTTATCCTGAAAGATAAATGTCTTGTAACTCTAAGCTCTATGTACCCTGTACTCATTTGAACATCATTTCATTCATCGTCCGATATGACGTTGGAGGTTTTCCTTAACCTGAAACATGTCTGATAAGTCTAAGCTCTATGTACTCTGGGCTCATTTGAACGTCATTTCATCCATCGTCCGATATGACTTAATGTTGGAGGTTTTCCTTATCCTAAAACATGTCTGATAAGTCTAAGCCCTATGTACTCTGGGCTCATTTGAACATCATTTCATTCATCGTCCGATATGACTTAACGTTGGAGGTTTTCCCTTATCCCGAAAGATGAATGTCTGGTAACTCTAAGCTCTATGTACCCTGTACTCATTTGAACATCATTTCATTCATCGTCCGATATGACAACGTTGGAGGTTTTCCCTTATCCCGAAAGATGAGTGTCTGGTAACTCTAAGCTCTATGTACCCTGTACTCATTTGAACATCATTTCATCTATCGTCCGATATGACTTAACGTTGAGGTTTTCCCTTATCCTGAAAGATGAATGTCTGGTAACTCTAAGCTCTATGTACCCTGTACTCATTTGAACATCATTTCATCCATCGTCCGATATGACTTAACGTTGAGGTTTTCCCTTATCCTGAAAGATGAATGTGGTAACTCTAAGCTCTATGTACCCTGGACTCATCTTGATCATTTCATCCATCGTCCGATATGACTTATGTTGAAGGTTTTCCCTTATTCTGAAACATGAATGTCTGGTAAGTCTAAACTCTATGTACCCTGTACTCATTTGAGCGTTATTTCATCCATCGTCCGATATGACTTAACATTGACGGACGTCAATTTAATAAAAAAGATTGATTCGGGTTTGACCTTGGTACAGGTGTGAGGATGTTTCACTTTGGGAGGTTTGGTCCGGAGAATTCATACCAACCGCAACTGCGTACCCACAACAAGATGGCAAACGGGGCCTAAGACGGAGAAGGACCCATGTTTATCTGCTCTGCTAGTGGATCTGTTTACTACGAAATGAGTGTGTGAGAGTACATATGCTACCAGATCTAATGTCCGTTTGAGTAACTGCAGTGTTATGCATTTTTTTAAATTTACATTTTAATTTTAATCCCTCCCCCCCAAAATAAAACTACCACATATCGACGATTAGCATGAGGTACATATAAGGAAGTGTACGTGAGTCTGATTTGTTGTTGTTTTCTTTGTGCAGGTTGCCAGGTAGCGGGTCTGGGGCAACCCTCCCGGACCTCCAGTTCTTGGCGGCGTCCCGGCGTGCTGCGGCTGCCGCTGCGGGGGCGGCCGGGCCAGCTGGGACTGCCGCCACCGTTCCGCCGCCGCCTCCACCTCACCATCCCCCAGGCGGCCCGGACTTTCACCCCGCCTACAGACTCAACCCTTACATGGAGCACCTCTACTCTTCACTACAGCAACACTCTAGTCCTACTGCTTCCCTCCACGGTAAGTAAAACATTTGTAAATATGTCGTCGTTAACCACGACGTGCTTCTACTGTGACTTTCAAATGGAGTGAGATTTGTCCTTAAATGCTAGTAAACGGAGTCCTGAGGTGTTGTCATATTGTATTAACCTTAAGTGGGATATAACAAGTTCCAAGTGAATCCATTCTAATAAATACTATTAGCCTAGCACAAACATTTGACATGATCTAAAAATTATCTTAACAATCAAGGTGTTTGTTAAATTCAAGAGAGAGCAAATAGTTCACTTCCTGTTAGCTTGTAGAATGCTGTACCTGTGGAACTGAGCCGTCGGATGATATATTGCCCTGGTGCTATCCTCAAATGTAGAGGACAAGTCTGTCGTACAATAGAGGTGAACCGCTTAGTTGGACGAGTCCAGATGTTTAAATGTGAATTAGGTTCACAAGAATGTGAAAGGTTTTGGCTATTCTTCCCGTAATTAAACAAAACATTAAATATTCCTAAAACATTAAGATCTTATCTTAACACACGTCACAGAAGTGGAACACCAAGCACGGTTTGCAGTTCAGGAACTCTCTTTCCGACTTCATGGATATTTCCCGGAGATTGAAACACAGGCACACTCACTTTCTAAGGATGAAGCTGCTTCACTACAAATTCGTGACACTGTGTGTACACTAACTACACCACAGAGGTTACAGAGTTACAGAGTTACAGAGTTAATTGTTGGGATTTTGAAAAATCTAGTTGCCCTATATCCTGGATTGGAGAGCTTTCGTAAAAATTTGTTCATATTAAATATAATTTTTCTGCCCCGAGAATGAATCACTTCACGTTTGTTGATCGAAAAATCACTCGTCCCATCTTCGAGGGACATGTTCACGTTCTGGGATAGCAAACACTGGAGAAAATATATGTGTATAATAATAATTTAATGTAAATTAACAATATTTCAGCTCGAGTTCAACACACGACTTAACAATGTCATTCACTTTTACAAAACGACACCTCTACTCTGAAAACGAACTGAAAATTAACTCTCTTTCAAACTGCGTGACTTTTGTTTTAATAGTAGGTACATTATTTAATTATGTTTGAGATATTTTAAGGAAAGAATGTTTATCTGCGTTGAATGGATGGACGTTGGGTGTAACCATAACATGAGAAAGATAAAACATGCATCGCTCGTGTTCTAAGTATCGTAGAGACAGGATTTTTGTACGGTCATGATCAGAAAGTAAAATTCTTTCTTATTATGAGATTGGCATCTGTAATATTCAAATATTTATCCGTAACATTTAACTATAACCATGTGAAGATAAAACGTGCATCGCTTGCGTTATAAGTATCGTAGAGGCAGGATTTTTGTAGTCATGCTCAGAAAATAACATTCTTTCTTATTATAAGATTGGCATCTGGTACTTTTCAAACATTTACCGAGCATAATTAATTGATATAATGTTCTTAGTTGAGGCGCGTGAGATGCGTGTACCACATTCGGCAGCGCTGGTAGGAGGGGCAAGGTTAGGATTGGCTGGAGTCTGCAGTACGGCCCGCCTCCATATGTCTTTAACTTTTGCGAAGATTATAGTTTCAGATTTTCAAAGCTGACTCTAATAATATAAGAACAATGCCACTAAACGCGCGAAAAATGACGAATACCTGGATTTAATTTTAAATATGATTTGAACCTGTAAAAGTGCCCTGTTAGATTAAAATGTCTTTGCAGAAAAAATGAGCATTTAAAGTGGTTTAATTTATCTCAAAATGTTACAAAGTGCATAACATAGTGTCATCGGGCTTTTGTTGTGAGATTATTTCCTGGGTATTAAGTCCTAGGAGTGATGTAAATGGAGCAACAATAGAGAAGTTATCGTCGGAGGAGGTGCGTTATCACTTTGCATGGCAGAGCTTGCTGTGTACGTGATTTGAACTAAGAACACGTACTTCCGCCGTCCCGCATATCCGGGGCGGTCTATCAAAACTGGCACACGTGTTCGTATCGAATTGCACGAGATCATATCGATACGACACCTGCAGAACTTCCGGCTCCTCACAGATTTACAAGGTCTTACCCGCAGTAGCTTACCATTCCGTCCTCTTCGTCTTAATGAGATAAAACTTTACACAAATAGCTTTCATTGTTCATTTCGTTGCTCCTAGAAGAAACCAAGTCGCGAGTCAAATGTTTAAAATGGCTCCATACGTTGTCCATATCACGAGAAACAACTGACATTCTCAACTAAAACTGAAATCCTTCTTCGTAAGCATTTTGTTTTATAGTTACAATGCGTTCAAATGTTTATGAAATAAAATTAGAACTGTTTTATATATGATGTTTGAGAGAGTTAATTACAATTATCAAAATCTATTGAATGTTTTTTAGATTACAAACCCAAACAAAGTTCGCTGTATGTAGTATTAATATAAATAGAATGAGCATGGAAAAAGCAAAATATTATATAGACAAATATAATAAGGGGAAGAGAGAAAGCAGGGCCGCAGCAAAGCTATATTCCATTATACTTACAAATGTCAAAAATAACAAGTAAAATATTATCATAAGTTATAAAGTCAGTAACTTTGACAGAAAGAATCTGTTAAGCAAGGAACGCTACAAATCCAGATAAACAGCTGCCGAACATTGTGCGCATTCTGTTGTTCGTATTTCCGTTTCGAACCGTTAACAATCACGCAATACAAAAACACCAAATGCCTGTGTTTAAACCTCTATACTTCTAGCACATTCTATAAGTATAATGTGTTTGAAATACACGACATAAATTTATTTGAAATTAAAAGAAGTGAAACACTGATGACTCGTTATTACAAATTCTCATATTATATGTTGGCTATACTGATAGTTTTTGCTGGTTGGTCAATATGAAAACTCGGAATTTTCACTTTATGCTCACCAAGGTGCAATTAAGGTCACAAACGAAATAAAATAGCTGTTTTAAATATTACAGACAAATGAAGCAACAACTACGTTTTCATTTTCAGCTTTCATCAACCATGTTTTGAGGTTAAGGTTCGACTTGTGCCTTTTGCATGCTGAATGTAATGTCGAGCATCTTGCAATAGCAGCTTCATTGCTAAAGGAATCATTCAAAACCTCATTTTATTTATAAACACACGTGAAGTTGTGTTAATTCTCAACCTTACATATTTGTCTTCAACGTTCCTTTGCAAGAGCATCATCATTATTTCAAATCACTGGAACTGTTGCTAAGTTGTTTTCACTGATTATTTAGTGTGTTCTTACTTAAAGGTTGTGGGTTTTATTTGTCTTTTGGTGTGGAATTGTAGATATTATTGAAATATAGCTGGTTTTGCAAACCTATTGTAGACAAAGTGCTTACTTTACAAATGAGCTTTAAAAGTGTATTAAATACCAATATAACTGTGGAACAAAACGTTACTAAATTCTATAACATTTCAATTGTGATCATTTGAAGTTTGTACAAACGTCCATAGTGAAACAAACTCCAGAAGTTAAAGGGCGGTTTTACTCAAACAGGGTGTCCATTATGTGCAATGATTCAAGTGTAGTATTTGAGTGAAAAGAAACTGGAGGAATTAATTCGTTTAGTTTGTGGGAATTTGCCGTGAAATTCGTTTAAAAACGTTGTAAAATTTGACATTTTATATTCCATGACTACAAAAATACATAAATAAATTCAAAACTTTTTTCACTTTTTTATATTTATTATATGTCTTTTTTAAAATATGCATTAAAAGTTCAGGGTTTTTCTTTCTTCTTTTTTTTTTTTTTTTTTTTTTTTTTTTGTTACATTCACTTTCTGAAAATGCTTTCATCCGATTCTTCGAAATTTGTCATATAAATTTCCAAAATAAAAGCAATTAAATCTATTGTATATTTTCTTTCTTGACAACCGTATGTGGTTCTATTCCTGATGAGATCTTGTCCACTACCTCCTATATCTACTGCAGTAGATACCTAAGCAAACTTAAGCCTTGATTGTATACCAGCAACAGGAGGTAATTTCAAAACTTCTTTGCCCGACTGGTAAACTTGGGTACATATCCAGTTTTCCTCCAGCAGAGACTATACTGTGACGTCACAAGATGTCCTCTCTCTGACCACAAACGTGAACACTGTGTTGTATTGAGATAACACAAGTGGTCTTGCCACAAAAAAGTTCCTACATCAACCGCCAGACCCCGCGCCGAGCTGAGCACCGCTCTTCTTCTGTTTCACGCCATTACTTGTAGTGGCGCCCTGATGTTTTACTTAAAACAAAACACTGGCTTGCCGGCCGACCACATCATTTCCCACGTTCCGACGAGTTTTATTATTATTATTATTATTATTATTATTATTATTATTATTATTATTATTATTATTATTATTATTATTATTATTATTATTATTATTATTATTATTATTATTATTATTATTATTATTATTATTATTATTATTATTATTATTATTATTATTATTATTATTATTATTATTATTATTATTATTATTATTATTATTATTATTATTATTATTATTATTATTATTATTATTATTATTATTATTATTATTATTATTATTATTATTATTATTATTATTATTATTATTATTATTATTATTATTATTATTATTATTATTATTATTATTATTATTATTATTATTATTATTATTATTATTATTATTATTATTATTATTATTATTATTATTATTATTATTATTATTATTATTATTATTATTATTATTATTATTATTATTATTATTATTATTATTATTATTATTATTATTATTATTATTATTATTATTATTATTATTATTATTATTATTATTATTATTATTATTATTATTATTATTATTATTATTATTATTATTATTATTATTATTATTATTATTATTATTATTATTATTATTATTATTATTATTATTATTATTATTATTATTATTATTATTATTATTATTATTATTATTATTATTATTATTATTATTATTATTATTATTATTATTATTATTATTATTATTATTATTATTATTATTATTATTATTATTATTATTATTATTATTATTATTATTATTATTATGATGATGATGATGATTATTATTATTATTATAATTATTATTATTATTATTATTATTATTATTATTATTATTATTATTATTATTATTATTATTATTATTATTATTATTATTATTATGATTATTATGATTATTATGATTATTATGATTATTATGATTATTATGATTATTATGATTATTATTATTATTATTATTATTATTATTATCATTATCATCATCATTATCATCATCATTATCATGATTAGTATTATGATTAGTATTATGATGATGATGATTATTATTATTATTATAATTATTATTATTATTATTATTATTATAATTATTATTATTATTATTATTATTATTATTATTATTATTATTATTATTATTATTATTATTATTATTATTATTATTATTATTATTATTATTATTATTATTATTATTATTATTATTATTATTATTATTATTATTATTATTATTATTATTATTATTATTATTATTATTATTATTGATGTTGTGTCTGAACATCCTAATTTTAAATGAGCCGTTTAAATACCTAACTTGGTATATGAGTTCAACATCTTCCAAGGAGAGGACTTTTTCACGACAATTTAAAAAAAAAAAAAAAAAAAAAATCCGTCACCCCAAGCTGCTCCTACATTCAATATGAACTGAACATTTTTTTATCAAGAAGTCCCAAACTAATTGTATTAAATTACCATATGTTACAAATATTTTAATGATAAATGAAATGTATGTCTTGTATTTTCGGTAATAGTTTTTGAAGTACTGTCCATTATGAATTATTTTTGTTTAATTGGTAAACGGTAAGACATAGACAAAATCTTGTTACACAAAATAGCAGATATTTAAAGTACATAATTTAGGTTAAATACATTGTTTGTGAAATAATCATTTTCGAAGTATTCCTTGTTAACAGAGTTTGAAGTTTTAAATAACTTCGTATCTCTTGGGTATACAAAGAGAATGTAATTTCAAACACACAACAGTGCGATCAGCTGTATAAAACATTTGACTATCACTTACAGTCTACTGTATACCCTTGTAACTACAATAAGATAATGTTTATCTTGAAGTAGATAGAAGAGTAAGTGTACAGGAGTAGAGAAAGTCATGTGAGTGTAACACATAGATTTCTTCGATAGTCATCAATATTTGAAGATAAATTATAGATCGTCAATTGGCTTCTTTTGTACGTATTTCTAAGATGTAATGCTCAGCATGGCTGTGATAATGACTTGTTTCTTGCTAGCATCAATGCTGGCAACATACTGAACTAAAAATCATGTAAGTATAAAAATGGCCATGAGAATGGTCTTCACACAACTGAATGTTGCTAGTTGTGTGTTTGCTAATATCTTTGTTTGTTGTAATTTGCTTGGCTTTATCTTTCAAAACAAGTTAAACATATAAAATTAGTGTAGTAGGTTCGTTAACGAGCAAGATGGCGCCACGCGAGAATGTCCTGGACCCTGCTGGCGGCTCACTTTGACTTTGTGTTTTTGTACTGCTTTCTCTGGACTGCAAGAGGAATCTGAAGTGATTTCTCTGCCACGGTTCTCCTGTATTTCATTTCCTACTCGGGGCTGTGTATAGATAGCACAAAGACTTGCAATTCTCACCTCCGTCAATAACTTGCACTTCTTAGCCTCTATAGCTGAGTGGTGCTTTTACTATACTCCCGCTGGAGGGGAACTCTTGGCCACCCTCCGGCGGTGTGGGCGGTTGCCGCAAGTGCCTCCTTGTCGTATGGTCAAGTTAGCATGTCTCTGTACCTTATTTAACTTCACCATTCATTTCATTTCCTTCTTCATCGCCATTGTATTACCCCTGCAAGCCTCCAGTACATTTAACAATGTTCTCTTTTTTAATCTTACTTAATTGTAAATAAGTATCATGATACATTTTAACGGACATTGGGGTCATTAATCATTCTGGGTATACTGTGACCCAAAATTCGCAGTGGTAAAAACCCTTCGAGTGTCTAAAAGTAAGCATTTGTAGAGCTGTTTGTGTAGTAAAAAGGAACCACAAAAGTCCAAAATTGCAGCCACGAAGTGAGGTTAGGTTGTGACAATTTGTACAGAAACAATAGCCACTCGATTATTGTTTGTTTTCCAACAACGCTGCTAATCACTAGTTCACGAAGATGTGTAACGGATCGTGACCACCAACCGAAACCAGTGTTGCCACATGTGTCAAATTAAGAGCACAATATTAGATTTGGAAAAAAGACTATATTTGATGTGTTGCATTAACATTATTTTGTCTATTCTTGTCAAGCCATGCTTCCATTCTATCTACTTAATGTTAATCAAGATAAACATTATCTTACTGTAGGTTCAAGGGGAATAGTAGACTTTAAGTGATAGTCAAATGTTTCCAAACTGGTTGTCTAGCTGACAATCTTTGACAATCTGTTCTCTTGTATATCAGAGATATAGAAGTGAATAATGACTTCCCATATCGGAAAAGTATTATCTATAACTTAAAACTATTACTAAAGGAACATTCACAAAATAGTCATCCAAAAAATACTTATTAAACAGAGGTTATGTGCTTTGTGTAGCAGTTTTTTGTCTGTATCTTAACATTTTACCAGTTATAGAAAAGCCATCAAGTATTAGGACTTCTAAGGACATCTTCAGAAAATTCAAGATACACCTACATTTCATTTGTCGTGCAAACTTCTTAGTATAGATATTTTAAACAAATCATTTAAACTATTTCTGATAAAATCAAAATTATAGATTAAATTTCCAGGTAAATGTAGTTTAAAGTTGAGATGGTTTCATAAAAACGAGTTAATGTATTTTATTCATTCTGAGCTACGTTTGAAGTCTGTGGCATATCGGGAAATAGTTTTAAAACGATTGGCAAAAAATTGTACAGTATGGACAAATAGACAAAATGGTAGTTAATAAAACGTTTTTAAATATTGTATTTTAATCAAAGACATCAGAGCCATTTTAATCAAACTTTTCAAACTATGTTCAATGTAAAGATAGTTTAGGTTGAGTGTGTTTTCTTTAAGTAGTTGAGCATGAGTTCATAGATGGCTGAAACTATTCCTCCTTGAAAGTACATAGTTCATGCTATCAATTCTAGATGACAGTAGATGCCTTGTTTGACCTTTTTGTAAATGAAACAAACAATAATTTTGCTAGGAACTAAAAACGAAGTGTTTTACATACTTTATATGTCATAAAACCATAAGATACAACTATAATGTCCATTAATAAGGAACATTTCACTTTAATTTTAAAATCAATCTGATTTATATAGCATTGTTTTCTCGTTAGTCTCTAGTTCTAATTACAAATAAGGAAACATTTGCACGAAATCACTGAGTTAATTTAATCCGCTAGTGAGTGATTTTATTCGGTGATTACTGATCACATGTGTACCTCACATAACGACCAAAACATTTGACTATCATTTAAAGTCTACTGTATTCCCTTGTAACTACAATAAGATAATGTTTATCTTGAAGTACATAGAACAATAACTGTTTGTACAAGAGTAGAGAAAGTCATGTATATAAAACATTTGAATATCACTTAAACTCTACTGTATTCTCTTGTAACTACAATAAGATAATGTTTATCTTGAAGTAGATAGAGCAATAAGTGTTTGTACAAGAGTAGAGAAAGTCATGTATATAAAACATTTGACTATCACTTAAAGTCTACTGTATTCCCTTGTAACTACAATAAGATAATGTTTATCTTGAAGTAGGTAGAGCAATAAGTGTTTGTACAAGAGTAGCGAAAGTCATGTATATAAAACATTTGACTATCACTTAAAGTCTACTGTATTCTCTTGTAACTACAATAAGATAATGTTTATCTTGAAGTAGATAGAGCAATAAGTGTTTGTACAAAAGTAAAGAAAGTTATGTATATAAAACATTTGACTATCACTTAAATTCTACTGTATTCCCTTGTAACTACAATAAGATAATGTTTATCTTGATGTAGATAGAGCAATAAGTGTTTGTACAAGAGTAGAGAACGTCATGTATATAAAACATTTGAATATCACTAAAATTTTACTGTATTCCCTTGTAACTACAATAAGATAATGTTTATCTTGATGTAGATAGAGCAATAAGTGTTTGTACAAGAGTAGAGAACGTCATGTATATAAAACATATGAATATCACTTAAATTCTACTGTATTCTCTTGTAACTACAATAACATAATGTTTATCTTGATGTAGATAGAACAATAAGTGTTTGTACAAGAGTAGAGAAAGTCATGTATATAAAACATTTGACTATAACTTAAAGTCTACTGTATTCCCTTGTAACTACAATAAGATAATGTTTATCTTGAAGTAGATAGAGCAATAAGTGTTTGTACAAGAGTAGAGAAAGTCATGTATATAAAACATTTGACTGTCACTTAAAGTCTACTGTATTCCCTTGTAACTACAATAAGATAATGTTTATCTTGAAGTATATAGAGCAATAAGTGTTTGTAGCAGTAGTTTGTAGAGCAGTAGATGTCCAAAAAAGCAGGAAATGTGTTACAAAGTGAGTAGAGATGCCAACAGCCGGATGAGATCTTGCTGTCAGTGATGTGGTGCTGTATGGGAGCTGACAACACCCTTTGATAAATATAATATTGAGTCCAGGTGTTTACAATCTCTTTATCATCACTTGAAATAGATCCAAGCGTAAACCGTGCCAGGCCACAAGAGACAGACATATGGTTCTCTTCACAGCACATTTCAATAATTCAGTGAAACTGATGTCTTACTTTGTATGTTACAGGTAGATGTCACGTATGTCCCTGTCGTGTGCACTCTTTTTTATACTGATTCTGGGGGAATTTTCTACTTGTTGTTCTTTACGTAGATTAGGCAATTGACATGTTCCGGTCTCACTTCCTGTTAGGTTTGTATTCTAGCCTACTTGAGTCTATTCAACTGACATGGTCTTTCCATTTCTATTTATTATTCTCTATTATGTCTCCTGTGACAGAAATCTTCACATCTCTTATTTCTTCATAGTTAACCTATCTCATCTCGATATTCCCTTAACTGCTTTCAGAAATTCCAACCCGCGGTGTTGCAAACAGGTGCTTTAGCTCGAATGTCCAGTTCCGCGAGCTCATTCAATACTGAATATTTCTGTGTTTACGCATTCTTAACCTTGAATGCCATGCTTTGTAGGTGTCCAGAAGCAATCGTGAGTCTTCGATAGGTAGAAAGCGCTGACAGATTTTGTCACGTGAAGTCTCTGTACAGTGTGAAGAAAAGTTTATTCTTTTGTTTTATTTGGCGTTCTTAAATACAACTGTAGGTGTATCTCAATAGCACTAGTAAGGATATTTTACGTGCATTGATGTTTAGTGGTGACAAACAGGAAATTCTTGTCAAGTTTTAAGTTATCAGCAAAAGTGTGTGAATTGCATGCTTTCTCCATTTTAGGCTAACGGTTCACGCGGTGTGGGCCAGCTGTAGGAAAAATTGTAACGTCTGTGTGGAAAAAGGAAGCAAGAATATGTCTGCTTGTACACGGTGTTCATTTATCTGTAATTGTACCACGCAAAATTTGACGTCATTAATAGCATTGCTGATGGAGCGAGTTTATATACGATTCCCCTAGCGGCTTGCGATCGTATTAGATATGTTGACAGCGGCTTTCAGGCCTTCCTCTACCGGCAGGTAAATATACTATTTGAGAGGCGGGTCCTGCCCGCGTATTATAAAGGTGCGTAATTTCGCCTAGTGCGTAGACAGGATAACTGTTTATAAAAAAAAACTATATACTGTAATGCAATGCACTGCAAAGCTAATTATGCAGCCATAAAGGTAGACCATGAAGAATATACGAAATGATAAGTCAATGAACACTTATTTCACAATGAACATCTGTTTTTTCTGTTATAGTAGACATATATGCATATTGTAAACCTATCACATAAAATAGAAATATTTCAATTTGATCTCAATTCTTTTCTATCACTCACAGTTTCCTCACGATGTAGCTTCATTACAAACCAGAAAATTAGCAGAACATGTTCTAGAAATGAAAAATAAATTAGTGTTACAGTATGAACAGAGTTTTTATCCATTTTCTTATTTTCTTTCTCTCTTCCCCTTAAACACTGTCTGTATTACGAGAAGGTATACTTGAGGCCTTTATGTCATAACATTATTTATTGTTTCTAGATTGGGACCAGACACTTTATAACGTCCAGTGTCTCTCTTTTTGCGAGTAACTGATCCTGTATCTTGGAAATGTTTGATGCACTTATTGCATTTAAAAGACATAAGGATACCAACATTAATAGACATTTTAATTAAGGGTGAGAATGAGAAAAATTTATATCGTATACTGATAGAACGTAAGACGCTTATGTTACAAACAAAAGTATGTCAATTTGACGTTACCTGGACACTTGACAACATTACGCTCTGACGGACTTGTCTGAATGCTGGATAGCGTTGCATAAACTCCTCAATGCGGCGGTTTAAACTATATATATATATATATATATATATATATATATATATATATATATATATATATATGTCGCACCAATTTTAATGTAGGTACGAAAGTAGCATTCAACCATGAAGACGCGGTGCTCTGTGTTCATATCCAGGGGAAGCTGGTTGTATCAGTTACGAGCACAACCACACTCAGAACGCTGTAATTTGCTTACTGTTCCGCAAAAAGTATCACTTCTTCTACGTAGATGGCACTATGATTTCAAGATAGACTCAACAGTCAACTATGACGTGATTCTTTCTCAATCGCAGGGCGGGAAATAACGAATAAAATTGAACACCATATAGTGTGATGCAAGAAGGGCCTAAGTGTGACTGTACAATAGAAAGAGTGGCGAAGAGTAGCCTTAGTTATTTGAGTCATTAATGTTGGTACTTACGAGTGCTGTTCTATAAATCACTATCACATCCAAGATAAGTACTATTTTTCACCTGCTTTATTATTTGAGTTTACACTATTATTTTCGCTCTAAAACTGATATCACTTTCGCTTTATTTACTGAAAATTTTAGTTCATACTTTTCTAACCAGGGGGAAATCTTTGTAAATATATATTGGGATTACCGATGGCGCACCGATGCTGCTAATGGGGCAGCACAATTGGAACTGGGCACGCATTGTACTAAAATTAAAATCTTGTCTAGGGCAAAGAAATATTTATACAGAATCGCTAACTTGGAAGATGGCAATATCATTAAGGAATGTTTTCATATTCAAAAGAGAAGTAACTGGGGTGGGTTTTAGGCACATAAAATGAAAGACATGTTGGAGCAGATAGGTATGGGTCATTCTTGGATAAATGCAGAGTATGGGTATAGAGGCTTCTGGAAAGAAGTTAAGTTAAGATTAGAAGATATTGACAGACAAGACATTTTTGCCAATACAAGTGACAAAAGCTGACTGAGGTTATAACCAGAAATAAAAACAACCTGGGGGAGGGAAGGATAAGTTAGGGCGAGAAGGTTTTGCTTGGGCAAGAACAGGAGTGAGAAACTTGAAAGGTATAGGCCAAGAGAGGGAGTAAGATAGATGTCCATTGCGTGGAGAAGAGAATACAGACTCCCATTGTATATTATATTGTAGTCAAACAAAGATATGGAGAGAGTAGTCCTGGCTACGTAAATGGGACAGAAAAGTGTAGGCAAAGAGAGGGAGCTAGATAAATGTCCATTGTGTGGAGAAGAAAATGCAGACTTCCATTGTATATTATATTGTAGTCAAACAAAGATATGGAGAGAGCAGGCCTGGCTACGTAAATGGGACAGAAAGGTATAGGTCAAGAGAGGGAGCTAGATAAATGTCCATTGTGTGGAGAAGAAAATGCAGACTTCCATTGTATATTATATTGTAGTCAAACAAAGATATGGAGAGAGCAGGCCTGACTACGTAAATGGGACAGTAAGGTATAGGTCAAGAGAGGGAGCTAGATAAGTGTCTATTGTGTGGAGAAGATAATGCAGACTTCCATTGTATTATATTGTCAAACAAAGATATGGAGATAGTAGGCCTGGCTACGTAAATGGGACAGAAAGGTATAGGTCGAGAAAGGGAGCTAGATAAATGTCCATTGTGTGGAGAAGAGAATACAGATACAGATACAAATACAAAGATATGGAGAGAGCAGACCTGGCTACGTAAATGTGACAGAAAGGTATAGGTCAAGAGAGGGAGCTAGATAAATGTCCATTGTGTGGAGAAGAGAATGTAGACTTCCATTGTATATTATATTGTAGTCAAACAAAGTAATGGAGAGAGCAGGCCTGGCTACGTAAATGGGACAATTTGGGGGGCGAAGTAAGTAATTAGAATAATTTTTTCAATAAAAAGGGAAAAGAACACAAGACATATAAGGAATTATTTAGGGAAAGTTAAAGAGAGATGGCTAAGAACAATTAAGAGAAAAATGTAGATTGCAACATGTGTAAAAAGGAGTACAGAGCCTAGAATACACAAGAACCTAGGGTTGGGTGTATGGGGACCGAATTATTATTCAATGGCAAGCAACATGGTAGGATTTTTAGGATTTTGGAATATATGGCGTTTTCCAGTATGGATTTTATAATTGTATTTTTTTTTTTTCTTCTACTTTTACGTCCTCCAACGTTGTCATTTCGGCCGTTGAATGAAATGGGTGAAATGATGTTCAAATCTGTCCAGGTACCATGGAGCCTAGAGCTACCCGACATTCGTCTTTAAGGATAAGGGAAACCCCCGGGAAAAGCCTTATGCAGGTAACTCACCCTGACCGAGATTCGAGCTCGGGACCTCTTAAACGTGAGGCAGACACTACCGAGGCGGGCTTAAATTTTACGCCCAACGTGTGGCTCGAACGCACCACCCTGAGATTAAGAGTCTCATGCTACACCGACTGAGCTAGCCCGGCCACACTGTAATTTTGATTTTGTATTTCCATTTGATGATGTAAAAGGAAATATGAGAAATAAATTACAAATTACAAACCAGGGGGACTCAAAACGTGTATTTTCGGTAAAATCTCTGTACGGAATGTAGTAGTTCCCGTAGTTACTAATAAGTGAAAATGTTAGTACAGACGGCAATCGTTACGTCACTTAACAACTGACTGCGTTTCGACTGGGGCTTGTGACGACCCCATATTCAGCACCAAGTGTACAAAAATAAACAAGAGAGCTCATTCAGAAAAGCGGCGCACATGAAAAGACTGGCTGCTCTCCGTATCATCGTAAATTTTACTGCAGAGCGTTGCCAATTTCGCCAACCCTGTGGCGTGAAAATCCACCAGACACTTGTCGCACGGCCACTCCAGACAAAGGAAGCGCAATACCGCGCTGCTTTTTTGTTATTTAATGTTCTATAAGGTTTAATACGTCATACGTGTTCCTGATTTTCCTCACCTGCACACACAGGTGCGACAACATCCCCGAACATAATAATATTCCGCTTTCTTGCTTTGTTGTGAACAGCCGTCTGCATTCCATTAAGTGTAGCTATTAAAAACTTCATTAATGCGTCTCTATCTCTTACATAGTATATGTGGAGAAAGTATTCTCTCTGGTATAGATATATCACTTGAAATTCACGTTTTGGAGTCCCTTTCATAAACAGTATGGGCCAAAAATGACAGATCGAATAAGTAGGAAACTTGGTGAATGATTTTATTATCACATATCTCTCTCTCTCTCTCTCTCTCTCTCTCTCTCTCTCTCTCTCTCTCTCTCTCTCTCTCTCTCTCTCTCTCTCTCTCTCTCTCATATGCTTGCAATGATTTGCATAAATTAACAGAAGTAGACACAGTAATAAAACATTTTCAAATTAGAAATTGCACATTTGGAATTCTACATTTAGGATTTTGCAGCGTTTATACATTTGCAGTTTAGCGATTTATATCTTGTATGTCATATTCTCTACCATATCTTCAACAAATTACTCAGCCCTCCACTGCAGCGTGTCTGTTTTACATTCAAGAGCTCTCTAGTTCGATCTCGGTCACAGTGATATAGTTCTTCTGGGATTTCACATATCCTGAAAGTGAAATGTCTTGTAACTCTAAGGTCTATGCACCCTGGACTTATTTGAACATTATTTCATTTATCGTCTAGTATGGCTTAACGAATGTGTCGTAACTCTAAGTTCTATGTACCCTGTACTCATTTGAATACCATTTCATTAATCGTCCGATATAACTTAACGTTGGAGGTTTTCCCTTATCCTGAAAGATGAATGTCTGGTAACTCTAAGCTCTATGTACCCTGTACTCATTTGAACATCATTTCATTCATCGTCCGATATGACTTAACGTTGGAGGTTTTTCGTTATCCTGAAAGACGTATGTCTGGTATCTCTAAGCTCTATGTACCCTGTACTCATTTGAACATCATTTCATTCATCGTCCGATATGACTTAACGTTGGAGGTTTTCCCTTATTCTGAAAGATGAATGTCTGGTAACTCTAAGCTCTATGTACCCTGTACTCATTTGAACATCATTTCATTCATCGTCCGATATGACTTAACGTTGGAGGTTTTTCGTTATCCTGAAAGATGTATGTCTGGTATCTCTAAGCTCTATGTTCCCTCTACTCATTTGAACAATATTCCATTCATCGTCCGATATGACAACGTTGGAGAATGTAAATTAAAGTAGCTAAGTCATTTGAAACCTTGAGAAATTAATTAAAAATAATATGTAATATTTTTGGGTAATACAATTTGTGTATCTTCTGTAATAGAGTTTACCATTTATGCAAATGTCGTTCAGAATGAAGAGCATTTCTGAAGCTGTTTCCAGGAAATTCAAAAATTTACACATATCTTTTCTTGCATAAGTGGTGTAAATATTTGGCACCTTAAATAAAGTTATTTTTTGAGGGAATAAAAATTTTTGATAAAAGATTTCCATGTCAAGAGTATCCTGGAAAGGGAAGATTTTTTAAAAGAATTCTTTTTTATCCTTAAAAGACGGTGGAAAATAAGTCATTTTGGTTTTATTTTGAGGTTATGTTCATAAAGTCACAGAAACAATTTTTTTTTTTCTAAAATGCTTCTTTATATTCAGGTAGTGCCAACGAATGTATTTCTGAGTAATTCTGATTGACTAAGGAGGTTACAGGAGCACGGAGGGTGGAATACCGGTTGAACTAGCGAAGTGTAGAGACCCTGCCCTCTGCACAGTCGCGGCTCCTTGGAACGGCCACCCTCTGTCTCGCCTCAACTTCCTCTTGGAGGCATAGGTTCAAATAGACCAAGTCTGGTTGCGGTGTCGGGACCGCCCCGTAGCGTACTGTAATCTTGGTATCGAATGTTTGGTGAAATCGATGCTTTATCTAGTTTCTTTAACTACGTAGTAAAGAATGAACATTTTTTTTTAATTTTCCTACACGTAACCTCAGGTTAAGCTTTTGACATTTTCATTTGGAAAAAAAAAAAAAAAAAAAAAAAAAAAAAAAAAAAAAAAAAAAAAAAAAAAAAAGTTCATGAGTTGTAACAGCTGGGCCTAAAGTTAGCCCCAAGTAACGTGGAAAAGCTTAGAAACACCTTTCAACTGTCACTGAGAACTGGGTCAGAAATTTAGCCATGGCTAACCATATAACTTCCTCGTATGAGGGCGCTTTTTGGAGATCAATCTCTGCATCACCCAAAGAGTGAAAAACAAGATAAAATGGATGAAAGGATAGGTGATGATGGAGAGGTTGGCGATGGAAACCAGAGAACTCGTAGAAAAATTCTTCCAGAACGCCACTTTGTCCACAGAATGTCCTATGTGCTGTTCGTGGGAATGTGCTGACTTTAAATCTGTAATGAAATAACTAAAACGTATTAACTGTGTTAATTTCAGCGGATAAAGCAAGCTGTTTCCCTTTTATGAACCTTAAGAGGACGCCCCACAATATACGACGCCGAAATATCACCAGAAATACATGTTTTGACACTCCCTGATCCAAAATAAGTATTTTTAGGAAAAGGTCTGAATACAGTATATCTCAAAAACAAAGGTTGTTTAAATACCAACGTCCCTTCCCCCTCTATATCAAATTAACTTTTACATGGAAAAGTTTTAGGAATGTTTCACTTTCTTAAAAATACCTCAAACAATTTTGAATAAATAATGATGACTTTTAAGTTACTTTGACACAGTTGAAATGCCTTTCTAAATGTTCTTGAAATACCGTTAGAAACCGTCTTCATTCTAAATGACGTTAATAAAACTTGTAACTTTATATCAAATACATTTAGAAGGGGGTCACATATTTCAATATATTCCTTATTGCTTCTGTTTTTCTCAGTTGTGAAGTGATTATTCCTATTTTTTCCTCGTGGTCATCGAAAGAGTATACGAATTAAAAACCTATCACATAACAGCACACACTATTGCTTTACTTACTGTATCGTACAACGGAATGCCTAAGTGTGAATTGATCCTTTATCAGAAATATGTAGAAGCATATAGAATAATAAGCTTTGGTCAACACAGTTTGTAGAAGAACGAGTAGAGAAAACACATCTTTACGATACCCCTGCGATATCATTACGAAGCCAGAATTTGAACTTCCGACCTCTCGTGTACCAATATCATGTCGGTTTAGGTTATGGTTGCCCCTAATTCCGTGATATCTTTGAACAAGTGCTGTGTAATAGTCACAACTTGACAAAAGTCCTTTAAATAACGTTTCAAGAACACAATGCCGGCGTTATAGAACATATTCTTACTTATTGAGAATTGAAAAAGTGTATGATTATACAACAAATTAACAGAAGTAAATTCTGTGACAATTCCTACAAAAATAATAATTAGGTACGTAACGAGCATCCATTCTTTGGGCCTTAATCTACGTTACAAATCATTATTAATATTATTACATTTACACACTTAGTTAATTATTTGAAAATGCTTCTTCATCAGCGATTTCAATGCTCACAAAATCTATATAGTTTGTTCTTTGAAAAATATGTACCGTAGCTGCCGTAACTTCTGTCGTACAAACAATTGAAAGGCAAAACAGCGCAGCCATCTACTGGATACTTCGGAACTACTACCTCTTAAACTTCAGTCATTTTTACCGGTCATCCAAAATTCATAAAGAATATAGAGAATTTAAACACTTCTTATTTGTTCGAGTAAATATCTTAAATGTACTCATTTTTTTTAGAAAATTAATTACATTTTCCATCTAAAGTTAGTTTTAGATCAGAATTTAACCAATCACAACTTAACCTATATACCAAGAATGTTATTTATTCAACTTTTCAGTTTCAGAGTACTGTGTTCGCTTAAGGCATCTTTTTATATAAAAACATTTCATTTTTTATGTGGGGGAAGCTAAATAGCATTTGTGATGAAATTTATTAATGTCGAAAGTTTTAGACGTAAACACTGCTTCTTCTGCTTTAAGTAGGGGTAGAGAAAGTTTGTTCAAAAAAAAAAAAAAAAAAGAATGAAAGAAAAATACGTACTTTGGTTTGTAACAGATTCTCAGTCTGTGAGTTGTTTCGTGCTTGCAGGTGTTTCGTAGTAGCGAGCTCTCCTAGAAATGTTCAACTGTTTCTACAAACATTCAATTTGGGTAAGATGTCATTATTAAAGTAATAGTCTATTGTTATTGTCGGGATCGCCAGACAAAGAAATCGGCCGCCGCGCATTTACAACAACCCGGACTCCAACCCGGGCCAAGGCAGGGAGGCAGGCAGGGTGGGAGATATACGAACGAGTGCATCTCAATCATAGCAAGAAACAAGCCTCGTGTAGCTTTTATTTGTTTAAGTGAGCTAATTGCCGCCAGAGGGCAGGCACGATGCTCGTAGCATGAATAGTATAAGCAACTCAGTGAAGAAGAAAATGACTTTATCAGCCATGTTCATCAACACACTGTCTAGATAATGAACGGTTTGTTTTAAAATTTCTACTTTCCTCCTTTCCTTCTCTTTCTACCATCTTTCTTTGTCCCCCCGGTAACCAAAATAATAATTAAAATGTCTTGAGACGGTTGCTATGCAACAGGCGTAGTTTGGTCGTTTTTTGTTTCTGGCTTGCTGGCTGTTCCATGGCCGACTGTATTTCGTGACGCTGCAGGAATGCTGGTCTGTTCACTAGACTAACTTCTTTAGCTCCTCTTTTCTTTTTTATTGTTAGACTTCCCTAATCATTTCCTCGGAAGAAGCAGTGGAGTGTCAAACGCGCGACTCTCATTTGTTTTCTTTCCGTTCCGCGTGTCGTATAATTGGACACAGTTATGCAATGCTCATTTGTTCTGTTAAATTGAGTTGCTCCCTTTCCACTGCACTAAATTAATATAGTTCCTTTGGATATCTGGGAATATTGGCTTGTTTAAAAGCGCTTTGTAAACACGCAGTTTGTACTCTTCAGCTACTGTCAAAACTTACGCGGTCCTTCAACAAACACGACTTTTTCTCATAAAAGATAACGATTCTGTCTATTTGTTAATCTAGGTAAATGTTATATTATTCACTTTGGTGTAAGTACAAGGTTAAAATGAAACTCAAGTCTTTAAAATGTATATTGACTTTGAAATTCCATACTTTCAAGGGAAACTAAAGAATGGCGACTTAGCAAATAAAAGTGCATTATATTGGAAAATTCAAACCAATAACAAAAATATCTCGGAAGTGGAAAATGCCATAAAAACACGATTAAAAGTTAATTGTGTTTTAGGGAGAGAAAGTTCTCTTTTGTTTATTGTTGTTTGCGAGTAAAACAAAATTTATTAAGACTTTATAGGTTATTCCCAGAAAAAAAAAGTGAGCAATTATGTTTTACTTGTCTTATATGTATATACGGCATTTTTAAGAAAACTTCTTAGACACATTCTTGAGGAAGTAAAAAATATGGAACATTATTTCATGTAAGAGTTTGGAATCGCGAGTGATATCTGCATGTTGTAATAAAATCTATACTTGCCAAATTTAAATAATTACTTCTGTATATCTTTACTTTTATTTGATAATTTCCTTCCGGTTGTGTTGTGATTACTTTTGAATATCTAACAGTTTAATAAAGATTCTTTCCCTAGCTTGAATTCAGTCGGCGAACAGGAAACTTTATCTCTGGGACGTGGTGGTTTTATTTCAAAATAATTGAAGTGATAACACTTGAGCTTCTTTGCAGATTTTTATTTAATCCACCAACACAAATTATAAATCAAAACAATACAATCATTCACAATTACTGTCGAACACGTCGTCTTTGAACAGATACCAAATCGTTTTTCACAAATCGTCTACCGTCTCCTTGGTAAACGTTTTGTTTCTCTATAGATTAATCCCTCATCGCCAACTATAAGTTTCTTGTGTTTGTTTTAATCACAATTGCACTTTCACACAGTGTACATTTAATAATTTTAATGTTTTGTTCTTTTCCTTAAATCTTCAACAACACAAAATCCACAAACAAGAGAGCTGAGAGTATTATGGAGTAGTTGGGAAATCTGGAATACCAAGATATCGGCTTTGTTTGCTGCTGCTATCACGTACGAATGCAATGAAGTAGCCAAGAAAGACTCCCATGATGCACTGCACTGACAGTTGACAGCTTGTTGTCAATTTACTCGCTACAGAATAAAGTGTGTTGTGTGATATTCAGATGTTTTTGCTCACAAATTTTCAAGCATTCTAAGCCACTAGTATGCGTGTGACTTGAACATAGATGTTAAGTGTAAGATACACTAGTAGTTTGTTACGCTGTGATCGCTTTTAGCTGGCATTACTTTGAAGGTTTATTGTCCAAGATACCGTGTTAGGTATTGTGGAATACCAGACCCGACGTAAAAGTGTAATGTTCCATATAACCATACAAAATATACTGAATAGAAATATAGTTAAAATGAGTTTTGGGTATAATATTAGTGGCTGAACGATTATAATCACTTATAAATAGAAATATAGTCTAATTTATACGGTCCAGAGAAACCGCCGTTTACTATAAGAATATACAATAGTGCGATCCATATAAACCTGAACCATTTCAACACGTCATAACCTTTGAACCAATAATAGGACACACGTACAACTTTGGGAGAATATAATACACAACCGAGAGATTACATTACACTATTTACATCTCAGAGAAAATGTTGGAAGTATCCTCCACGAGCATCTATACATGTTTGTACTCGTCTCATCATATTCTCTGAAGTTTTACAGAGAGTATTCTCGCCAATGTTACTTATTTCGGCTCGAATGGATTCCTTGAGAACATCGATTGTCCGTGACCTATTCTTGTACACTCTATTCTTTAGATACCCCACAAGAAAAAATCCGGTGAGGTTAGGTCAGGGGATCTGGGGGCAACAGATTTTTGAGATTATTCTATTATCAAAGAAACTGGTTACAAGTTCCATCTGTCATTAGATGTATAGCACGTTACTCCATCTTGCTGGAAATAACATTCTCTCACTTCGATACAATCCAGCTGCTCCACAAATGTGTCGTGTTTAACGCCCGCTTTTACTACATACGGCACCGCAGGCGATGACACTGATGATACATGAGATGAAGATGGAGCACTGATGGAATGAGATGGCGGGGTAAACCGGAGATCCCGGAGAAATCCCGCCCCAGCGCCGTGTTGTCCAGCACAAATCTCACTTTGCGGTCACCTGGGATCGAACCCCGGCCGCCTTGGTGAGAACCAAGCGGTCTAACCACTGAGCCACGGCGCGACCGTGCTGCTCCACAAATGTCTTGAAGATACTCATATAAACTTCAGTGTCTACAGTCGTATCAGCGCTTAATTAGCTAGACTACACAGATTAAGATTATATACATGAAAAAATTGTGATTTTCTCATGCTTACGTATTTCTACATTTATCTCAAGGAATCATTAAATCGATTGCTTATAGACTCCCGATGTTGTTTCCAAAATTGAAAATGAAACTGCAGACCAATAAGTCTTAATGCTTTGTGTAAACTTTTACAGAAATGCCTTTATAAAAGTAGGTACGAGAATTTCTTCCCGATGCCGTAATTGCTGTAATTCTATTTGAATGAACATGCAACGCTTTCTAAAAAGCTGTGCTTTATTATTTGTTCTTAGTCGACAATGGGGAATTTAGGGTTTCTTTTTATTACAAAAACTAGGATTCTGTAGCTTTTAATTAATTTTTGTTCTGTGCTTTGTATCTTTCTGACACATCGTGACACCATTTTAAGTGATATTAAGATTGCTGTGATGAACTTTTGAATTTCTTATCTTTCCAACAATCGTTTCTATTAAGGAGACACATCTATGCAAATTGGCCCAAAACTTACAACAATCCCAAATTTAGCTTTTCTTTGTCCTAAAATTAATATAGAAATACTTCAATAGTATAAAGTTCAAACATCACATGGTTATTTAAATAACCCTACATCCGTACCGTAGCTGCTATTACGTAATTTTAACCTCAGATTTCTCACATTCCATATTTTCTACATATTCCTAACTTCAAAATGTTCCATAGGATGCAGTTTTCTATTAATCTGTATGAAATTCTAAACATACATGTAAGGGCAACTGCATATTAAGTGTACCCATTTACATTTTTTGTGCTTTTGTTATTTGTATTGAAAAGGATTATAACGTTTACTTCTTACTGGAAACGCTTTAGAAAATAAAAATTGTTAAATAGGTATGATTATTTTTCCCTTGGTTGATTGACGAAGACAAATATTTACATAGGTGCAGGTCATTAATAGATTAAAATGGGTGCAGAAACTTATACCTCAAGTATTAATTTTTAAAATTACAATATGTGGGGCATTTTGAAAATCGCCTGTAATTTAGACATACATTGTAATTTCTCAGAGAATGTTGTAACTAGAAAGCTGAAACTTGGTATTATTCCATTCTTGATCGATCACAAAAATAAATGGTATAAATTTGAAACATATCTAACAAAAGCTTTAGATATTTAAATTTTCACCCTTAAGCCCCTCCCCAAACCCATGTTTTTGTTTTTTGACATAGTTAATTAGTCCACACCTCTCTGCACATTATGGTTCTTACTTAGTGAAGTGGATTTATATGTATTTTATTTATACGGTAATATCTGTTAAACTTGCTGTGGAGCCATTTATGAAATCTGGAATAAACGTAGAACTATTTCGTTTAGGGAACCGCAAAATAGTATGTGTTTAGCGAATTTGTTGCAGCATATGTTGCGATGATTATCATTTTTTTAAAGTGCATTTATAGTGCATTTTAAGAGTCATTTTACTAAAATTGTGCATTTCTAAGCGTTGACTTAGTTATTTTTAGAGCCTATTTTGCCCATTTTTAGTGCCCTTTGCTTGCCTATTTCACACATTTTTAGTGCCTATAAATCCGCTCCCTAGTCATGTCAGACGATGAATGAAATAATGTTCAAATGAGTACAGGGTACATAGAGCTTCGAGTTACCAGACATACATCTTTCAGGATAAGAGAAAACCTCCAACGTTAAGTCATATCGGACGATGAATGAAATAATGTTCAAATGAGTACAGGGTACATAGAGCTTAGTGTTACCAGACATTCACCTTTCAGGATAAGAGAAAACCTCCAACGTTAAGTCATATCGGATGATGAATGAAATGATGTACAAATGAGTACAGGGTACATAGAGCTTAGTGTTACCAGACATACATCTTTCAGGATAAGGGAAAACCTGCAACGTTAAGTCATATCGGACAATGAATGAAATGATGTTCAAATAAGTACAGGGTACATAGAGCTTAGAGTTACTAGACATTCATCTTTTAGGATAAGAGAAAACCTCCAACGTTAAGTCATATCGGATGATGAATGAAATGATGTTCAAATGAGTACAGGGTACATAGAGCTTAGTGTTACCAGACATACATCTTTCAGGATAAGGTAAACCCCCGGAAGAAACGTTATCCAGATAACTCAACATGACCAGATTCGGACTCGGGACTTGTAGAGCGTGAGGCAGGCTCGCCATCATCTACGCCACAGAAGTGGACTGTATATCGTTTATATAGCCACATTTCCCTCATATTTCACTGAAGTTTTAGCAAGTAATACTTATAATATGAATTTGATAAAAGCGGATGCAATTGAACTGTAGAAACTATAAAAATTATAAGCTAAGTTCTTCCCTATTTTCAGCCCCCAACATGCAAGTCAACATTAGCCTGTGAACCAGGGGCGGTTCCTCCATAAGGTTGCAGGTTTGCGCTACACCCACTGATTCTGAATATACAACAGGTGCATTTTGCACATTAAAGCTGTACTTGTTTGCATTGTTTTATATACAAACATGTTTCAATTATGCTTATCGTCTGTAGCTGCCCATGACCGCAAAAGTAGAAATAAACAGTGATTAGCTGTAGGAGCCGCAGGTTTGCAGCGAAGAGTTAACCTAAGATTTCACCCAAATTTCACCCTCTGAGGGGGTTGCGGGAAGGTGAAGAGAGGGGAGTGGCTTCTTATACATTGCTTAGATGGAGGTTTATAAACCTAGCTCCTCCTACTCTTAGCAACGGCTATAGCGTGACCTTCAGGCTTAGCTTCTGTGTGCTCTGCTTTTCGAACACAGGGAGAATTTAATTAAATGCATGGAGGTTATTCAGAAGAGAGCTCTGTTAAACAACAACGCCACACTTGTTCAGGCTTCTGGGTTATAATTTTGTATTCTGGCTGTCTTTCTTCTACAAGATCATGCCCCATGTGGACATTTTGTACAATCAGCTGCAGAAACGAGACCGCAATGCAACATTTGCCCTCGCCCAGCTAAACGCATTTGAAAGGGAAGTGCAAAAGATAAGAAATAGCGTGGATATCGAGGAACACGAAGAAACTGCAATTAAGAGGAGAAGAATAGAAGATCATGATGTGAAAGAGAAGCTCTTGAAGTATGTGACATTCTTAGAGAAGCTAAGGACAGATTTAGCTTCACGGGGCATCTGGTAGCCTCAACTTTGTTTCATCAAGAAAATTTCTAAGACATTTCCAGAGGATTCCCTTAGAGAAACAATAAGGTTCTATCCTTTTATCATTGGAACATAAATTCGTAGAGAACTGACTGTAATTTACAGTCGAGAGGAATTTCGTGGAATGTCCGGCGCCTTGTGCTTGATGGACTTCAATAAGGGAAACAATTTATGTACTACATTCAACGAATATGTCAAACTCCTCTGAGTACTGTTAACTATGCCAATGTCTATCGCTGAAGCAGAATGCTGTTTCTCAACTTTAAAAAGAATAAAAACTTTCCGTAGGAACACAATGTCACAGGACCGATTTTCAGCATTAGCAATGCTTTCAATTAAGAGAGAGAGAGTTTGTTATGAAGATCAGCGACTTCAACACAAAAGCTATCGATAGATTCGCCAGGTCTAAGGAGAGTAGAGCAGAGAATCTGTATAAATAGGTGAGTCATTACTACTCTGTATTTTATTTTTCATTTGTGCACCACCAATAATTTAACCCACCAGCCGCCAGCCACTGCTGTCAACTAAACCTTTGTATACTTCTATCGTAGTATAGGACCCAACGAAAATGCTACGCTTACCTTCAGGTCTCAAGCAATAGCCGATCGCGACAGCGCGGCTTGTGTACACAAAGAGCCTGGAGATAAGGAGTATGCCGGAACAAATAAAGATAGCACGAGATAAAAGACCTGCCGGCACAGATAGGGTTACGCTTCTGGAAGGTGATAGAGCATTCGATTCTTGTTTGGTCCAGAAATCTCTCGAAATTATCAGTGAGGTATTTATTTATTGTCATCGATCCTGGTAGACTGTGTGTATGTATCGTGAGAATTCAACAGTGTATTTCTACGGAAATAAAGAACTTTTGGAATATCTGCAACTCGGACATTTAATTCTACGAACCCACAAAGTCACAATAGTGTCACCCGAACGTCGGAACTCCCTATAGAACCGGCCGGCAGTAGGGCCAGACAGGTGGCATTCGGTCACGCCCACCCATTTGTCTTATAGCACTAACGAAGGGATGGTTGGATAAACATCACTGGCCGTCTCTTTCCCCTCCCCCTGCCGTCTGGAACCTTCGCGGTGATTCACTGAAACGCGAGACTTCGAGAAACAGCGATATCCCTATAAAAAGGGGGCTGCAGTTGGCGAGTTCAGTGTCCGCATGAAGTTATACCTCTTCCGAGCGCTGGTAATCCCGATGATGCTATATGCCTGCGAGATCTGGGGCATGGCAGCAGTCAGCTGTTTAGCATGGCTTCAACGTGCACAGATTAAAGGACTGCGGTCTATTTATTCTGTGGGACGTTATTTTCCTACCAGGTTGCTCCACGAAACATCGGGTCTTCCATACGTGGAGGATGAAATTAGGCGCCGGGCTTCAAAATTATACGCAAGTTTACCATCTCATAGAAGCGCCCTTGTCAGATCACTGGGAAATTATGACCCCACTAGACGCCGATCTAGACTGCATCGGGTCCCCCGTATGGCATGCGGGCACCCTAGATAACCCAGGAGCTAAACCTATCAGCAGCTAAAGCTGAGCTCCTCATAATTCTTCCAAGCTGTTTGGCATCTAAATTTCTCCCCAACTAAATTACAAAATATTTAAAACAAAAAAAATGGGTGCTAAGTACTGCATCCTCTCCTTCAACCCGAAGGTACTTTGGTAACCTCAAAATTAACTCCCAATCAAAAACCTACATCACCTTCATCCTACATCTTTCAATAATAATCCTACCTGCGGTAAAACCCTTAATGGGTGGGCACGCAGCAAAAACCTTCTGGCTGTATACAGCCAGCCAGCACGAGCGAGCGAGCGAGCGAGTTCAGTTCAGTTCTTGGCGAGCAGCCGTGAGAAGCGCCCAGTGAGGGAACGGACCGGAAGACTGTATAAAGTCTGTTTAGCCAACGTGTGTGCAGTTCCCAGTCAAAGGGACCTCAAAGGACGGGACCTCCCCGCCCACTAATGACCGTCATAAATCTATCTCCACACTTCAGAAATGGAACACTGACGATGGGGACCAATAGCAGTCCACATTTGTTGAAAATGACAGTTGCATGTCTACTCCGCGTGGAGTCTCAGTTGCCAAATTTCCAACTTCCAGTTGTTCTGTTTCATTAGGTGCAAGACGGTGATGTTAAAATGTTGCAACATTGTAGAAAGGACCGTCAGGAGGAGGGTCCATGTTGTAAAACGATTATGAGGGTTTGTCAAAGAAAGCGGCCGCCGTGCACTTGCGTTGGGTAGACAGACTTTACGTGCATCGGAGGAGTTGTGCGTAATTGCGAGTGCAGAATGGACCTGTGACAGACGAACTGGTGAATTATAATTGTGTGCACTACGTAATTCTGTGTAATTGGCAAGTGTTTCAACTGCAATTCTGTGGAAATAAAGAACATTTTGAGTTTGTGCAATTGAACTTTTAATTTCACGAACCCACAAAGTAAAAATTGCATAATTATGCAGTAGGTGTTAGCGAAAATGATAGGTTATGTTACAGATTTAAAAACTCAGAAGTTTTTTATTTTGAATTATGTTTAACTCGCAATTTTTAAAGCTACCCTTAGTTCATTTTCAACCCTTTATGAGTAAAATTATGCTGGTGGTCAATCAGCACGTAGGTTTGTGGGAAATTACCTTTAGGGCATCTCATTAATTTAGAATGCCACTCTTATTCAAGACAATATATTGGATGATAGTCATTTCTGCAAAGCTTGAATGTATCATATTTACATTTAGTGTTTTATACTAATAACTGCAAGTTTTGTGGACAATGTATGCCATAATAAATGCTACAAATAACGAAAAGCTATAGGCAGGTTTGTAAAGAAAACCTGTAGCCATAGCAACCCAAGCTATAAACATGTGAAGCTTCATATGACTTCCAAAATAACGAAGTTGAACTATGTATTTCCAACTTAAATGGTGTTTACATTTTCTGCAAAGTTCACGTTTTTATCATATCGATGAATTTTGTGGACTTTTGAATCATTAAAGCGTGATTAACGGGCCAAGTAATAATACATTTGCCAACTCTGGCCGCTAGGTGGATGTATCGAAGAAAACAAAACAATACCCGACAGTTTTCTTCAGTAGTCGCACTATTCTTTTGATTTACTGTCTGATACATTTACGCATTTTTAGAAAATAAAGGCCAGATGAAATAAAGTATGTAGTAATAAAGGTAAGAACAGAAATTCAAGCAGACGTATATCTGGACATTTCACGCGATAGTTTTCAAAGCCTTCTGGAAATACGTATAAAGCATGAAAACCGTTGTATAAGGTTATGATTAGATGGTTTAATTTTTATTGTTTTTAATACAATTACAGAGATCCTTTTACTGGATATCGATTCTGTAGAAACAAAAGCAAGTAAGTGAAACACACCAAAGAATTTGACAAACATACAAGGTTGGTTAAAATGTGTTTCTTTCCGTTTTATTAGTTTAAAAAAATGAAACTTAAAGTTGGGATACAGGTTATAAACAGTTTTGTTACTGTCATATAATGAAAGCTGTGATAATCAAGTGTTTATAACACAAGCCGTGTTGAGTAAATCCACAGATAACCTAACAAGATGATGGCATTCAGAAGTTACCTGCTTCAAATCCCAATAAGACAAATCAGTCATCTGTTTTGTGATTTCTACATTAATGGTTTGTAAATCATAAGTTTTAACAAAAATGTGGAGGACTTTATATATAATTAGACTTAGAACTCGAATGGAAATGATATGAACTGAATGAAAGAAAAGATGGTGGAGCTTTTGCTGGGATGAATGAATGACGAGGGAATCCAGACTAAACACGTCCAAACGGCGCGTTGTCCATCACAAATCTTCTGGCGTCGAACTCGGACCGTCTTGGTCAGGAACGAGCTATCGACCATAGAGCCACCATTATCAAAGTTTAAACATTTTCTGAACCTTAAAGCAAAACCTAATGAGTAGAGACAGGCAGATTATGAACACTGCCAACATATTAAAATATGAAGAAGAAACAGTATAACATATTGTAAGATAAATTTTAAGCCAAAATGTCTTATACAGTCAGGATTTGAAGTATTTTTTCTTCATTAATTTTTAAAAATAGGCTTTGTAGATTTTTGTTCATGGTTTGTAATAAAATCGTCATTAATATAGACGATTCGCGAAATTAAAAACTCTTCTAGTGTACAGCAAGTTTCGCTCGTGAAGTGACCTGACTTATTGGAAAGAGAGTTTGGTTGTTCTAATTGTTCCACAGAAAACTCTCCAGTAGAATATGGCAAAATACAGATATTCTATTCCTTATTCTAAAGCCAAACACCGTAAATTTGAACGGTGAAAAATTAAATAAAATATGAAGATTTTACTAAAGTATTGTGACGCAGTGGTCATATCCCAAGGGTCAGTCTGAATTCGGCCCTAGTCGATGATTCTTAAGTGTACTTAAATAATGCTGGTGTCGTTAATAGAAATATATATATATATATGTTCAATAAAGAATTAACATCAACTTTAAGTACATGTAGACCTGCATGTGAATATCCTTTTGTTCGGGAATCAACAGTCTTGGAACACATCGCGCACAAACACGTCTTGTGTGTAATGTTTCTGTCACCAACGTGTGGGTGGCACCCAGTGAAATGGTTAATATTTCAGAAAGTGATCTTAAGGTAATTCGTCGATCCTCTCTCACAATTGCAGCAGCAGCAGTGTTGATGTTTTTTTCCGTAAGAGCCGTAACTGGAGCACCGGGTTCACCTTCCTTTGAAATTGATTGTCTCCCCTCCTTAAACATTTTAAACCACCTTCGAGCTGTGCTGTAGGGAAGAAGAAGCTCTCCATAGGCCTCTTGTAACATTGTGTAGGCCTCAGCTGAAGAATTTTTGAGACGAAAGCAGAATTTTAAAGCCGCATATTGTTCCTCGCGTGTTACCTCCATTACAGCGGTAGGCGATACTGAACATGTCTTAACTTGCCTGGTTCTAACAGGCGGGAACCAGGAGCACCAACAATGAAACTACTTCGGAGTGTTTGTTTTACATTAAGCTAAAATAATATAAGTTTGAATTTTAGCGTGAAAAATTATGACCGTAAAAACATTATGATCATTCTATATTGAACAGCCCTCGTATTTTATGATATCGCGAGGACCGTTGCCGAGCAGTCGGAATGTTAATCAAGTCCAGGTATAGTTTGAAGCGCCATCCCAAGATAACCAGAATCTTTTAGAAGTTTCGCCATCTCAAGCGTTATACAACTCTGTGGAATTCTCATACGCTCTCACAGGTTGAGGCAAACATTCCGCGAAGTGAATTACTAAGTCAGCTAGAGTCTGTTTGGGTTAAGTTGTCAGAATGAAAAAATAACAGTGGAGGAATGACCTGAGCTACTTCCGATTCTCTGCAATGGAAAAGGGATAATTCTTCCGGTCAAAACCTTTCCTTTTGTCAGTTTTCTTCCGCCAGTACTTCCTCAAATGGGCATATTCCTGGAGTAAACCTCCTTCCACCTTCGTCCTGAAAGGTTTCATACGAGCGAGAGGCTGAGTACTGCTTTCTCTTTCTAGAAATTCGTGACTTCTTGTCACACAGCCTCTAGTCAGTTTAATCAACTGTGGATGTCCAGTGTTTGACTCCCCAGTAAGCCAACCTTCCGAAAGAAGAAGCTATCGTACGTGTTGTTTTATATAGGGAAGTGAAGTGAATCATAATTGGAACTAGTTCCATTTAGTGAAGTAACAGTGGGGAGGGGGAAGGAAAAAAAAACGAAGTTAGAATATCATGAGCAGGCTTCCAAACTTGTGTCACCGATGCAACAGGTTAGGCATTCAACAAGTTCTCATAGAGGGAGTGAGCGGCAACTCAAAACAAACCGGCGTTCTACGTCACTGTACACACTTCAAAAATAGAGTTCGTAATGATTTTGGTGGACATTTCATTCATATAGGGAAATAATTTTTGTGGATACTTAATTGATGAATCATATACAGGCTGAGCCATGAGGCGACGGTCGACGTCGGCAGGAAGGTCCTGCACCTCAATGGAGAAGAGGTGATACTCTGGCAACCCCAAGAACGCCTGGGAATCTGCAAAGTAATCCTGAAGGAAGACGTGGTTGTCCCCACCAGAAGCGAGGAGGTGGTGACGGCGCGACTGGAAGGCCAGCGGACGCAGAACATGATTCTGGACCAGACATCCGGAAGAGCAGCCGGAAGAACGATAAAGGTCTGGCGTTGCGAGGGGCACAGTCGGCGCCGTCATCACTTTCCCCTCGAGTTACTGCGTGCCGTCAGCCGACGGATGGATGAGTCTCATCGCGGACGGTTGGGTGAGAGGGAAGCCGTGCCACGTGTTCGTGGACACCGGGGCAGCGGTCACCGTCATTAAAGCTGACATAGCCAAGGGTTTGCCGTCGAGAAAACTGAGCCGACCATACCAGCTTATGACGGCATCGGGTGACACCTTGCCTGTGGAGGAGACCCTGCTGAAGTTGACCTTGGGACGGAGTGCCGTGCGTCAGTGGGTGTTCGTCGTGGAGGTACCTGAGGAGGTGATACTGGGTGTGGATGCCCTCTGGAGCCGCGAGGCGACGGTCGACGTCGACAGGAAGGTCCTGCGGCTCAATGGAAAAGAGGAAATACTCCGGCAACCCGAAGAACGCCTGGGAATTTGCATGGCCAGGAGCCGCAGGACCTTCCTGCCGACGTCGACCGTCGCCTCACGGCTCCTGAGGGCATCCAGTCCCAGTATCACCTCCTCAGTCACCCCTTTATCTCTGTGCTATCTTTATCTGTTCCGGCATCTCTTTATCTCCACGCTGCCCTATTTGTCTGTTACCGCTCCGCGCCGAACCCTTTTTGCGCATTCGCCGCCTGTCGTAATAATGGATTCGCGACAGTATAAATGCGCTCCAGAATTAGTGTTAATTAGGCAGTGACAGAAACAACGCTACGTGCCTCACGCTATCGAAGTTCGCAGTTAGGTGACACATCGTGCCGCGTGTTGTAGCTGTTTGTAAAAATACCAACATACGCCACTATTAATAATTTCGTTGGCTTATGAAACCGCAATAAAGAAGCTATTCGTTAGTTATTTGTTTATGGGTGTTTGACGTGTTCCAAAATTCCGCTATAACAGTTGATGACAGCTGGTGGACATATGCACCTTATACATTTTAGAGGGAAGTTAATGTTAGTGGGACTGAGGATGGAAGCATTAAATGTTAAACAGCACAGAGAACAATATCAAGGTATTGTATATAAAGTTAACCAAAACTAAATGCCTTATGCAATGAGACAAGCATTTATTTCACTGTGTTTAATAAAACTAAATAAAGCATTTGCGACTGAAAAGGAAGCTGTCGATTTTACAGTAATTGGTTGAAAGTACTGTACAATTAAGATCAGAGCAAAAGGAGGAATCTTGGAACTGTCCGAGTCATTATGGACTTTTTCACAAGTAACTGCCCTTTTCCCCATTATCTTAAGAGCGATAAAGAGCAAACAGCAGTGCTTTTGTTTTCGTGGCCGGTGCATATCAATAACAACATTTGAAGTTTGCACACTTACCAAATCACAAAATAATGTAATATTTATTGCTACATAAACTTATGCCTGAGAGAATTTCAAAGCTGTGACACCGAAATTCGGACTAGTTAAGTTATTAACTACGAAATGGCTATATTCGCTCAGTTTCGTTTTGAAACAACCTGTATGGAATATTCTGTAACACACAAGAAATCGAATGTTCTGTAAGACAGTCAAGATGTCACTAGAATGTTCCATTTACCTCACTATGTCTGTTTTGGCATACCTTTTATCTCCGCGCTATGTTTATGTCCTTATGCAGGCCTGCGCCGAACATTTGGTGCGCGTCGCCGCGACATTATACACTTAAAATTATATATATTGTGACTTTGTGGGTTCGTGAAATAAAAAGTCCAATTACACCACTCAACAATGTTCTTTATTTCCACCGACTTACAGTTTAACACTTGCCAATTACATAAAATTACTTGCTGCACACAGTTACAATTCACCAGTCCGTCCGTTACAATTTCCTTGTACTCGCGGTTACGTAAGCTCCGGTACACATTCACAGTTACGCACAGTCTTCTGTTGCACAATCCTTTCGTTCAAGAACACGTCACTGACTAACTCTTACACCAAGAACTGCGACTGTCTTCTCGCTCACACTAACCAACTGATTGACCAACTCAAACCAACAACTGAACTGAACTAACTGTCTGTAACCCTCTTTATATCGGAATATCGCCGCTTTCTAGTGACCAGGAGAATGTTCCAGACTCCGTAATTTCTGGAACCAGGTGGGCAGAAAAACAGACCGCCAATTATGTTTCTTTCCCCAGTCGTTCCTGTCACCACTATAAGACAAACGAGGGGAGGGCGTAGCTAACATTGACCTCCCCCGTCTTCCGCTCGCAGCTGCTTTACAGGGTGTTCCAAACGGTCGCGTTACACTGCTCCCTCCTCAAAGCTGTTCGTCCTCGAACAACCCCATCGTAGCGTGCGAGGCGGTCCAGGTGTACCACCAGGATCTGCCCGGAGTCTGAGCCAGAAGTAGCGCTGCCGTAGTTTGTGAATCATTCGGTTCGCTCCCAGGTGTCCTCCTGAAGTACCGGCGTGCACTTCCTCCCAGATTTCCGGGACCTTACTCCGGGGAAGTACCAACTGTCCTCTCTGCGCCTTCCCATCGGGTGACTCCCATACCCGGAACAGCACGCCCACTCTGGTCTTCAACGAGTCCCATTGGGCCCAGTGCGACTTGTAGGTGGCGCTCCTCGGTGCGATGTCCTCCCAGGTCGGTCTCGTCCCTGCGTCCACTTCCCTCACGAGTGGCCCCAAGTCTGCGTCCGCCAGCTGCTCCCTCCTCAGGCCTGCGCTATCCCAGCCTTCAGCAGGCACTGCCACAACTACTCGGACTGCTGCGGCACGCTCCTTCTCTTCCACTCTTGTGCGCTCATGGCCGTCCTGGATCTGCGGTAGGACACCTCCAATGCAATGATCGCTGGCGTCGGTGTCCACAATGAAGGCGCCACCCGGTTGTGGGAAACCCAAAATTGAAGCACTGCACAGGGTCCCCTTCGGGTGCTGGAAAGCGTCTTCGGCGTCCTCCGTCCACACATAAGGCCGGTTTTCCTCCGTCAGGCGGGTGAGGGGTTTTGCGATGTTGTCGGCCTTTTCCTCTAAATCATTAAGGCGGTCGTCTACTTGACCCTTCCGCTCGCCCAGCTCCGTCACGTCATCCCTCACACCGGCCAGCTGTTCTTCAAACTTGGCGGCGAGAGCCTCGTTCGCCACCTTCATTTCGGTAGCCGGACCGTCATTCGCTGCTCTCATTTCCGTGGTTAACTCGGCCTTCACTTGTTCCATCTTCTCGGCGATGTTGTTTGCCGTCTTCATTTGTTTCAACTCTGCGGCGATGTTCTCCCTAGCCGTCCTGATTAGTTTCAGTTCCGCGGCCAGGTTATTTCTAGTCTCCAGCGTCTCTGTTAATTCGGCCCGCATTTCTTCCATCTTCCTGATGATGTTGTCTTTAGCCGTCTTCATTTCTTTCAGTTCCGCTAAAATCTTTTCTAATGCTGCCTCCATCGTTGTAATGTTCGGTGATGTTATGTTGTTTTCCCGCTTCCTGACACCAGTGTGACTTTGTTATCCCACTTCTGACACCAGTGTGACTTTGTGGGTTCGTGAAATAAAAAGTCCAATTACACCACTCAACAATGTTCTTTATTTCCACCGACTTACAGTTTAACACTTGCCAATTACATAAAATTACTTGCTGCACACAGTTACAATTCACCAGTCCGTCCGTTACAATTTCCTTGTACTCGCGGTTACGTAAGCTCCGGTACACATTCACAGTTACGCACAGTCTTCTGTTGCACAATCCTTTCGTTCAAGAACACGTCACTGACTAACTCTTACACCAAGAACTGCGACTGTCTTCTCGCTCACACTAACCAACTGATTGACCAACTCAAACCAACAACTGAACTGAACTAACTGTCTGTAACCCTCTTTATATCGGAATATCGCCGCTTTCTAGTGACCAGGAGAATGTTCCAGACTCCGTAATTTCTGGAACCAGGTGGGCAGAAAAACAGACCGCCAATTATGTTTCTTTCCCCAGTCGTTCCTGTCACCACTATAAGACAAACGAGGGGAGGGCGTAGCTAACATTGACCTCCCCCGTCTTCCGCTCGCAGCTGCTTTACAGGGTGTTCCAAACGGTCGCGTTACAATATTCATAAAAAAACTACCAGACGTTCATTGTCACATAGTTTGTTCATTGACTTACGTTTTATTGGTTCCTTCCTTCTTCACGATATACGTATAATTTTATAGTATTAGCACACTATATTTTGCAAAGTCTCAGAAGTAAGTCTCTTGCACGTATACGTGTATACACACACTCTGTAATAGAAGGTACGTTCGAGGTTACCATGGAGACAAAATGTACAGTTCATGTAGCTACTTTGTTCCTCTCAGGTGAACTATTGATTTAGGTAAATCAGTTTGTCATATCTACAATTTTTATATACAGCTACGACAAATCATAACTCACTCTCGCACATTAACGGTACTCTAGTACAAGTAAACCTGCCCCCTCTTTAAGTTTCGCTGCCTGAAATATACGCGGGTTGTTCAATAAACAATGATCACAGATTTTTTTTTTTTTTTTTTTTTTTGACAACGTACCTTCACTCATCCTCTTAATTTTGATGGTCCTTCTCAAAATAGTCTCCCCTGAATACGATGCACTTGTCCCAGCATTTCTGACAGTCTTCAAAGACATGCTGGAAGCCATTTTTAGAGATCCTTCAAAATCGCCTCCGCAGCCTTCACCACTACCTCTGATGATGGATAACGCCTCCCACGTTTCTTCAAGTTAGGGAATAGAAAAAAATTACATGGAGCTAAACCCGGACTATAGGGAGAGTGAGGAATGCACTTCACGTTGATTTTTGCAAAATATTCAGCAACAACATTGACATTGCTGCACGTTATCGTGATGCAGCATCCAGCCAGCTTCACGGAAATATGGTATTTTGCATCTGATATGGACTTGCAATATTTTCAGGACGTCCCTGTAGTATTGTCCAGTTACTTATGTGTGTGCAGGTACAACAAGCTGATAAACCATTCCATGAATATCAAAGAATGAGATGACCATAACTTTCCCAGCAGAAGCAACCACTTTTGCTTTTTGGGGGTTGGTGATGAAGGAGATTTCCACACTGAGCTTTGCTGTTTGCTCTCAGGATCAAAATGATGTAGCCAAGTTTCATCATCAGTGATTACGTTTGAAAGAAACTCCGGATCTTCCTCTAACATCAACTTTAACTGCATGCAAACCTGCATGCGAATGTCCTTTTGTTCGGGAATCAACAGTCTTGGAACTCATCGCGCACAAACACATCTCATGTGTAATGTTTCTGTCTCCAACTTGTGGGTGGCACCCAATGAAATGGTTAATATTTCAGAAAGTGATCTTAAGGTAATTCGTCGATCTTCTCTCACAATGGCAGCACCAGTGTTTATGTTTTCTTCCTAAAGAGCAGTAACTGGGGCACCGGATCAACCTTCCTTTGAAATAGATTGTCTCCCTTCTTTGAGCATTTTAAACCACCTTCGAGCTGTGCTCTAAGGAAGAACAGACTCTCCATACGCCTCCTGTAATATTGTATAGGCCTGAGCTGAAGATTTGTTGAGACGAAAGCAGAAATTCAAAGCTGCATATTGTGACTTTGTGGGTTCGTGAAATAAAAAGTCCAATTACCCCACTCAAAAATGTTCTTTATTTCCACCTTATTACAATGTCACACTACATAGAATTTCGTAATGTACACAATTACAATTTCGCCAGTACGTCTGTCCACGTACACTGGGCGCTCCTTACACACTGCTCGCCACGACTCAACTCAACTCAACTGACGGTCGCCTCTCCTGTATTGATCGGCGGCCCGAAGTTTCTCGAGAATTCCTTTTTATGGAGGGGGAAAACATTCTCGATGCTTTGCCCTCCTTCGGGCGGCAGGAGGAGGGGGAAACGAAGACTCAGCCAGCCCCGTGGTCTCTCCTCCCTCCACTCTGTCTCGCCTGCATTTATTGATCGGCACCGTAGAGCTTGCCGCTTGGGAAACAATATTGTTCCTCGCGTGTTACCTCCATTGCAGCAATAGGCGATACTGAACATATCTGAACTTACCTGGTACTCACAGGCGGTAACCAGGAGTACCAACAGTGAAAGTACAACGGCGTGTTTGTTTCACATTAAGCTAATAGAATATAATAAGATTGAATTTTAGTGCGAAAAATTATGATCATTCTTTATTGGACAGCCTTTACCTTCTCTATCCGAAAAAAATTCATTCCGCAATTTCAGTGCAAATGCTCGTTTTAGACTCCATAAAATAAAAAAGTATGTTTAGAAAACAGTCCGTGAACCCAAAAAATGTCGTTTAAATAATATATTTTCTGGAAATATCCTGTGAAATCGAATTCATTCTGGAGGAATTTTATACAGTGTTGTTCAATATCCATTACACCCATTAATAAACGACGGAGGGCAGAGAAATGCATGTCAGCGTAAGATATCGCGATGTTTTGCATGATGTACCGTTATTTACAACCTGTAATAAGACTGAATGCAGACCTCCAGTAGTGGAAGATTGCGTAAACACCATTCCTTGTACCTTTCGGAAATACAGCAGTTGACTCTCATATAGTGGCCATGTTCGAATCAAGTCAAAATCTAAACACAGTCACACGCTCACAAAGTAGAAAATTAATATTGAATAAGGTTTTTTTTTTTAATTTACGTTAAATCACATCGGACGGTGAATGAAATGGGTGAAATGATGCTCAAATGTGTCCAGGATCCATGGAGCTTAGAGCTACCCGACATTCGTCTTTAAGGATATGGGAAAACCCCGGAAAAACCTTATCCAGGTAGCTCACCCTGGCCGGGATTAGAACACGGGACCTCTTGAACGTGAGGCGAACACGTTACCATCTACGCTATCGAGGCGGGCATATTGTTGAGTTACAGCTTTGTAAACACGAGAAACCAGGTTTAATTATTACTTTAAAAATGTTACAGTAACGACAGTAGGGGGGAAAAAGTGAACGATGATACTGTCAAAGAAGATAACAATTGAAAGTGTACGGGAGAGAAACTTTCATCACATCGCCCATATACAAAAAGATTCAAACATAATGACTTTGAAAAATTTTCAGAACTTATCTCAAACTTTACGAACAGAGAAGAGAAATTCCTAAAGTACGTAAACTCGTGAATCTCGTTAAGTAAAAGATCCCTTTTAAAGGTAGAATGATGCATTCTGAAAAAATACTTAAAGGGATATCGATTTAGAAAGTACAAACATATACGTGTGTTACGTACACTGTACTGATGGTCAGAGTGTACTGTACTATATTCCCGTCTTCTCTGATATCTCTAAACCGAGCGATCTCCCATAACAACTGTACTCATTCGTCAGACAGGTAATACAATATACGTCGTGTTACGTACGCTGTACCGATGGTCAGACTGTACTGTACTATATTCCCGTCTTCTCTGATATCTCTAAACCGAGCGACCTCCCATAACAACTGTACTCATTCGTCAGACAGGTAATACAATATACGTCGTGTTACGTACGCTGTACCGATGGTCAGACTGTACTGTACTATATTCCCGTCTTCTCTGATATCTCTAAACCGAGCGACCTCCCATAACAACTGTACTCATTCGTCAGACAGGTAATACAATATACGTCGTGTTACGTACGCTGTACTGATGTTTTGATGGTCAGACTGTACTGTACTATATTCCCGTCTTCTCTGATATCTCTAAACCTAGCGATCTCCCATAACAACTGTACTCATTCGTCAGACAGGTAATACAATATACGTCGTGTTACGTACGCTGTACCGATGGTCAGACTGTACTGTACTATATTCCCGTCTTCTCTGATATCTCTAAACCGAGCGACCTCCCATAACAACTGTACTCATTCGTCAGACAGGTAATACAATATACGTCGTGTTACGTACGCTGTACTGATGGTCAGACTGTACTGTACTATATTCCCGTCTTCTCTGATCTCTCTAAACCGAGCGACATCCCATAACAACTGTACTCATTCGTCAGACAGGTAATACAGTATACGTCGTGTTACGTACGCTGTACTGATGGTCAGACTGTACTGTACTATATTCCCGTCTTCTCTGATCTCTCTAAACCGAGCGACATCCCATAACAACTGTACTCATTCGTCAGACAGGTAATACAATATACGTCGTGTTACGTACGCTGTACTGATGGTCAGACTGTACTGTACTATATTCCCGTCTTCTCTGATCTCTCTAAACCGAGCGATCTCCCATAACAACTGTACTCATTTGTCAGACAGGCAATGCTTTATGCGTCGTGTTACGTACGCTGTACTGATGGTCAGACTGTACTGTACTATATTCCCGTCTTCTCTGATCTCTCTAAACCGAGCGATCTCCCATAACAACTGTACTCATTCGTCAGACAGGTAATACAATATCCGTCGTGTTAGGTACGCTGTACTGATGGTCAGACTGTACTGTACTATATTCCCGTCTTCTCTGATCTCTCTAAACCGAGCGATCTCCCATAACAACTGTACTCATTCGTCAAACAGATAATGCTTTATGCGTCGTGTTACGTACGCTGTACTGATGGTCAGGCTGTACTGTACTATATTCCCGTCTTCTCTAATCTCTCTAAACCGAGCAGTCTCCCATAACAGCTGTACTCATTCGTCAGACAGGTAATACAATATACGTCGTGTTACGTACGCTGTACTGATGGTCAGACTGTACTGTACTATATTCCCGTCTTCTCTAATCTCTCTAAACCGAGCAGTCTCCCATAACAGCTGTACTCATTCGTCAGACAGGTAATACAATATACGTCGTGTTACGTACGCTGTACTGATGGTCAGACTGTACTGTACTATATTCTCGTCTTCTCTAATCTCTCTAAACCGAGTGACCTCCCATAACAACTGTACTCATTCGTCAGACAGGTAATACAATATACGTCGTGTTACGTACGCTGTACCGATGGTCAGACTGTACTGTACTATATTCCCGTCTTCTCTGATCTCTCTAAACCTAGCGACCTCCCATGACAACTGTACTCATTCGTCAGACAGGTAATACAATAAATGTCGTGTTACGTACGCTGTACTGATGGTCAGACTGTACTGTATTGTATCCCCGTCTTCTCTAATCTCTCTAAACCGAGCAGTCTCCCATAACAGCTGTACTCATTCGTCAGACAGGTAATACAATATACGTCGTGTTAAGTACGCTGTACTGATGGTCAGACTGTACTGTACTATATCCCCGTCTTCTCTAATCTCTCTAAACCGAGCAGTCTCCCATAACAGCTGTACTCATTCGTCAGACAGGTAATACAATATACGTCGTGTTACGTGCGCTGTACTGATGGTCAGACTGTACTGTACTATATTCTCGTCTTCTCTAATCTCTCTAAACCGAGTGACCTCCCATAACAACTGTACTCATTCGTCAGACAGGTAATACAATATACGTCGTGTTACGTACGATGTACTGATGGTCAGACTGTACTGTACTATATTCTCGTCTTCTCTAATCTCTCTAAACCGAGTGACCTCCCATGACAACTGTACTCATTGGTCAGACAGGTAATACAATATACGTCGTGTTACGTACGCTGTACTGATGGCCAGACTGTACTGTACTATATTCTCGTCTTCTCTAATCTCTCTAAACCGAGTGACCTCCCATAACAACTGTACTCATTCGTCAGACAGGTAATACAATATACGTCGTGTTACGTACGCTGTACTGATGGTCAGACTGTACTGTACTATATTCCCGTCTTCTCTAATCTCTCTAAACCGAGTGACCTCCCATTACAACTGTACTCATTCGTCAGACAGGTAATTCAATATACGTCGTGTTACGTACGCTGTACTGATGGTCAGACAGTACTGTACTATATACGTCGTGTTACGTACGCTGTACTGATGGTCAGACTGTACTGTACTATATTCCCGTCTCCTCTGATCTCTCTAAACCTAGCGACCTCCCATGACAACTGTACTCATTGGTCAGACAGGTAATACAATATACGTCGTGTTACGTACGCTGTACCGATGGTCAGACTGTACTGTACTATATTCCTGTCTTCTCTGATCTCTCTAAACCTAGCGACCTCCCATGACAACTGTACTCATTCGTCAGACAGGTAATACAATATACGTCGTGTTACGTACGCTGTACCGATGGTCAGACTGTACTGTCCTATATTCCCGTCTTCTCTGATCTCTCTAAACCTAGCGACCTCCCATGACAACTGTACTCATTGGTCAGACAGGTAATACAATATACGTCGTGTTACGTACGCTGTACCGATGGTCAGACTATACTGTACTATATTCCCGTCTCCTCTGATCTCTCTAAACCTAGCGACCTCCCATGACAACTGTACTCATTCGTCAGACAGGTAATACAATATACGTCGTGTTACGTACGCTGTACCGATGGTCAGACTGTACTGTACTATATTCCCGTCTTCTCTAATCTCTCTAAACCGAGCAGTCTCCCATAACAGCTGTACTCATTCGTCAGACAGGTAATACAATATACGTCGTGTTACGTACGCTGTACTGATGGTCAGACTGTACTGTACTATATTCCCGTCTTCTCTAATCTCTCTAAACCGAGTGACCTCCCATAACAACTGTACTCGTTCGTCAGACAGGTAATTCAATATACGTCGTGTTACGTACGCTGTACTGATGGTCAGACAGTACTGTACTATATACGTCGTGTTACGTACGCTGTACTGATGGTCAGACTGTACTGTACTATATTCCCGTCTCCTCTGATCTCTCTAAACCTAGCGACCTCCCATGACAACTGCACTCATTGGTCAGACAGGTAATACAATATACGTCGTGTTTCGTACGCTGTACCGATGGTCAGACTGTACTGTACTATATTCCCGTCTCCTCTGATCTATCTAAACCTAGCGACCTCCCATGACAGCTGTACTCATTCGTCAGACAGGTAATACAATATACCTCGTGTTACGTACGCTGTACCGATGGTCAGACTGTACTGTACTATATTCCCGTCTTCTCTGATCTCTCTAAACCTAGCGACCTCCCATAACAACTGTACTCATTCGTCAGACAGGTAATACAATATACGTCGTGTTACGTACGCTGTACTGATGGTCAGACTGTACTGTACTATATTCCCGTCTTCTCTAATCTCTCTAAACCGAGTGACCTCCCATAACAACTGTACTCATTCGTCAGACAGGTAATTCAATATACGTCGTGTTACGTACGCTGTACTGATGGTCAGACAGTACTGTACTATATACGTCGTGTTACGTACGCTGTACTGATGGTCAGACTGTACTGTACTATATTCCCGTCTCCTCTGATCTCTCTAAACCTAGCGACCTCCCATGACAACTGTACTCATTGGTCAGACAGGTAATACAATATACGTCGTGTTACGTACGCTGTACCGATGGTCAGACTGTACTGTACTATATTCCCGTCTTCTCTGATCTCTCTAAACCTAGCGACCTCCCATGACAACTGTACTCATTGGTCAGACAGGTAATACAATATACGTCGTGTTACGTACGCTGTACCGATGGTCAGACTGTACTGTCCTATATTCCCGTCTCCTCTGATCTCTCTAAACCTAGCGACCTCCCATGACAACTGTACTCATTCGTCAGACAGGTAATACAATATACGTCGTGTTACGTACGCTGTACCGATGGTCAGACTGTACTGTACTATATTCCCGTCTTCTCTGATCTCTCTAAACCTAGCGACCTCCCATGACAACTGTACTCATTCGTCAGACAGGTAATACAATATACCTCGTGTTACGTACGCTGTACCGATGGTCAGACTGTACTGTACTATATTCCCGTCTTCTCTGATCTCTCTAAACCTAGCGACCTCCCATGACAACTGTACTCATTCGTCAGACAGGTAATACAATAAATGTCGTGTTACGTACGCTGTACTGATGGTCAGACTGTACTGTATTGTATCCCCGTCTTCTTTAATCTCTCTAAACCGAGCGACCTCCCATAACAACTGTACTCATTCGTCAGACAGGTAATACAATATACGTCGTGTTACGTACGCTGTACTGATGTTTTGATGGTCAGACTGTACTGTGCTATATTCCCGTCTTCTCTAATCTCTCTAAACCGAGTGACCTCCCATAACAACTGTACTCATTCGTCAGACGGGTAATACAATATACGTCGTGTTACGTACGCTGTACTGATGTTTTGATGGTCAGACTGTACTGTACTATATTCTCGTCTTCTCTGATCTCTTTAAACCGAGTTTCCTCCCATAACAACTGTACTCATTCGTCAGACAGGTAATACAATATACGTCATGCTACGTATGCTGTACTGATGGTCAGACTGTACTGTACTATATCCCCGCCTTCTCTGATCTCTCTAAACCGAGTTACCTCCCATAACAACTGTACTCATTCGTCAGACAGGTAATACAATATACGTCATGTTACGTATGCTGTACTGATGGTCAGACTGTACTGTACTATATCCCCGTCTCCTCTGATCTCTCTAAACCGAGTTACCTCCCATAACAGCTGTACTCATTCGTCAGACAGGTAATATTTAAGGATTTTGTTTAATTTGCGTCCTCAAGCGTTAAGTCACATCGGAGAATATGTGAAATGATTCTTAGATGAGTCTATAGTCCATAGAGCTTAGAGTTACCGGACATTTATCTTTCAGCATAAGGGAAAATCCCGAAAAACAGTTAATCCAAATAATTCACCCAGACCGAGATTCGAATGGACTAAGTAATCACACTAGGTACTTTAAGTCATAGATAAATGTTTTGAAGAACTTATTTGTTATGCAGTTGCAGTTACGAATTACATTTAGCTACATTTACAAATTCACGTGAGTTTCTCAACCTACTGTGTTTAATCGGTATATATCTTCCGAAGTATTTTGTTACAAAAACTTATATTATTACAGATAGTTCGTCTTTATCGGAAGTTGACCCAAATTGGTATTTGAGTTCGCCATCTTCCAAAATGTCATGTAAATATTGAAGAAATTCCGCCAGCCCAAAATTGTCATTTATATGGAACATTTTTTTCCGAAACTTAGGTTTTATCAAAAGTGCTCTAATAATTTTTATTAAAATACCACATATTTAAGAGATTTTTTGATAAATTAAACTATATCTTGTCCTGTGCCGTGGCGTAGCGGTCTAAGGCAGCATGCCGGCCCTGGCCACGGAAAGCGGCCCGGGTGCGATGCCATCCTTGAGGTGCGGGTTTTAGGTCCCGGGTATAGGACCGGTGCCCACTCAGCATCATGAGGAAAGTGAGGAGCTTACGCTAGGTAAGCGGCCCTGGTCACGGAAACCAACATTCCGGCTGGAGGATACCGAGATGCTAACCACATCTCCTTCCCGTATCGGTTGGATGATCGTACACCTCTGCCGTTCGTAAGTGGGCGTAAGTGGGCGTGAGGCCGGCAGTCGGATTGGTAGGCCTTGGCCCTATAAGGGCTGTCACGCCAGTGGTTAAAAGAAAATGTATATCTTGAATTTTATGGAAGTGTCCTCAAGAAGTCTTTTTCATTCTAAAAGGTAGATAGAAGTTTATCTCGAAGTAGATAGAGCAGCAAGTGTTTATAATCCACCTCAACCTAGTTTAATCCTGCTGTAAACATCTGGTTGGGAAGAAACAGAGATATTGGGACGGAAAACGGTTAAGCTGTTGATTGGTTTAGCGTTTTCTTTTATTTGCATGCGTAAGATAAAGCCCTCCTTTAAGTACAGTACTGTAAGTAGTTTTCTCTGTGCGAGCTAATTCGGAGACAGAAAAGTATGCAAATGTTTCGATTCTTAGAAAAGTAATAGCCCCACATTTTATCTTTCTGCTTCATATACCACATAGATGTGTTCTGTATACTATATACAGATTAGACAGAAGACATGCGAAATTATACACACTATTAATTTATTATGTTAAATTAAGCTGCATTTTATTTAACAATTACTAAAGGACACTGTTATTATATATTATTGTTGCATTCCTATACCAGGCAGCTCTCTCACAACGAGGTCTGTATCGAGTTGAATGCTGATTAAGATGTTATTGTTTATAGTGTGGAGTTATTTATGATATTTAACACTGTATTTCGTTACATAAGCCCAAGAACACTTATGTATATGCAATTTAAAATCAGTAAGCTTTCCATCATGGATAAGGCTGGTACTTCAATCGAAATAAAGCACAATCTAGGCAAACCTTTAAAAAGTGGCGAGAGGCAAATGATCGCCCATTGTTTCGCTGTGCTTAAAGAAAGAAACCCGGAATCGTCTATAAAAACATTGAGAAAGAATGAAATTAATTGTACTTTCACACTGGCCGTGTGTAGGCTAAAGTATGGAAAGGTAGAGACGGACTGAAAAATTCAATGCCATAGGCGGGATTTGAACCCCGGATCTTCTGGCCTCCGTCCAGCCGCTCTAAACCATTGAGCTACTATGGCCAAAGTGCCAACATGACATTGAATTCTCCAACTGACTCGTGCGTCCTACACACGGCCAGTGTAAAAGAACAATTAATTTCCATTAATTGTACCTAGTAGTGGTCCGAACTATAAAGCCCGGTCCTTAAAGTACTTACTGCATAGTAAGTCGCCATTAAGGTAGTTGTCTCAAGTGTTTATGAGAACTCCTAAGCGGTTTACCGGGAAAAATACGAGTCAGTTGGAGAATTTAATGTCATGTTGGCACGTAGGCCATAGTAGCTCAATGGTTAGAGCGGCTGGACGGAGACCAGAAGATCCGTGGTTCAAATCCCGGCTATGGCATTGAATTTTTCAGTCTGACTCTATCTTTCCATATTAAGAAAGAAACTGGTAATCTCCTTGGTGTTTCCGTAAGTAGTGTACATAGTGATAGAATGGAACAGCAAGCATCCGAAACTCTTAAGAACAATGGGAAAATCGTGTAAATGCAAACAGCGCGTGGAGAAATACGACGGTTTTACGAAAAGTGCTATGCGCAGTAAAGTACATTGTTATTTCTTTCAGAAATGAGCCAACTCATAGATTTAATAAGTTATTGTGTAGCCCAACTCTGTTTATTTATTGCCTAGAGGTTAGCGCTGCTTGGTGTTGCAAAACTTATGTGCGTGCATATAGCGTCTAACACGTGGCAATCACAGACTACATCCTTACCCTATCCCATGGTTTTTATAACAAGCTCCCTTCTAGCTTCAACAGTCTAATCCGTGGTCTTGGGGAATATGACCTCGACCCCTGTGAAACCCACAAGCGACCCAGACTAGTGCTAGCACCACCATAGGCCCCTACAAACCATATCTGAGCTATCGCGGTCTGGGGGAATATGACCTCGACCCCGGTGAAACCCACAAGCGACCCAGACTAGTGCTAGCACCACCATAGGCCCCTACAAACCATATCTGAGCTATCGCGGTCTGGGGGAATATGACCTCGACCCCGGTGAAACCCACAAGCGACCCAGACTAGTGCTAGCACCACCATAGGCCCCTACAAACCATATCTGAGCTATCGCGGTCTGGGGGAATATGACCTCGACCCCGGTGAAACCCACAAGCGACCCAGACTAGTGCTAGCACCACCATAGGCCCCTACAAACCATATCTGAGCTATCGCGGTCTGGGGGAATATGACCTCGACCCCGGTGAAACCCACAAGCGACCCAGACTAGTGCTAGCACCACCATAGGCCCCTACAAACCATATCTGAGCTATCGCGGTCTTGGGGAATATGACCTCGACCCCGGTGAAACCCACAAGCGACCCAGACTAGTGCTAGCACCACCATAGGCCCCTACAAACCATATCGGAGCTATCGCGGTCTGGGGGAATATGACCTCGACCCCGGTGAAACCCACAAGCGACCCAGACTAGTGCTAGCACCACCATAGGCCCCTACAAACCATATCTGAGCTATCGTGGTCTGGGGGAATATGACCTCGACCCCGGTGAAACCTACAAGCGACCCAGACTAGTGCTAGCACCACCATAGGCCCCTACAAACCATATCTGAGCTATCGCGGTCTGGGGGAATATGACCTCGACCCCGGTGAAACCCACAAGCGACCCAGACTAGTGCTAGCACCACCATAGGCCCCTACAAACCATATCTGAGCTATCGTGGTCTGGGGGAATATGACCTCGACCCCGGTGAAACCTACAAGCGACCCAGACTAGTGCTAGCACCACCATAGGCCTCTACAAACCATATCTGAGCTATCGTGGTCTGGGGGAATATGACCTCGACCCCGGTGAAACCTACAAGCGACCCAGACTAGTGCTAGCACCACCATAGGCCCCTACAAACCATATCTGAGCTATCGCGGTCTGGGGGAATATGACCTCGACCCCGGTGAACCCCACAAGCGACCCAGACTAGTGCTAGCACCACCATAGACCCCTACAAACCATATCTGAGCTATCGCGGTCTGGGGGAATATGACCTCGACCCCGGTGAAACCTACAAGCGACCCAGACTAGTGCTAGCACCACCATAGGCCCCTACAAACCATATCTGAGCTATCGCGGTCTGGGGGAATATGACCTCGACCCCGGTGAAACCTACAAGCGACCCAGACTAGTGCTAGCACCACCATAGGCCCCTACAAACCATATCTGAGCTATCGCGGTCTGGGGGAATATGACCTCGACCCCGGTGAAACCCACAAGCAACCCAGTCTAGTGCTAGCACCACCACAGGCCCCTACAAACCATATCTGAGCTATCGCGGTCTGGGGGAATATGACCTCGACCCCGGTGAAACCCACAAGCGACCCAGACTAGTGCTAGCACCACCATAGGCCCCTACAAACCATATCTGAGCTATCGCGGTCTGGGGGAATATGACCTCGACCCCGGTGAAACCCACAAGCGACCCAGACTAGTGCTAGCACCACCATAGGCCCCTACAAACCATATCTGAGCTATCGCGGTCTTGGGGAATATGACCTCGACCCCGGTGAAACCCACAAGCGACCCAGACTAGTGCTAGCACCACCATAGGCCCCTACAAACCATATCGGAGCTATCGCGGTCTGGGGGAATATGACCTCGACCCCGGTGAAACCCACAAGCGACCCAGACTAGTGCTAGCACCACCATAGGCCCCTACAAACCATATCTGAGCTATCGTGGTCTGGGGGAATATGACCTCGACCCCGGTGAAACCTACAAGCGACCCAGACTAGTGCTAGCACCACCATAGGCCCCTACAAACCATATCTGAGCTATCGCGGTCTGGGGGAATATGACCTCGACCCCGGTGAAACCCACAAGCGACCCAGACTAGTGCTAGCACCACCATAGGCCCCTACAAACCATATCTGAGCTATCGTGGTCTGGGGGAATATGACCTCGACCCCGGTGAAACCTACAAGCGACCCAGACTAGTGCTAGCACCACCATAGGCCTCTACAAACCATATCTGAGCTATCGTGGTCTGGGGGAATATGACCTCGACCCCGGTGAAACCTACAAGCGACCCAGACTAGTGCTAGCACCACCATAGGCCCCTACAAACCATATCTGAGCTATCGCGGTCTGGGGGAATATGACCTCGACCCCGGTGAACCCCACAAGCGACCCAGACTAGTGCTAGCACCACCATAGGCCCCTACAAACCATATCTGAGCTATCGCGGTCTGGGGGAATATGACCTCGACCCCGGTGAAACCTACAAGCGACCCAGACTAGTGCTAGCACCACCATAGGCCCCTACAAACCATATCTGAGCTATCGCGGTCTGGGGGAATATGACCTCGACCCCGGTGAAACCTACAAGCGACCCAGACTAGTGCTAGCACCACCATAGGCCCCTACAAACCATATCTGAGCTATCGCGGTCTGGGGGAATATGACCTCGACCCCGGTGAAACCCACAAGCAACCCAGTCTAGTGCCAGCACCACCACAGGCCCCTACAAACCATATCTGAGCTATCGCGGTCTGGGGGAATATGACCTCGACCCCTGTGAAACCCACAAGCGACCCAGACTAGTGCTAGCACCACCATAGGCCCCTACAAACCATATCTGAGCTATCGCGGTCTGGGGGAATATGACCTCGACCCCGGTGAAACCCACAAGCGACCCAGACTAGTGCTAGCACCACCATAGGCCCCTACAAACCATATCTGAGCTATCCATTACACTTCTAATCCCTAACAACTAATCAAACAACCATTACATTACCTATTCACCACCATCTACCCACCGTCATATCATTGAAACTCACCACCATGCCAGTAAGGGACAAGGTCCCGAAATGGCAAAATGTCGAAGGCCCCTCCTCTGAGGAGGAGGTTCAACCTCCAACGACACATCTGTGCTGTGTCTCTGACGTGGCGAGTTGAGTCAGCTCCGCCTTGTTTACAGCAGGAATAAACTAGCTTGAGATAGAGTATAGATGAGTAGAGAAAGTCATGTGAGTGTTACACATACACTTCTTCTGGTATGCTCTTCAATAAACATACGCGTTATTCTGTGTAGAATATACCTATATTAACGTACGCTACCACATTTGAGCAGCTTCGAAGTTAAGAGGTAGCTAACGTTTCTGATTCAGGCTTTGTTTACATTGGAGATGCTGGCCACTCCAATGCACTCTCCTTGGCTTGGGGGGAGGAGGAAAGACTCTGGAAGGTTTACAGAGGGACGCTGTATAGGCCCGCCCGGCCTTATGGCAGTGTGTGTAATCAAACCTAATGACAGGCCTTTCATCATTGTCGATTAAACTCCCAGGATCATCATTTCACCGGCGTGGTGGCCTCTTCATTGCTTAATTTTGTGATCACCAGGCAATGAAAATGATGTAATCCACACCACGAGATACCTGTCATTCTGCTGCGCCTTATTTCGGAATAGAGAACTTTGTTTGGAGCAATTTCTAAATCTACAGACACCACACTGTTAACTATCTGCAAACAATACATCTTGTTATATTGCTAATGTACAGGAAAGTACTGTACTATATTAACTGTTTCCATGGTAAGCAAGTTGAGAATTACTACACATATTTGGACCTGGTTACTATAGAAACAGTACATGTTATATTGCTAATGTACAGGAAAGTACTGTACTATATTAACTGTTTCCATGGTAAGCAAGTTGAGAATTACTACACATATTTGGACCTGGTTACTATAGAAACAATACATGTTGTTATATTGCTAATGTACAGGAAAGCACTGTACTATATTAACTGTTTCCATGGTAAGCAAGTTGAGAATTACTACATACTTTTGGACCTGGTTACTATAGAAGCAGTACATCTTGTTATATTGCTTATGTACAGGAAAGTACTGTACTATATTAACTGTTTCCATGGTAACCAAGTTGAGAATTACTACACACTTTTGGACCTGGTTACTATAGAAACAGTACATGTTGTTATATTGCTAATGTACAGGAAAGTACTGTACTATATTAACTGTTTCCATGGTAACCAAGTTGAGAATTACTACACACTTTTGGACCTGGTTACTATAGAAACAGTACATGTTGTTATATTGCTAATGTACAGGAAAGTACTGTACTATATTAACTGTTTCCATGGTAACCAAGTTGAGAATTACTACACACTTTTGGACTTGGTTACCATAGAAACAGTACATGTTGTTATATTGCTAATGTACAGGAAAGTACTGTACTATATTAACTGTTTCCATGGTAACCAAGTTGAGAATTACTACACACCTTTGGACCTGGTTACTATAGAAACAGTACATGTTGTTATATTGCTAATGTACAGGAAAGTACTGTACTATATTAACTGTTTCCATGGTAACCAAGTTGAGAATTACTACACACTTTTGGACTTGGTTACCATAGAAACAGTACATGTTGTTATATTGCTAATGTACAGGAAAGTACCGTACTATATTAACTGTTTCCATGGTAACGAAGTTGGATTGCAGGAATCTCGTTGGAGAGGGAGATAAAAGGATGTATTGTTTGTAGTTTTCCAAGAAGTGTGATTGTTTTGTTGTAGGGTTGGGCCTCCCGCCGGACTACCTCAGCTCCAGAGCCCTCACGGAGCTGCAGCCGCCGTCAACAATAGGCAGCTCCGAGTTTCCCTTCTCCATCGACGGTAAGTTACTTCACATTTTGGATTGGTTTTCGAGATAATGTACACCCAAAAGTTCGATGACGAGAATTTAGCTCCGCTGAAAAATTTTGTATTGAGATTTCTGAATTAGAAAAACAAAAGAACAATAAAGCAGTGCGTATGTCAATAGTACAATTGAAAACGTAAAATGGATTAAATTGAGCACTAAGATTTTCAAGGACACGTTTTGTTCTTTATTTTCTTTAACATGACTGTGGCAGTTTTGATTAATATTCTGTTTTTCATATATTTAAATGACGAATAAAGTACACACCTGAACTTTTCTAAGTGTAGGCTGTGAAAATCGTTTTGAATGGCAGTTGGTAAACTGTAATCTCTCTCCCAAATATGTACATAGAGTTCGTTAAAGCACAATATGTAAGTCAAATATTTTGGAGGCTTTAAGCGTTTCCGAGGTATTCTTCGCTGTCGGTTTTATTTTAAATGCATATAAACTTCAGCAGCACTCTGGCCTCTGTAAGCAAAGGTCCCAGGTTCGATTCCCTAGTTGGGCGGGGAGAGTCATTAATTTATTGTTCCCTACAGAGTCTGCAAGTAAGTGGGAGTGAATCTCAATGTGTTCGAAGATAGGAAAGATTAAAACTGGACGTTAATGGACCCAGTCGACGAGTCCTTCTAATGACTACATAAGTTTTAAAGGGAGAGACTGTATAAACGAGGGAATTATAAAATCTTGCTTATAGTATTTTTGGCTGCTATTTCGCTCTACCATGTACATACAGAGGCCGACATAAGTCTTCGAACGTAAACATATTTATTACTTATATTTTAAAACTACGCGGAGTAAGCATACGTAAATACAACTGGTACATAATAAACTTGAGTCTTCCATTAAACATATAAACTCATAAATGACAACTGAAACTAATTTGCACTACAAGGAGAAATAAAACGTTTACTTTACATCTCGACACAAGTATTCGTACACAGAACAGCAGGTATTTAGTTATCATCCCCTTTCTTTGGATCACTGCTGATAAATGTTTGGGCATGGTCTGTATGTGTTTAGTGACTGCAGAGTCCATATTCCCCCACTCTGTTTGAAGAAGTTCTTTCAGATGTTCCTTGCTTCTGATGTTCCTTGCTTCTGATGTTTTGCTTCCTCACACGCTCCTTTAGTTCCTTGCAGATGTTCTCTATATGATTTAAATCTGGAGATTGGCTCCTAAGTGTAAGGAGTGTTGTACACTATCCAAAGCCTTACTTTTTCAGCAGTACGCTTCGGATCATTGTCCTGCTGGAAGTAATAACCATGCCCTAATCCCAGTTTCTCTGCACTCTTTTTAAGATTGTTTTCAAGAACCCTCCTGTATTCAGATTTATCCATGATTCCCAAAGCCAGATGAAGCTATACAGCCCCATATCACACGACTGCCGCCTGTAGCTACCATGCTCTTAGGTTTCCATTCTGTATTTAGCAGTCTCCACACTTTAAGACGTCCATCACTCTTGTATAAGCAGAATTTGCTCTCGTCCGACCCGAGAACCTTATCCCAGAATTCTGTAGGTGTCACCACATACTGTTTGGCAAGTTCTATACACTTTTTCTTATTCACCTTATTAACATATGGTTTCTTCCTAGGAACGCGGGCATTGTACACAATACTATTTAAACCCCGTTCAACTGTTCTGGTGTGAACCACGGAATATTGCTGAAGGCATCCTCTAATCTCCAATGCAGGGACTCTCGGATTCTGCTTCACCATTTTTATTATTTGCTTCCTGTCTCTGGTGGTGAGCTTAGAAGGAGCGCCATTTCTAGGTTTATTTACAACAGTATTTGTCTGTTTGAAGCGTTGAATTATACAGAACACTGTAGTTTTGCTTCTGTTAATGGTTTTGGCAATTTCAGAGAGAGATTTGTTTTGTTTGTACATATTTATCACGATATTCCTCTCTGTCACCGTTGTCTCCTTACCTTTAAGTCCCATATTACCTGTGAGTTCACAATCAGCTGAATAACTTTGAGCACACTGTCTTGAGGCATAGCATAAACACAACTGCTATGTGGTAGGGGCCTGTAGGGTATGTCCAACCACCTTTCTCTCTGTTCCATTGGGTACTTTAGAATACTTACGTTCTCCAAGAAGAGGGATAGTAGAATAAATACAGTACAGATTGTGTAATAAATACATATAAAGTGATACTTTAAATATTGTTTCCGAGAGTTAAAGGTTAATGTTTACATTTTTAACAAATCAACTCTGCCAAATAAATATTACAGTATTTATAGTACGTGCAATGTTACATGTTATATTATTCGAATACTTCTGTCGGCCTCTGTATATGTAGAGACAATGTTATATTTCACCCCTAGATTCCAATGGAAATGCACGTTTTGAGGTTAAATGTTTTGATGGATGCATAATACACATCTCTCTGGAACAACTAAGTTTATAACTGGGATGTTATTGTTTGGTCGTTATTTCATTGTTTGTTATAAATGAACTCACAAAGAATTCTAGAATCCAGTATATATATATATATATATATATATATATATATATATATATATATATATATGCAAAGAAGGGTTTATATATTCAGTCTTCTAAAAATACCTTTGCAAGAGGGTCTGCTATGAGCGTTAGAAAGGATTCTTATAACCAGGGTTAGGATTTTAGGTGCAAATTTCAGATGAAAAAAAGGAAGGGAATAGGTTCTCAAATAAGGTTAAAAAAAGGGACAAAAAGCTGCTGGTTTATATAATTATTTCAACAATTTCTCTTTCCTCTATACAAGTACATCAAATTATCACTCATCAGAAGAAGGAAAACACGTAAAGCTGTGATACTCCAAGACATTAACCATCTCTACATTTTTGAAAAAGTCAGTTTCTATTAGGAGATAGAATGTCTTGGTAGATGCTGAAGCTTCTTTCGATATCCACAGAAACCAGTGGAAAAATCATGTATGATTATTCTACAGATGTGCGTAAATCCTAAATCTCCGAATTCCACTGAACACTAAACTCAAGTGTGTCTTTGGCAAAGCCATCTAACTGCTCCCTCACGCAAGTAAAAATATCCCACTGTTTCTCCTTTTCTAAATCTTTTTTCCCTTTCTCGTCTATCGTTGCAAATCTTAGTCCTTTCAGCAGGCTTTGGAAATTTAAAAAAAAAAGCAAACAAAAAAAGGGGGGGCTTAGGGACTAGATCTGGAGAGTAGCGAGGATGTGGCAGCACAGTGATTTCGTTTTCTGTGGAATAGTCACGCACCAACAGATATGAATGTGCCGGTGCGTTATCGTGATGAAAAAAGGCCGTAGGGACTAGATCTGGAGAGTAGCGAGGATGAGGCAACACAGTGATTTCGTTTTCTGTGGCATAGTCACGTACAAACAGAGATGAATGTGCCGGTGCGTTATCGTGATGAAAAAAAGGCCGTAGGGACTAGATCTGGAGAGTAGCGAGGATGAGGCAACACAGTGATTTCGTTTTCTGTGGAATAGTCACGCACCAACAGAGATGAATGTGCCGATGCGTTATCGTGATGAAAAAAGGCCGTAGGGACTAGATCTGGAGAGTAGTGAGGATGAGGCAGCACAGTGATTTCGTTTCTTGTTAAATAGTCACGCACCAACAGAGATGAAAGTGCCGGTGCGTTATCGTGATGAAAAAAGGCCGTAGGGACTAGATCTGGAGAGTAGCGAGGATGAGGCAACACAGTGATTTCGTTTTCTGTGGAATAGTCACGCACCAACAGAGATGAATGTGCCGGTGCGTTATCGTGATGAAAAAAGGCCGTAGGGACTAGATCTGGAGAGTAGCGAGGATGAGGCAACACAGTGATTTCGTTTTCTGTGGAATAGTCACGCACCAACAGAGATGAAAGTGCCGGTGCGTTATCGTGATGAAAAAAAGCCGTAGGGACTAGATCTGGAGAGTAGTGAGGATGAGGCAGCACAGTGATTTCGTTTCTTGTTAAATAGTCACGCACCAACAGAGATGAATGTGCCGGTGCGTTATCGTGATGAAAAAAGGCCGTAGGGACTAGATCTGGAGAGTAGCGAGGATGAGGCAACACAGTGATTTCGTTTTCTGTGGAATAGTCACGCACCAACAGAGATGAATGTGCCGGTGCGTTATCGTGATGAAAAAAGGCCGTAGGGACTAGATCTGGAGAGTAGCGAGGATGAGGCAACACAGTGATTTCGTTTTCTGTGGAATAGTCACGCACCAACAGAGATGAAAGTGCCGGTGCGTTATCGTGATGAAAAAAGGCCGTAGGGACTAGATCTGGAGAGTAGCGAGGATGAGGCAACACAGTGATTTCGTTTCTTGTTAAATAGTCACGCACCAACAGAGATGAAAGTGCCGGTGCGTTATCGTGATGAAAAAAGGCCGTAGGGACTAGATCTGGAGAGTAGCGAGGATGAGGCAACACAGTGATTTCGTTTCTTGTTAAATAGTCACGCACCAACAGAGATGAAAGTGCCGGTGCGTTATCGTGATGAAAAAAGGCCGTAGGGACTAGATCTGGAGAGTAGCGAGGATGAGGCAACACAGTGATTTCGTTTTCTGTGGAATAGTCACGCACCAACAGAGATGAAAGTGCCGGTGCGTTATCGTGATGAAAAAAAGCCGTAGGGACTAGATCTGGAGAGTAGCGAGGATGAGGCAACACAGTGATTTCGTTTTCTGTGGAATAGTCACGCACCAACAGAGATGAATGTGCCGATGCGTTATCGTGATGAAAAAAGGCCGTAGGGACTAGATCTGGAGTGTAGCGAGGATGAGGCAACACAGTGATTTCGTTTTCTGTGGAATAGTCACGTACAAACAGAGATGAATGTGCCGGTGCGTTATCGTGATGAAAAAAAGGCCGTAGGGACTAGATCTGGAGAGTAGCGAGGATGTGGCAGCACAATGATTTCGTTTTCTGTGGAATAGTCACGTACAAACAGAGATTAATGTGCCGGTGCGTTATCGTGATGAAAAAAGGCCGTAGAGACTAGATCTGAAGAGTAGCGAGGATGAGGCAGCACAGTGATTTCGTTTTCTGTGGAATAGTCACGTACAAATAGAGACGAATGTGCCGGTGCGTTATCGTGATGAAAAAAAGGCCGTAGGGACTAGATCTGGAGAGTAGCGAGGATGAGGCAGCACAGTGATTTCGTTGTCTGTGGAATAGTCACGCAACAACAGAGATGAATGTGCGGGTGCGTTATCGTGATGAAGAAAAGGCCGTAGGGACTAGATCTGGAGAGTAGCGAGAATAAGGCAACACATTGATTTCGTTTTCTGTGGAATAGTCACGTACAAACAGAGATTAATGTGCGGGTGCGTTATCGTGATGAATTAACTCACCGTATTTGAGGCCTTTTGACATTCTTCTGCAATCTCTCGTACAGTCAGTCTTCGATTTGCACGCACAATTTCGTTAACGTTCCTGACATAGGCGTCGTCATCTACTTGCCTCACTCTTATACCATCCTGGGTTATCTGACTGGCCCAGAGTGTTTGTTCCTGAACCCGAAGGCTAAATGCATAAAGAAGAAATGTGCAGGCATTGCCAACACTCCGTTGGCGCGAACTTACGAATGTTCCAGAACTTTTTGAACAGACCTCGTATCTGTGAAGTAAGGTAACAGCAGGAGGTCAAAGGTCACAAGTGCTGAGAGCCTTTACAGTACGGAAGCACCTGCACCACGAGTCAGAAATCACACACAAGAAGACATAAGCCGAGAGAGAGCGCCTGGAGCTGTGTGCAGTATTGTCCGGACTGGTCTAGAACCGGTCCGTCGTATCGAGTTTCCTGGGCCTTACGTGACGAAAGATGAGAACCTTTAGTTAAGAGCTCTATTTCACATCGTGACCAGACCAATTATCCTTGTGGTAGTAGAGTCACTACACATTTTGGGACTTTCAGGCAGCATAAAACAACTCCTTTTACTTCCATCTCTGGTTTCGCATTAACCATCTAAGTTAACTTTTTCTTCTTCGAACTTCCTTCCATGTATCAGTCCTTTCTGTGCATATATATTTTTTAAATAAATTATTAAAATTGACAGTTCAGTTGAATCTGCTTTATACGTATATCAAAGGGAAAGAGGAAAGATTATGGTATAGCAACGCAAAGCAAATCCCTGTAAGGAATGTGCTGTTGGACAAGGACAGCGAATGTGTGTGGCAGAGAACGCCTGCTATACAAGGAGCAGACCGTTAAAAAACATGCTCCTTAATCACTCTGTACATTAAAACCGAGAAGATTCATTCACAAAAGCAGAAGCCGTCAAAATGTTTTTGAATGGTCTGTAACTGAACTGACATGGGGTGTCATAAACCTGTCCAGGGAGGGTGTGGGAACCTTCGCCAACCCCCCCCCCCCCTGCGTCTCGTCCCTTGGAGACTTTCTCTTCTGTGGAGGAGTATACTTATAAATTAGAATAATGAGGTTTTAATAATGCAACATTGTTTTTAAAAAAAGTACAGTGGGCCTGCATGTAAAAGCTTTACAAACAATAAAGAAATGCAAGAAGCAAACATTATTTAGAATGTAGTCCCAGTTAATTTTGCTTATTTAACTTTTGTTCCATTAAATGCAACAACTCATTTTGCAAAATATATTAATGAACTTAGAGCTTTTTCTCTACATCTTTTCGCATTGATTTAATGTCTACACAGCCTGCGTTCAAGAGGTCCCGAGTTTCAATCTCGGTCAGCCGAGGTTTTCCGTCACTGATGGATTAATCTTAAGTGTATAAGCAATTCTTAAGTCGGAAGCAAATTAGGTTTTGGTTTTGTGTCTATTAATTCCACCTGTCCTATGAATTGTATTTTCTGTCCTAGCGTATAACAAACATTTCCTTATTCTTTTCTCATGACAGATTAAAACCAACCGAGAACTGAAAGACAAACGTACTGTACACCAATAAATAAAGGATACCAAACGTTCTCTTTACTTCTCATTTGTTGCTATGATAGTGTTCCGCCGAAAAGCTAACGTCTTTTGTTTCAGTGGCAGAAAGCTGCCCGCTCGGCTTTCGACTTTTGTCAGCAGCGATAAGGAAAATGCGTTTCGAGTTTGTTTTAACATAGCCTATGACTCATCTCATATAATTACGTATAATTCAGTTGTATTTCACTGAAATTTAATATGTATAAATGCCTTACGAATGAATAAGGTTTTATTAACATGTTTCTAAATTATTATTTGTTCCGGGGCCTGCAAATATTTTCATATAAACGCGAATTACGTATAACTGAGTTAAATATAATTCAAGTTCAATTCAGGCTGGCCCCGTAGCTCGGTCGGTAGAGCACCTGCCTGCCGTGCTAGGGGTCCCGGGTTCGATTCCCGGCGGTGCGGGTGGGGATTTTTCTCCGTCCAAGATAATTCATCTTCACCAGAGTTTGGAAGTATGAATGAGAGTGCGAATGTGTGCGTGATGTAATGATTAAAATCAACCGAACAAGAGTTAACACCTTCCATATGTCCAAAGAAGAACGGCCGCCGATATGACCATTGCAATTAAAGACGGGGTATAAATTAAACAAAAAAAGTTCAATTCAGTATAAATGTAATACTCTTTTTACAATAAGAGGTGTGGTGAGCAAAAGCACTGTCTTCAGATTGGCTGTCACTTTAATCGTGTTCTCTGAGGAGTTTTTCTTCCAAGGTGATTAGGTAGTCTATGACTGGAACTGGAGCGGACTACGCTAATTCAATCCAAACACCTCATTTTCATTGTAACTACCTACAAGGAAATGCATACGTAATAATACCATCGAATGACGTGAAATGCTTTGTAGGTTTTACAATATTGGGTTACCCAGCAATGGACTTGGAAATGTAAATTTTTTTGTCAACAAAAATGTATACATTTTGTATTGTAGAAAACAAAGAGTTGTCTGTCTGCTCATGAACAATAGGCATCAAATGCATGTGCAGTGAACGACTGCACTGTGATAGATGAAATGATGTTCAAATGAGTACAGGGTACATAGATCTTAGAGTTACCAGACAGTCATCTTTCAGGATGAGGGAAAATCTCCAACGTTAAGTCATATCGTAGGATGAATGAAATGTTGTTCAAATGAGTACAGAGTACATAGAGCTTAGAGTTACCAGACAGTCATCTTTCAAGATAAGAGAAACACTCCAATGTTAAATCATAATAGACGATGAATGAAATGATGTTCAAATGAGTACAGAGTACATAGAGCTTAGAGTTACCAGACAGTCATCTTTCAAGATAAGAGAAACACTCCAATGTTAAATCATAATAGACGATGAATGAAATGATGTTCAAATGAGTACAGGGTACATAGAGCTTAGAGTTACCAGACATTCATCTTTCAGGATAAGGGAAAATCTCCAACGTTAAGTCATATCGGACGATGAATGAAATTATGTTCTAATGAGTACAGGGTACATAGAGCTTGGAGTCACCAGACATTCATCTTTCAAGATAAGAGAAAACCTCCAACGTTAAGTCATATCGGACGATGAATGAAATGATGTTCAAATGAGTACAGGGTACACAGAGCTTAGAGCTACCAAACATTCATCTTTCAGGATAAGGGAAAACATGCAACATTGTCATACCGGACGATGAATGAAATGATGTTCAAATGAGTACAGGGTACATAGAACTTAGAGTTAGGAAACATTCATCTTTCAGAATTAGAGAAAACGCCGGTAAAGAAGCCTAACTCTCCCTGACCGGACTTCTAACTCAGGACCTCTTGAGTATGAGGCATACATGCTACCACCAAGTTTCAGAGGCGGGTGTGAATGTGTGTGTGTGTGTGTGTGTGTGTGTGTGTGTGTGTGTGTGTGTGTGTGTGTGTGTGTGTGTGTGTGTGTGTGTGTGTGTGTGTGTGTGTGTGTGTGTGTGTGTGTGTGTGTGTGTGTCCACAATGAGTTATCTCACCGGTTGCACTTTGCTATTCACAGATGGCCCCACATGTAATATTTTATCGTAGTGGGAAATATTTCTAATCATTTACAAAGTTTCGTAACAAATTGCAAAAGTTAGGTTTATATGTACCTCAGATTTGATTGTCCTTTATTGCGCGAGAATAAGCCACAGTTGGGGTATATACAGAAGTTAAAGCGTACGAGAAAGTAACTGTGTGTCAGAAAGCAAGTCTCCTAAACTAGATATATATTTGAACTTTTGAGTTCTATTGTCAGTATACGACTTGGACTTGGACTATATTTTGAAGGCTTGCAATAATCACAACCTTTTCCTGTCGTCTTTATAACCGGAGTTTTGGTCCTTGTATACAACTATAATAAATACCAAGTTAAGATTTGAATAAGAAATTCTAAAAGTTAACCATGGTTGGTCGGAGTCTGTACTTATACTTTCGCAATACTTAAATACGTACATTGTGATTTATTGTTATCCTCTATAATAGAGGATATATTGCCGTGTAAAAGCACTTTTAGAGAAAAGTCCACAGCTCAAAACTCCCGCTGAAACCTGCGTCTCGTTCAAGAGGTCCCCCGGTTCAAATCCCGGTCAGGTTGAGTTATCCGTATAAGGGCTTCTCCCTTATCCTGAGAGATGAGTACCTGGTAACTCTGTACCCTGGACCATTTATCGTGTGATATGACAACGCTAGAGGTTATCCCTTGTCCTGAAAGATGATTTTTTTTTTTTTAATTTACGTCCTCCAATGTTAAGTCACCAAACGATGAGTGGAATGGTTGAAATGATGCTCAAATGAGCCCAGGGTCCGTAGAAGTTAAGAGTTTACCAACATTCGTGTTTCAGGATAAGGGAAAACCTCGGAAAAACCTTATCCAGATAACTCACCCTGACCGAGATTAGAACTCAGGACCATTCGAACGAGAGGCACACACGCTACCGAGGCGGGCTGAAAGATGAATGTCTGGTAACTCTAAGCTCTATGTACCCTGTAGTCATTTGAACATTATTTCAGTCACCGTCCGATATGACTTAACGTTGGAGGTTTTCCCTTATCCTGAAAGATGAATGTCTGGTAACTCTAAGCTCTATGTATCCTGTACTCATTTGAACATCATTTCATTCATTGTCCGATATGACTTAACGTTGGAGGTTTTCCCTTATCCTGAAAGATGAATGTCTGGTAACTCCAAGCTCTATGTATCCTGTACTCATTTGAACATCATTTCATTCATCATCCGATATGACTTAACGTTGGAGGTTTTCTCTTATCCTGAAAGATGAATGTCTGGTAACTCTAAGCTCTATGTACCATGTAGTCATTTGAACATTATTTCATTCATCGTCCGATATGACTTTACGTTGGAGGTTTTCCCTTATCCTGAAAGATGAATGTCTGGTAACTCTAAGCTCTATGTACCATGTAGTCATTTGAACATTATTTCATTCATCGTCCGATATGACTTAACGTTGGAGGTTTTCTCTTATCCTGAAAGATGAATGTCTGATAATGCTAAGCTCTATGTACCCTGTAGTCATTTGAACATTATTTCATTCATCGTCCAATATGACTTAATGTTGGAGGTTTTGCCTTATCCTGAAACATGAATGTCTGGTAACTCTAAGCTCTATGTACCCTGTAGTCATTTGAACATTATTTCATTCATCGTCCGATATAACTTAACGTTGGAGGTTTTCCCTTATCCTGAAAGATGAATGTCTGGTAACTCTAAGTTCTATGTACCCTTTACTCATTTGAACATCATTTCATTCATCGTCCGATATGACTTAACGTTGGAGGATTTCTCTTATCCTGAAAGAAGAATGTCTGGTAATTCTAAGCTCTATGTACCCTGTAGTCATTTGAACATTATTTCATTCATCGTCCGGTATGACTTAACGTTGGAGGTTTTCCCTTATCCTGAAAGAAGAATGTCTGGTAATTCTAAGCTCTATGTACACTGTACTCATTTGAGCATTATTTCATTCATCGTCCGATATAACTTAACGTTGGAGGTTTTCCCTTATCCTGAAAGATGAATGTCTGGTAACTCTAAGCTCTATGTACCCTGTACTCATTTGAACATCATTTCATTCATCGTCTGATATGATTTAACGTTGGAGGTTTTCTCTTATCCTGAAAGATGAATGTCTGGTAACTCTAAGCTCTATGTACCCTGTACTCATTTGAACATCATTTCATTCATCGTCCGATGTGACTTAACGTTGGAGGTTTTCCCTTATCCTGAAAGATGAATGTCTGCTAACTCTAAGCTCTATGTACCCTGTACTCATTTGAACATCATTTCATTCATCGTCCGATATGATTTAACGTTGGAGGTTTTCTCTTATCCTGAAGGATGAATGTCTGGTAACTCTAAGCTCTATGTACCCTGTGCTCATTTTAATATCATTTCTTCATTGTTTAATACGACTTTTGTGGATATTAATTTCAAGAAAAGTACATGCACACACAGACACACACAGTACTTAGAGAAAGTAAATCACTGTGAATCCAAAATAATGTTCTTTATTTTGGCCAAATTGTATCCAAAGTATTAAGATGTCCTCTCGTCCTCTCATATTTAACTGCTATTGTATTGTTTAACTACTATTGTATTTTTTAATCATTATTGTATTTAATTACTATTGTATTCATAATTGTATTGCTCAAAAGAATTGTATTATTCTTATGGGTACAAATTTGATAAAGCTATGAGTATTGTACATTCCTACGGTGAATAAAACTTACTTACATGATGGGTAGTATGGTATATATGATTTAATATTTTATCTTTCAAATTCTCGTTATATCTGTAGAAATTTAATATATATATAAATTGATGTAAGAGAATTCTGATATTAACATCTTAACCAACCAGCGATCACTATAGATAAGGTATTATTATGTGATTGTACAAGTCTTGAATTTGTTTATTACAGCAAGTTCTCGGTTAACCAGTCCCCGACCCAGCAGTCTGCGGCAGAGTCGGAAACGAGCTCTCTCCTCATCACCGTATTCTGATTCCTTCGACATCAATTCTATGATTCGCTTCTCACCCAACTCACTTGTCTCCATCGTCAATGGGTCTCGCAGTTCAAGTACAAGTGGCTCCTATGGACATCTGTCTGCAGGTATTTATTTCCCATATTACACAACCAAAAATATCAATTAAGAAAAAGGAAAAATTATTAATCCTTTATACCAACTCATAAGAGATGAATTTATTTTCCTTTTTTTATTTATATATATGTATGTATATTATAGATATAATATTAAAACTTCAATTATTAATCCCTAATAAAATTTAAATAAAACCAAATAAACAAGATTTTTTTGTTTTACTCAATTTATACATTAATACACCTAACTGTAATGAACTTATGGGCCATACTATAAACTATACTACCACCATACTATTAACTTTTTCTAACCATTTGATATTTATATCTGGTACTTTGTACTTGCAGCTTCTGATGGCTGATAAAGCTCCTTTTCCTTTTGCTAAGGCAAATTTCTTTTGTTTCTCCCAATTCCCTCTGCTACCTATTTTAATTCCTAAATAAATGCAATCTCTTTACTACTCTATACTCTGTTTTGTTTTCATTCATCCATATTTGAAATTTATTTAGTTTCTCACCTTTTTTAAGCACTGTGATCTGTTTCTTATCTTGGTTTACTTTTAAACTTCATTCTTTACAGTAATTATATACTGCTTCCAAAGAATGTTTTAATCCATTCACTGTAATTGCACCTACGACTAGGTCATCTGCAAAAAGTAATCCTGGGTTCGGTATACTATTAATTATTTGGCATAAGGGTATTAAATCTACCAATTTCCTTTAATATATTCGAGGGCTGTTCAATAAAGAATGATCACAATTTTTTTGACAACGTACCTTTACTCATCCTCATAATTTTGATGGTCCTTCTCAAAATAGTCTCCCCTGAATGCGATATACTTGTCCCAGCATTTCTGCCAGTCTTCAAAGACATGCTGGAAACTATTTTTTGAGAGATCCTTCTAAATCGCCTCTGCAGCCTTCACCACTGCTTCTGATGATGGAAAATGCCTCCCACGAAGGTGTTTCATTAAGTTAGGGAATAGAGAAAGGTCAGACGGGGCTAAATCCGGACTACAGGGAGGGTGAGGGATGCACTTCACGTTGAATTTTGCAAGATATTCAGCAACAACATTGGCAATATGCTGCCGCGCATTATCATGGTGCAGCATCCAGCCTGCTTCACGGAAATGTGGTCTTTTGCGCCTGATATGGACTTGCAATGTTTCCAGGATATCCCTGTGGTATAGTCCAGTTACTGATGTGTGTACACGTACAATATGCTGATAAACCATTCCACGAATATCAAAGAATGAGATGACCATAACTTTCCCAGCAGAAGCAACCACTTTTGCTTTTTGGGGGTTGGTGATGAAGGCGATTTCCACTTGAGCTTTGCTGTTTGCTTTCAGGATCAAAATGATGTAGCCACGTTTCATCAGTAGTGATTACATTTGAAAGAAACTCCGGATCTTCCCCTAACATTAACTTTAACTGCCTACAGACCTGCATGTGAATGTCCTTTTGTTTGGGAATCAACAGTCTTGGAACCCATTGTGCACAAGCACGTCTCATGTGTTATGTTTCTGTCACCAACATGTGGGTGGCACCCAATGAAATGTTCAGTATTTCAGAAAGAGATCTAAAGGTAATTCGTCGATCCTCTCTCACAATGGCAGCAGCAGTGTTGTTGTTTTCTTCCGTAAGAGCAGTAACTGGAGCACCGGTTTCACCTTCCTTTAGAAATTGATTGTCTCCCCTCTTTAAACATTTTAAACCACCTTCGATCTGTGCTGTAGGGAAGAACAGACTCTCCATAGGCCTCCTGTAACATTGTATAGGCCTCAACTGAAGATTTGCTGAGACGAAAGCAGAATTTCAAAGTCGCATATTTTTCCTCAAGTGTTACCTCCGTTGCAGCGGTAGGCGATACTGAACATGTCTGATCTTGCCTGGTTCTCACAGGTGGGTACCAGGAGTATGAACAGTGAAACTACACTAGCACTATCTGCTACTGCTAGCACCACTACTACTAGTGAGTGTTAGCTCAAACGCTCCACAAAATTTTATACAATATATTAGACTAGAAAGAATGTATCTATTCCTATCAACTTGCTTGTTGTGTCACTTTACTGACAGTCTGTAAGCGCTGTCCAGCTGAGAACTAATATTCACATGACCAAAGATGGCAAACTGAATACATGCATTCTTATGTGAGTGTGAATTCCCGTGCTTCTTTATCTTTTCACTAAGATGTATCAAGTCGGCACCTCCTACTTTTGTCCAATTACTCACTTCAGAGCTAAATATACGGCGCAGAAAGCAAAAGCGCATTTCTAATACTGCAACCGCATAGCCATTTACAGGTTATGTATACACTGTTGTTAAATTTGCGCCTGTAGTCCCGCTTCTGATTTTTGTAACATGCTCAATTGTCAAATTGGGCTGCGGACGTCCTAGTCACTTTATTACAACTTTTTCTTCATAAGTCAGTTTATCTGTTTTACTTCTTAAAATGAAATCCACCGAGTTCATAGTTGCCTCTTGAGAGAAGTGCAACAGTTGCTGATCGAAAACCTTGTGGTCCATCGCTGCACACAACAAAGAATAATTGTTTTGCGTTAAAGCACTAGTTGTACTTAATGTACTAGGAAATTCACAATTGTCTCAAATGCTGATCACGTACATACACATTCCAAGTTTATCATAGTGTTTAAAACAAAAAATCTGTTTAGAAACTGAACTGTAATAATAGCTAATAACACACCTTATTCAAAGCAACAATAGTTGAGGTGTAAACATTATTTGTATTTGGAGATAGTTGTAGTTAAACTCTATAGATAGTAGCACTTTTCAGAGATGACCAAGAACTCTGGTGTTGCCAATGTTAATTAATGTGCACGTTGTAATTGTGCTGTTATCTGGGTGTACTCAACCAATGCCTGTCTGTAGCGTTTTCGTCTACACATGTGCAGAGCTTTAAACGCTACATGATGTGCTAGCACAAGGGACATGTGGTAGCTGCAACATTGCCATATACTCATGCTCTCGCCATCTACTTACTGCACATAGGAGTGAGCGCGGTAAATACTAATAATGAATGAAAAGAGGAAAAGGGCTTCTACAAGACAAATATTGGGAGTTCACGTGCTCTTGTGCTCCTAAACAGTGGCCGCCCCTGGTTGGAGAATTTAATGTCATGCTGGCATATTGACCATAGTAGCTCAATAGTTAAGAGCAACCAAGAGATCTGTGGTACAAATCCCGGCTAAGGCATTGAATTTTTCAGCCTGACTCTACCTCCACACGGCTAATTTGGAAGAACGAGTGTGTATTGACGAGTGTCAATAAACCAACCACAAATAATTTTTATATTAAAGAAAAAAGAAGTTAATAATTTGTATATGAGAGAGAAAGTCATATAAGTGGAACAATCAAATGAACAACTTTATCATATTCAAAATATTTCCTTGCAAATGGTTGCAGTGTTACAGCTCCAGGTCAATGTTTCTCACTAGTAGAGTAATGGTGATGAACTTTGTTACAGGTGCAATTAGCCCGGTGGGTCTGGGAATGCATCCAGGCATGGCACCACATCTACAGCAACTTCAGGCACATCTCCTAAGGTCTGCTGCAGGGGGTCTGCTCCCACCACTACCTCCCCATCATCAGGCGCAGGCCCAGTCTCCTGGCGGACTCTTCTCTCTGTCACATCATCCCCTGCAGGCTTCAACAGGACATTCCATTACAAAAACTGAGGTATGCTCAATCAATTTTGTTATAAATCTAATAAAATCTGTTTAGTATTGTAATGAGTTAGCATTTAATTTCTCTCAGCTTTATTACATCTTCATGTATTCCCTTAATTCTGAGAGGCAAGTGGTCCTTTGTGTTGCTCTCTATACAGTTATTTTTTCCAAGGGAACCTCCTAGCCTAATTTTATATTGATTCATTTAAGTTCATTACACTGCACTTATTTTTCCATATTAACATATTCTCCCATGTTGTCAGTTTGTTTTGGTTTATCACTCCTTTTAATAATTTTCAATTTGTGTCAATGTAATGAATTTCAGTCCAAAAGTGAAATGCTTCTTCTGTCTTATCTTCCTATTTCAATTTGATACAAAGGGCGTCCAGAAAGTAAGTTCTGTTTCAATTTATCTCTGCTGCAGCGCTGCGATCGCAGTTCCACACATGTGCGGTAGACGCTCTGTATTAAGGGGAAGAAACGTGCGCCATTGTGAGATCACTGTCAGCCATGTACGCTTTGTTGTGCTTGTTTACAATATTGGTGTTGATTGAAAATCCTGCCGCTTGTGAAACCAGATTTGTGATTCGTTTTCTGAATGCTAGGAAAGGGAAACCAATTGAAATTTATCGGCAAATTTGCGATGTCAAAAGGTGTATTTCTTCACAACAATGCACGACCACACACTGCAAATGCATGAAAAACATTGTACAGGGATTTGGCTGGGATGTGTTCGACCACCCCCCGTACAGCCCTGACCTCGCTCCTAGCGACTTTCATCCGTTTTTGCATCTCAGATCTTTCCTTGGCGGTCAACACTTCAACAATCATGAAGAGCTGAAAGAAAATGTTTCCAACTGGTTGAAGACACAGGCAGCAAACTTCTGTGAAGAAGGTATACAAAAACTTGTGCCTCGCTATGACAAATGCCTGCAAAATTTCGGCAGTTATGTGGAAAACTAGTTTAAGAGTTGTAGAATTTTGTGCAATAAATAATTTTTCTGTATCTGTACACAATTTAATTTTATTACCAAACAGAACTTACTTTTTGGATGCACCTAGTATTTCTAAAATGTTGTTTAACTCTGATTTTTAGGTTTCTTTTAGTTCGATCTATGTAGCACTTTTCACAATCCTTACAACTTACCATTAGTTGGTGGGATTTCATCTTTTGTTTTTGAATTTATTGTACCAAGATGATATTTTGTTCCCTAAAGATTGTTTATAATTTATTAAATGTTTTTGGGTGGTGTTTGAATCAGGTGCAGCTCTGGGCGAATTGATTAGGTGTCTCGGAAAATTGGCTAACCTAAATTAGCAAAATCAGCATCACAAAAATGAATTTTATACTGGAATAGTGGTTTTTAAATTTTGATGGGCTTCCCTTTGTATATGAATCCAAAAGTTCCTTAAAATTACCTTTATTTGAAGAATCCTCGCTTTCATTATGTCCATGAAATGTCATTTCTTAACTACTTCCCTAATGGGATATTGCATGAAAATCCTGTTAAGCTTAACGTTCTCATTGTATTTTACAATATATAGACGTGAAATTTCCAGAAGAGCATCTGCAATTTTGTTAGTGTTTTCTCTCAGCTCCTTCAATCCAACACAATTATGTTCCTCGTACCAACGAGTCTTAAACATCCTGGTGTATTTTGAAGATGCTCTGCTGCAAAGTTTTTCTAAACACAGCACCGGTGTTGACCTACTGACATTTACCGCGTCACGTTTTGTCATCATTTTTCCACAAAGACACACCAAGTTGTGTGTTGGATTCATTGTAAATCCCTTAAATATGAAAAATTAAACACTTCACTTATCAGACAACAATCACTGATTACATAAAAAATTATGTTTTCACCCCGGATGTAAACTTATAATAAACAGTAGCACATGACACCTGGGACTCATTTCAAGAGGGTTACCACTTCTACGAACAAATTTCTTTTCAAATAAACGAAAAATTAGAAAGAAGGTCCTCTATTGTGTTGGCAACACGAGTTGGTGCGGAATATATGGCTTCTATGAATAGAATCCGTAGCCATGGTAACCAGCAATGCATGCTGCCCTTCCAATCTCTCCTCACCCACCACAAGTGTTACGGTCACCTTGGCCTTTTAATAACGAATCACTAGTTGGAAAGTAAGCTAGCTGCATTATCAACACGTGAGCGCGAAGCGAGAAGCTCCATTACAAAATACAATTTGGAGAAATTTTATAAAGGAAAATTAAATGCTAGAACATATAACATAACCATGTAAGTTATTAAAAAAAAGTAGGTGACTCGGTGATTCAAATGCATCAAGGAAGAAGCGTCCCTGATGTGAATCCACTGAATATGCTGTTGCTTTTGGTTTCTTTAGTGAATGTGGATGCTTCCTTAATGGTTTTCAGCCTTTTTAATTTTCTTAAATACCAGACTTTCGTTGTATCCATTTTCTTCTGCTATGTGGAGTATAGCGTTTTGTTCTTTGTAGTATTCTGTTTTATCCATGGGTATGTTGACTAGTTTGTGTGTAAGACTGTTTATTATTTCATGTTTATATGTAATTGGGTAATAGGTATGATTTTTATGTAATTTTCTGACTGTGTTGGCTTCCTGTAAATTCCAAATCTAGGTCTGTTTTTTTGTAGGAAGTTTTCATCTGACTCTTAATCCCTGAGTAGTTGCGTGGGCTACATATGTATATGGCTAGACTAGTGTGAAGAAGTGATTAATTTCCATCAATTAACTAAAATAATAAGAGTTAAATGATGAAGCCTGTGACTCAAGTACTTACAATAGTAAGTCGCCACAAACGGTGTATCTTGGATGTGGGAGCTCCTAGTGGTTTACCCGGGGAAATATATGAGTCATTTGGAGAATTTATTGTCATGATGGCAAATTGGCCATGGTAGCTCAATGGGTAAGAGCTACTAAACGGAAATCAGTAGATCCATGGTTCAGATCCCGGCTGTGGCATTGAATTTTTCATGTTGACTCTATCAGTATATGTTTTATTTAGTCATGTAAATATCTTAAATATATTACATTTTATTCAAAATTTTTAACTGTTTTGAGGAAATTAAAGATAATTAAAAATTCTCTATGTTATCCATTGTTGTGGGATAGTTTTTCTTTATGTTGCATCTTTGAAATTATTGAATTAGAACGAAAGTTTTTATATCCAAAGTTTCATTTTGTAATTATGTTTTATTTTTCAGACAAACATACACAGAACTTTTCTAAAAATATATTGTTTTGATTGACAGCTCTCAAAACATGTATTGCCTTAAATGTAGATATCAAATTTTTGGAAGGAATGCAGTATTATAGATAAGTAGATAATATAACCATTCTTGTCAGCAGATGGCTGGTGATGCATGTAAAAAACTTGACTCCCCAGTCTCAAGTAGTATAGCAGAGGCAGACACTAGTGGCGGAAATATCAACCAGCGGAAGGTTCGCATCAAGAGGGAGCCTGCAACAACCACTGCACCACCTAGTAGTGGAGGTATGTACCAATATGCTTAAAATTGTGCAGCAAATATTCTTGATGTTCAAGCTATGTTGATATCTAATTCTTTGCCTGTGACAGGTGCAGTTGCAGGTGGTACAGGGGGTATCAGTTCAGACTGCAGCAGTAGTAAATGTTCACCTGGAGCACCAGATTCAGGAGAAACCCTGAAGGATGAGCCTGGAGACTTCATAGAGACCAACTGTCATTGGAGAGAATGTGGCATGGAATTCCCCACTCAAGATGATCTCGTTAAGGTAAATCTTTATCTTAATTGGTAGAGAAATCATTTACACTCACAGGAACTCACTGAGACAACTGTTACATAACCGACGGGCCCTAAAACACCACCCACCCACTCACTTTTCCCCGTTTTTATCCTTTCTCTTACCACTCCATCTCTTTTCTATTTTTCTTTTTCATTATATTAATTTCCTTTCATTCTCTGCTTTTCCCCTTCTCACTTTTCTTCATCTTCCTTCTCTACTTCCTTTTTCTTTTATTCACCATCTGCTTCTTTGAGTTCCTTCTCCCTAATAGCTTCTTTCTCTTTCACCTCTTCCAACTATCTTCTCCTGCATTTTCTAAGTTGCTGCTCTCCTCTTCCTGTTAGTATTGTTTATTTCCTTCAGAATCCACTTTTTCTCCCTTTCTTCCTCTTCTACTTTTCTTCTTCTTAAGAAAATGTGATATTATGAAAGCACAACACTTTGTGAATGAATGTTCTGTTCCTTTTCTTATTCACAGCATATCAATAATGACCACATTCATGCCAATAAGAAGTCGTTTGTTTGTCGCTGGGAGGACTGTTCAAGAGACGAGAAGCCGTTCAAGGCACAGTACATGCTGGTGGTCCATATGAGAAGGCACACTGGGGAAAAGCCACACAAGTGCACGGTAAGTTTTATATTCAATTATTTATTTTTGTGAAGAAAAGTATTGTGCCATTATCTCATGATACTTCATACAATATTTTTACAGTTTGAGGGCTGCTTCAAGGCATACTCAAGGCTGGAGAACCTTAAGACACACCTGAGGTCACATACAGGAGAGAAACCTTACACTTGTGAATATCCAGGCTGCAGCAAGGCCTTCAGTAATGCTTCAGATCGTGCCAAACATCAGAATCGCACACATTCTAACGAGGTAAGTTACCCTAAATGTAGAAACATCATAAGCACTATTAGTGTTGATTCTGTGTTACTTCAAAGAGATGAAATATAGGAATGTATTTAAGAAACCTTCTTGTAAAATAATCTGGTATAATTTGCATGGACTGACTTTTTTTGAATTTTCTAAGATGTAAGAGCGAATGGACAGAAATCAGTAGATCTGTAGTTCAAATCCCGGCCATGGCATTGAATTTTTCATGTCGACTCTATCAATCCATTACCTTAGCCTGTGTACGGCTAGTGTAGTGTGAAGAAATGATTAATTTCCATCAATTAAGTAAAATAATAAGAGTTAAATGTTGAAGCCTGAGACTCAGGTACTTTAAGTTGCCACAAACGGTGTATCTTGAATGCGAGAGCCCCTAGTGGTTTACCGGGGAAGTATATGACTCAATTGGAGAATTTAATGTCATGACGGCAAATTGGCAATGGTAGCTCAATGGGTAAGTGCGACTGGACGGAAACCAGTAGATCCGTGGTTGAAATCCCGGCCGTGGCATTGAATTTTTCATGTTGACTCTATTAATCCAATACCTTAGCCTGTATATGGCTATTGTGAAGAAATGAATAATTTCCATCAATTAACCTAAATTTATAAGATGTGTTTGTAAAAAGACTAAGTAAGAAGGATCAGCCAAACCATATACAAGAGGGGGACCATTTGATGTAAATAGCTTAAGCATATAATAAAATTGAGGCATAAGATATGTTCAGATAAATTCAGAGTATATTTCTTCAATGCACCCAGTGCTATATGTGCAAGATTTCTGGAGCGTTCGGACCCCAAGTTCTCATTCGGTAGGTTTCGCCTAGTTCTGTAAACACAGATGACAACTTTGAAACATGAAATGTGCTATATACTCTGACATCTAGTGGCTAATATGCTAAGCTTTCATATGTGCATCGTTTCATTTTGAGGTTAGTTATTAGCTAACCAGTTTACAACAAATCTAAGAGCAAGACATGTATTGTGAATGTTATGGCTCTCGAAAGGGGACACACTATTATTCATCTACCTCCGTATAACTGTGATCTGAGTGCAATTGAGCTGGCATGGACAGAAATAAACAATGTTTTCAGAGGATGCAATTTTAACTGGAGAGAAACAAATCTGCAGTAACTTGCTATAGGAGCAACAGATTGGGAAGGATACTGCAAGAAGGTCCAAGAGCTGGAAATGCAATATTGAAGAAACAATGGTGTAATAGAAAATGCAATTGTTGAAATTATCATCAACACATCAGAGGATACCAGTGATGAAATGATGCATCAGGCTCGCAAATCGAAGAATCACAAAGCGAGTGAGTGTTTATATGTTGTAATATTTGTTAATGTTTTTATATGTTTTGTAATAGAGTAAATATATAAGCATACAGCTTATCGGATGGAGTTCAATTTATTGTTTGTCTACACATCTTACACCTTTGGCGCATATCTTTGCTTATCTTACCACAACTTCACTGAACTGTGTTTCTCTAAGTTGACCACACTACAGAAACAAAAGTGTGTTAGCTCTCTATTCTTGCCCTCTGCCTGCACCACACTGTAAATCCAGCACTCAAGAAAACTTGCGCATGTAATATGTTGGATAATTCTTAACTTCATTTCCTCTACGCGGATCAGCTGATAAGTCCTGGGCCTCACATAGAGATGATGGCATTGGGCCAGTTTGATGGATAGCATCATATAGTTTAATTCTAGACTAGCTTGTATCCATAGTTACAGGTCAGTCGCTTGTTTAGTTTTTGAATGACAGCATTTTAAACAAGACAAGCGTAGAGGTTTCACGGAAATGGAGGATTTGTAAAAACGAGCAGTGATTAAATACTTCCATTTGAAAGGCTTAATGCCTAAAGAAATCAAGGAGGAAACGGACAGTACATTGAAAGACTCTGCCCCTTCATATAAAACGATTAAAAGATAGGTTGCAGAGTTTAAAATGGGACATACCAGCACTAGTGGTGAGCCTCGCTCTGGACGACCTCTTTGAAGAAATTCATCCTGTACTGGAAGACTGCAGATTAAAGTTGTTTGAGGTAGCAGAGGCTGTAAACATATCAAAAGAACGTCCAGGTAATATTTTAAGTAATGTTTTGGGCTTTCACAAAGTCTGTGCAAGATGGGTGCCACTTTTGTTGACACCTGATCAAAAGTTGCAAAGAAAAATGGTTTCTGTTAAGAATTTAGAACTCTACCATAAAAAAAAAACCAGTGAATTTTTGAGACGGCTTATTAGGCTGGATAAAACTTGGATATATCACTACATTCCAGAAAGTAAATCACAGTCAAAACAGTGGATTGTGCCAGGTGAACCAACTCCAAATAAGGTAAAGTCAATTTTATCAGCTAACAAGGTTATGGCAAGTGTTTTTTGGGTTGCACAAAGAATTATTTTTATTGATTACTAGGAAAAAGGTAAAAGTATCACTGGTGACTACTACGCAAGCTTATTAAAACGTTTGAGTGATGAGGGGAAAAGAAAAATTCTCTTTGGCAAAGAAAGAAATCTTGTTTCTTCACGACAATGCTCCGGCCCATCGTTCAGTCATTGCAATTGAAAAAATGTGCGAATTAAGGTTTGAATTGCTTGAACATTCACCTTATTTGCCAGATCTAGCGCCCACTGACTTATCACCTGTTCCTGAACCTCAAAAAATTTCTTGGAGGACAAAGATTTCACAACAACGAGGACGTCATTAATGCGGTAAACAGTTATTTTGAGGACCATGATAAATTGCACTACAGAGGTGGTTTAATTAAATTAGAACACCGATAAGAGAAATGGATTAGTCTTTCTAGAGATTATGTTGAGAAATAAAACGTTTTTAATGCTTTTTTTACTGTGAGGCCCCTATTTTTTTCTGGTAAAATAAGATACATACAGCCAACTAAACATATAGATATTATTACTTGTGACTTCACCATTTTTTCCATACAGTCCGCTTTTTGGTTCAGAGATTTGTCCCATTGCAGCACTAATTTTGTGATGCCACTATGGTAGAAGTAGGTCATCTGGCTACAGAACCACTGTCACACTGTTGTCTCGACTTTGTCAATGCATGCTCATTGTCATATAGATTTTCAAACTCAGAACACCATCTTCTCACACTTCTCAAAGCAAGACACCTTTCCCCATATGTTGGCCGCATTTCCCCGTGGATCTTGATGGGCATTCATCCCTTACTTCATAGAAAATAGATCACAATTTGTTACTCGTAAGCCCTGCACGTGTTAAGCAAACCTGCCATTGTGAATGCACTGACAGTAGCACTGCCACCGGCAGCAGCTGGAAACTATGAGCACCAGCCCATGAAAAGTTCACTACTTCAAATGTATACATTGGTTTTTGTTTTTTTCATTCATAATTTGGCCAAAAAAAAAAAAAAACAGGGGCAAAGAGTTTTTGATTTACCCTCATACCAGAACATTTTAATGGAATATACTATAAGGTTGAGACACATTTTGTATAAAATATGGAACTAGTTAGAAAGCTACATACATACTACTCAGGATACATTGGGAAAATAAATTCTTATAGAAAATAAAAAATATTACTAAAATTAGGCAAGTGAGTCAACCTTGTATATACTTTTCTCCACTTACAAGTTTTTTATGAAGACTAGTTTCTGGGGACTTCTCCCCTATCGTCAGCTCTGTGGTAGACTGATGATGCATCCAGTGTCTGCATCTGGCTTGGTGTTGTGCTACCGTCTAACGTCCTGGTAAGTTTGATGACGTCATCTACCGCGGGAATTTCAAAATTCATCAAGAGGTCCTGTTTTTTTCGTAATAAATATGTTTTCCCAAATCTGTAGTTCCAGAGATTTCTTTGCCTGTTTGATCAGTTCTATTTCTTGTTTTATGTTGTGATTCTCAGACCAAAAGTGATGTGATACGGCCGACTTGTCCATTTGTTTGAATTTAATATTTCTGAAGTGTTCTTTCATTCTTGTTCCCAGATTCCTTTTGGTCTTACCAATGTATATCTTGTCACAATCCTGGCAACTCATTTGGTAAATGCCTGATAATTGAGTTTTCGGTGTGCTATTTTTTAGAGGGTGGTTTAGTAAGTTGCGGATGTTGTGTTTGTTTTGAGGGGCTAATTTTATGTTGAAGCTCTTAAATATCTTTTCAAATTTTTTGAAGTATTTTGGATGAAATGTAAATTTTCCATATCTGGTGTTTGGGTTTTCTAGTTTTTTTAACGTAGTAATGTCCTTTAAGTATTTGTTTCTTTTGTGTCTATAGATCAGTTTTTTGATGAAATTTGTGTTATAGTTGTTCAGTTCGGCAACCTGGTGTATGTGAGCGTACTCCTGTTCATATTCTGTTTTTGTTAACGGAATGTTGATTAATCTGTGAACTAAACTATGGAATACTGCATATTGATGTTGTACTGGGTTGAATGGGTTGCATTTAATGTAATTGTCAACATGTGTTGCTTTTCGGTATATTCCAAATTGTAATCCTGTTGGTGTTCTAATGATTTTCAAATCTAGAAAAGGCAGCCATTCATCCTGCTCTACTTCAATGGTGAAAACTATGGATTTTTCTTGTAGGTTTAGCAACTTTATAGCATCCTCGGTTAGTCTTCTAGGGACTATCGCAAACACATCGTCGACATATCTATGTCACTCCACTTTCTGAAATACTTCTTTTTATTCTATATAATAAAAAATATGTATACTAACACTCCCCATATGATAACTATGGCCTTTGGGGTAACGTCGCCCCACCACGGGACCCATTTCTCAAGTGGAGGCACCCAGAGGGCAGTGTCCATTGTGTCCAATGATAGGGTGATAGCAAAGATGACAGTGAGCAAGAGGACCTACAGTGGACTCTGAACCATGTTGAACATAGGGGACACTTTACATGAGTTAGACAGAGGTGAAGGTTTCAGATAGGGTCAACTTAAAATTGCCACCCCAGAGCCGGGAATCAAACTCAGACTCTCAGCATGAGAGTTATGAACGAAACCACTGCGCTACCCCGGCACCTACAATAAAAACAAAAAAACAAAAAAAACAAAATTGTGAATATGAAAACCAAGTATACTTATTGCTCTTATTGTTCTTTTGTTTTTCCTTCAAGTGTACCAGCAATCTTCTTAATTTGTTCCTTTGTACATTTAAATATCATTACATTCTTTGATTAACTTCTCTCAGAAATGGATTATTTAACAGTAGGTTCAATGTAGACACCATTTTATAGCATAAAAAGGCAGCTAAAACGCTTATATTTAAAAGATAGGAAATATTTTTGCTTGTTGCTGCAAATGACAGTACTAAATATGTTGCTTTAATTTTTCATCCGAGTTTTATATTTCCATGGATTGGCTGGCATCAACCTTTTGGTTAATAACTAAGATATATGTCTTTTTTATTGGTGAAATAATACTCATATAAGTCCAGGATCAATAGAGCTCAGTTACCCAACATTCATATATTAGGATAAGGGGAAGCTCTATTCAGGTAATTCACCCTGACTGAGGGTTGAACTCTTGATTGTGAGGTGCACATGCCCTCACCATGCTACAGAGGTGGGCATTGTGTATATTGTGACTTCCTCATTTCTGTTGACTACCTGGAACTATTTCCATTACTATAGGATACAGTTTCCTGTACAGTTTCATTAAAAAGTACACAAGAACACTTAAATTTCAATACAGTTTTAATGTTGACTGAGTTTGACATGCTATGCATTACAACATGTCCTCCTGCAGTGATCCTCATACAAGCCTATTTTACATACTTCCACTCGGTAATGAAATATGGTGTAATTTTTTGGGGAAGTTCCAAAGAGAATTTTCAACTTACAAAAGAAGGCCCTCAGAATTATATCATGCTCTTTTGCAAGAACATCATGTAGAAACATTCTTAAAAACTTAGAAATATAAGGTGCATTCAAACAGAAACGAGCCAGAGACATAATTACAGAAACCAGTACCTGTATGTTAGAAGTATTGGGCCTGACAGTTGAGATATTTGTCCCACTGACACAAGGTGGTGAATGGCTGTCTGATAAAAGTCCCGGGGCTGCGATGTGAGCCAGTTCTGTCTGTACAGCTGGACATCGTCATACGAGGTGAATTGTTTGCCCCTCAGAGCCTTTTTAAGGGGACCAAAAATGGCGTAATCGTAGGGAGAGAGGTCTGGACTGTATGGAGGGTGGCCGAAAAGCTCTCATTTGAATTTCTGCAGGAGTGCCACAACTGTGTTGACCGTATGTGGCTTTGCATTGTCGTGGAGCAGAATTACCTCACGGGTGAGATTGCCTGGTCGTTTTGATTTGATTGCTTGGCAAAGGTTGCTCAAGGATTACAAGTAATGCTGGTCATTCACTGCTGCCCATGCTGCAGGAAGTGTATCAGAAGGGGACCGTCTCGGTCAAAAAAGAATGTCAGCATAAACTTTCCTGCACTTGTGTGGATGTTCTTGGCTTTTTTTGGTGGTGATGACCCTAGATGCTTCCACTACAGACTTTGTCGTTTTGATTCTGGTTAAAAGTGATGACACCATGACTCATCTCCAGCCACCACTCATGTCAGGAACTCATTCCCTTCTGTAGCATAGCACTGCAGATGACCAAGACAGTGGGCCATTTGACATGCTTCCTGGTGTAGTTGAAGACTGTGGGGCACCCATTGGGCACACACTTTGCGCAAGAGCAGTCGTTCCTTCATGATGGTGTGAACACTTCCGATGCTCAATCCTATCTCAGCGGCAAAGGCTTTCACTGTCACTCGGTGGTCCTGGGTAATGAGTGCATTACCACCTGGATAACGTCATCGGTAATGTAGTGTGCTGCTCCAGACCGTGCATCATCAGCTAAGGACACCCATCCTCCTCTGAAGCGCTTGTGCCATGCCTTGACCCTAACAAGGGACATGCAGTGTTCACCATATACTTGTGACATTCGTCAATGAATGTCTGTTCCCCCTGTTCCTTGTGCTTTCAGAAAACAAACAACACCTCTTTGCTCTTCCTTTGATGCCTCCATTTTACTGTTTGCAATGCAACTGATAGCATTGATACATGCTGCTGCTAACTTTATTTAGTCACGTGACTATTTAGTCCTCTAGCGATGGACTGTCAGCTTCAACGCTCTGGTCGGAACAACACTTCGTTACACACGCCATGATATTACCATCCTGTCGCTGGATTGTGCATACCAGACTCCAGCTCATTTCTTTTTGAACATCCCTTATAAAATGTTACTTAATGAGTTGAGGGCCTGTAATGATAAAATATTCAAAATTAAGCCAAAGAAATAGCTTCTTGAGCATTCAGTCTAAACTGTTACAGCACCTAATGTATGCAATTAATAGTTTATTTCTATCCATAATATTAATCCTGCAAATTATATTGTAAGTATTGTATAAACATTTTGGTATGTTCCACATCCTGTTGTTTAGACAAATTGTAGGATCTATGGAATTCAAAAAGGTGTGTGTGTATGTCTGTCAGTAAATTCATCATTTCTTCATTTTCTTTAAATAATTATTTCTGCAGGATGTAATTCTGTTATAGACTTAAGCCAACAGAATTAGCAGATGTAATTAAAGCATGAAACAGAGTTTTGTAGGTTATGCACACTTGCATGTTATAAAATAATGAATCAATACATTTTTGATTTTAGATAAAAATAAAAGTATTTTCTGCAATGGTAGATAACCTTGGGTAAATGGTTATTTATTATCTTATTAATTGGCATATGTTTCCATCTGTAGTGTATTAATTTCTAATACAGATTGTCTTCTGTTGGCATGCTATGAAGGAATGAGATGTAAGGTAAGTTGTAAATTGAAGTACTTTCCTGCCACTTTTGTTTGTAATATTATTTCTAATTGGTCATTTTGGCCTTAATGCTTGTTCAGCTTTTGCCAGTAGAAATTTAATTTGTCTGAAGAGAATCAGAGTCCTTAGAATAAACTGATAATTACAATAAATGTACATTTAAAGTTACAAATGAGAGGTGCAGTGGGAAAGGGGCACATGCCACCTGTCTGGTGATTTTGGTACTATAGCGCATCTCATGCTTAGAAGACAGCGCCCTGTTGCCACATGTACCTTACGTACAATTGGCCACGTCAGTGACCAGTCTATTGTAAATGATTCATCATTAATACAGAACTGTCTACACTGCTATTAAATTGTGTTTTAAGAGATTCAATTTTTTGAGTGCATGCATTTTAAGTTTTACTCCTCCCTTTACCTGTTACTTTAGTAGTTCAAAACACAATTTTGCAGACAAAAATATATATTACAACAAATCAAATGGAGGCATGCAATGATTAAAGCTTTAAATATGCTTTAAATAAGTCGGTAACTTTTATGCTTCTTCTCTGTCATCTCATAAGGGTGCAATTCCTTCCATTTTGTCATCCATTAGCCTCAACGACAAATCTGATATCTTCTCTTTCTATTAGTATATACGAGGCATGTCCATAAAATAAGGTCTCCAATTTTATTTAATATAGAAAACATGTTTATTGTCAATGAATGTTACATTGATGAAAAGGCGGAACTTACAGCTATTTTTCAACGTAATCACCATTGCAATCGATGCACTTTTGCAAGCGCTGTGGCAGTTTTTGTATACCCTTGTCATAGCACTCTCCCGCCAAGTTACGCAACCTCATTCTTCAAATCATCGTCGATGATAATCACTAAGTGCTAAGTCTGGACTGTAAGGGGGATGGGTGAGGATGTCCCATCCGAACTGGGCCAGGAGATCAGCCGTGCATGTGAGCATTTTGGGGACCCACCTCGCACACACCTTGCGATAATGCAAATGTTCGGTCAAAATCTTGTCAATCGTAGTCTTACTGACTTCAGGGATAAGTTCGCACAGCTCGCAAACTGTCACACGCCGATCTTTAAGCATTTCTTGCTCCATTTTTGCAATTGTTTCGGCTGAAACCGAAGGCCGACCAGAACACTGTTTGTCATGGACGTGTGTACGCCCGTCTTTGAACTCTCTGACCCACTTTCGCACATTTTTGACGTCCATACACTGTGGCCCATAGACTTCGGATAACTGACGATGAATTTCAGTCGGGGTAGTGCCTTTGGCACTCAAAAAGCGGATCACTGCACACAACTCGCACTTGGTGGTGGAAGTGATAGGAAGCCATCGCAAACGGCCCAGCCAAGGCTAATGGTTGCAACGGGTTCATTGTGGTGGGGATTTGAAGGGGTGAAACCAAGCTACATGCCAGTGTTGCCGGATCGCATGTAATAGCGTTCCTCATGGCTCCAGCACCTTGGAGACCTTATTTTATGGACACGTCTCTATATTTGAACACACAGAAAATGAAGCTAGTCACATTGAAGCAACAAATATTAACCAAATAAAAATATTTGTAAAAGAATCTCCACTTAACTTAAGAAGTTGATGTTAAGACTTCCTTCTTATTTATAATATCGATTTCAAAAGCATCTTGCTTCCATCATCAGTTAATACCTAACTCAACCCTTCAACTTTACTCAACTCAACTTTGTTTTCCCCCTCTTTCATATTCGAACCCCAAATCGTGTAGGAATGAATTCAAAGTGGCTCTTGAGAAATTAGGTAGGGTATTGCCATTACTGTTTACCCTTGCCAAAACTAGATTCAATGTGGGAGGAATATTTTCACGTAGCAAAGAATGAACAATATGCCATACTCCATTTTGCACTATTCCATTGTGTTAACCTAGCATTCTTTTGTTTCTCCACCCCTTTTTTATGGAGTTCATAGGGGACATTTTATTCATTCTTTTTTTATTCTAGTACTAATGTTTCTGAACACCCAGTAGCCTTAGCTGTTTCTTTCTTGCTTACTGACACTAATTTTACTTGAGAAATAACATAAGACATTCAATACTAATGTGTGGTCCTTATTTCTTAGTTTACCAATATTTCGTTCCTTCTTAGCTTCCCCTTCCATAATTATATGTATTTACAAAACTGTTAAATAGCTTTACGTAATACTTCACAATCTTTCAGACACTATAAACATAGTCATAGGAACTCTTCTTGTAAACGTGTTCATTTTTGCTGCATTACATTGCCTGCTCTCTGCTTACGTTAAACAGGCAGTGCCTGTCTTGCATGTTGCTGTTTCTAATGAATGCCATTTGTTTGTTTGACACACACGACAAATGCAAGAAGTTAGAGGATTGCGGTTTCTTTTAAAAATTGCTTTCAACCCTCCTTTATGTTTCTCTTTCCTTGTCCCCTGATGTAAACCCCATAACAAAAAAGTGTCTCGCTGCCTACATTTTCTAGTGCTTATATAAAAATTTTCTGAAATTACTTAATGTAAAAAATTATAACACCTGTGTGTTTTAAGACGGAGAATTCAAACTGGCGGGTAAGAGCACAGTGGTCTTCTCGACCTAAGGAAAAAAAAATTGTTGTAGTATTATAGTGGTGAGCTTTATAGTTACCGCGTGATGAACATACAAATAGCAAATATCGGACTTTTACCAAAAAACAAGCATGTTTTAAAAATTCGGGCCCATAGAAATACAAAATAACTGATCACACAGAAAAAGAATTAAAGGATTAAAACTTTTATTTTTTATGTAATTATTAATATGAGTAGATTTCCTATAAATACCAAAATCTAATTTGTTATTATTTCTTATTATTTTCAAATCTAGAAAAGGAAGAAATCCATTAGTTTCAGTTTCTAATGTGAATTTTGTAGCTTTTTCTTGTAAATTTAGTAATTTTAAAGCATCATTAATTTGTTTTTCAGGAATAATAGCAAAAATATCATCAACATATATATACCATTATATAGAATAAAAAGAAGTATTTCAGAAAGTGGAGTGCCATTGTTACTAAAATTAGGCAAGTGAGTGTTGCTAAATTTACTTACCACCCCTGGGCCACAAAAAAGTTCCAAAAAATATTCAAGAAATACAATATAACATTGGCACCAAAAAACAATTACAACATTAAAAACCTACTTCACAGTAATAATACTGATAAGATAAAACCAGAGGAAAAGTCAGGCATTTACAAGATTAAGTGTAAAGACTGTGAAAAAATTTACATAGGGAGGACAAAAAGAAACATAGGCACTAGAAAGAAAGAACACTTCAGGCACTTAAGATACAAAAATATTGATAAGTTCGCAATAGCAGCTCATTTCTGGTCTGAAAATCATGAAATTGAAGATAGCACAGAATTACTAAAATACGTTCAAAAACATAGTGAACTCGTCATATGGGAGAGGATATACATAGAAAAACATAAAAACCAACTAATGAACTTTGAAATCCCGCTAGAAGAGAATCCCACTTTTCAGTTCATCACAAAATCAACAGATGGCAGCAACAACCCCAGAATTACCCACACCGCTGGATCTAGCGTCAGTCGCACAAGAGCCGTAGATGCAAGCGAAGATTTGCGAAACATGTCCTCAAAATAGGTACGAAAGTGAAGCAGATGTGTAAGAAATACAACTCATCTAAAATTTAATAATTTTTCGCTTCACTGTGGTGTTCCAATACAGTTAAATCTCGATATATTGCATAGTGAGTTTTGAAATACCAGCAGTTGATTCTGCTTTTAGGTTTGTTACATTTTCAGATTTTGGTAATACTGAAAAAACATAATAACATGGTAACCAGAATCCTTGACGACAAAGCGTGTTGACGGACTGACGATGCAAGCAATTTGTTTGTGAAATCGATCTCAATTAAAAAGAAAAATTAACACCATTTTCTTAAGATAAGGGAAGTTTTTGTTACAAATAGTTATATTTGTGTAATTTGAAATGTTATTTTGTTTATTTATAATATAATTAATTAACCTTTTTTTATTTGATTTGTTTCTGTAGAAGCCATATGTCTGCAAGGCACCTGGTTGTACAAAACGCTACACAGACCCCAGTTCATTGAGGAAGCACGTAAAGACTGTACATGGGGCAGAGTTCTATGCCAATAAGAAGCACAAGGGGGCTGGAGATGGTACAGAGGATGGCTCAGGAGGCACTGGTGGTCTTTTGGATAGCAGCCCTCGCAGTGAAGAGATGATGAGTGGCAAGACTGCAAGCCTATCAAGCCCTAGTGTTAAGTCTGAGGTTAGTAACAACATAATCATTATTTTGAAAAGTTTCCAAGAATCAGATCATTACAGAAAATAATCACATTCAAAAATAACAGTCCTCAACTACTAATGCAAGTTTTTTTTATAACCAATTCCAAAATTAAAACTCTGACCTAACAGAGTATGTTGTGTTACAAGTAATGTGTGAGGGTGGTCTGAAAACTTTCCAACCTAATAAGGATACAAGACATTTTTAAAAAACATTTCTTTTTTATTTTTCAACATAGTCTCCATGTAACTCTACACACTTCTCCCAGCAATGCTCCCATCTCTGTAACCCATCCAAATAGTACTCAGCAGTTTTCTCTGTAAAATAATTGTTCACGAAGGTGATTGCCTCTTCATTTGACGAAAATCTCTGTCCTCTGAGCACAATTTTCAGATGAGGGAACAAAAAGAAGTCGCTTGGGACTAGATCTGGTGAGTCAAGCGTTTCACACTGTAATTTGTGAATTTTCGCCATTGCAACCACTCAGGTGTGAAACAATGCGTTGTCTTGGTGAAATAGGATTTTCTTTTTCTGCAAATGTGGCCGTTTCTCTGCAAGTTCTGCCTTCAGCTTGCCAAGTAATGATGCGTATAGTATGCTCCTGTAATGATTTTTGTTTCTGAAGATAACTGATTAAAATAACTCCATGACTATCCCAAAAAGTAGTCGCCATCACTTTCCCAGCCGAAAAAACGGTTTTTGCTTTTGTTGGAGCCAGTTCCCCCTTTGCAGTCCACTGTTTGAACTGTATTTTTGTTTCGGGCGTATAATGGTGTATCCAAGTTTCATCTACAGTAATTAATCGGCGCCAAAACTCGGATTTATTGCTCCTAAACTGCACCAACAGAGTGTTGGAAATGTTCATTTGAAGATGTTTTTGGTCTAACGTGAGCAAATGTGGCACCCAATGCGCAGGCAGCTTTCTCATGTCTAAATGTTGATTTAATATATGACAAACACGTTCTTCTGACATGTTCATAGCCTCTGCTATCTCTTTCACTTTAATTCAGTGGTCGTCTAGCTCCATTTGGTGAACTTTGGTGGTGTTTTCATTGGTAGCTGCAGTTTTTGGATGTCCTGAACGTTCATTTTCTCTCAAGCTGTTACGGCCACTTTTAATTTCAGCTGCCCAAAATTTCACTGTGATAAATGATGGTACAGTCCCCATACACAGAATCCTAGTCATCTTTCATTTGCGTAGGTGTATTGCCTTTCAAAAACAAATATTTAATGACAGCTCGATACTCGATTTTGTCCATTTTCATAAAAACACATGAACTCACTCAGACGACTGTTACATAACAACTGAGCATCCAAAATGGCTGAAACTTTGGTGAGTAACTGTCATCAGATGAACAATGAAATTTACTAACTTTTATTTACGAGTGCTGCCATCTTAATATTGAGGTTGGAAACTTTTCAGACCACCCTTGTATATGATGTGAGACCTTCAATTGCCCCTGCACTAGAAGTATTTTAACCAATCAAATTTAATCATGCTATTGAGCTCTTGGAATACAAAGCAGAAGGATTAAAGATGTAATATAGCATATGCATGGCTGAATGTGCAAGGGTAAGAGAGAGGAAGGTGAGCAGCCAGTTGGTAATACTGGTAAAGCAACAAAGAATCCAACTTGATATGAAAGAACCCAAGTCAATCAATAACTGGTGACAAATAAGTTCATAGTTCTACCACCAGAGAGAGGAAAGCAGACAACTACAGATGCTATTTGGAGAGAGGTTGAAAATGGAGGCAATGACCTTTGAAACTAGTCCCTCAATAATATATAAAAAAAGTAAGTGACGAGTGTCGATAAACCAACTACAAATCGTTTTTACGATTAATTTTGACGTCACTGCTACTAAATTCCTCCAAACACACATAACTTATGAACATATTTGACTGTTACTGCGGAATAGTTATTTAAAACCTTAATAGTATCTTTTGGAACTGGAAAGTTAGAACTGTTTTAAAATAACCATTTTGTTCTGCCTTATGAGTAACAATCTCTGTTTGGTTTTGCAAGGAATGTTTATATTTTGATTCTGTTGCAGGAGGCAAGTTCACCAGCACAGCAGGGCAGTCCACTTAGTGTAACTCAACATGGCAACAATGGCCTGGATGAACCCATCAGCGACTCCAATGTTAGCACAACAAACCATGTAGCCAGTGCAGTAGAACTCGCTGACGATTGGGTGGAAGAAGCTGAGGGACTAGAGGTATTCTATTCATACCAATAATGTAATTACAGTAGATAGATAGATAATTTATTCATCTTGTAAATCATACATTGTATATGAGTACTATGATATAAGACATGTCAAATTGTGAATATACAGTGCAGTTAACTATACTTGTAAATTAACAAGTCGCATCCAATGAGGACAAGTCAGTGTTTGAAATTAATATATATATTTTGTGTCTGATCAGTATTCTTTAATGCGATCTTTTTCTGCATGTGAAATTTCTACTATTTGCTTCCTCTCCTTTAGATATGATTTGATCCATTCCAATGCATGCCCTCTAATACCCATATGCTCTAATTTTTGGAATAGTAAATTGTCGAATGCTTTAGTCAGGACGAAAAATGTGCCTAGTATTTTGTCTTTGTTATCCAAAGTATTTATTACACTTAGTACAAAAGTGAATCGAGAAGATATTGACACATTGCTTCACTCACACTGTTTATTCGCAGGACATGTTTCAAGAGCTCTTGCTCCTATCATCAGCTGCTACTCGATGAGTGTAAGTTGTAGTGGTTTCCTCTTTCTCCGTATTGTCAATAGATGGCGTGATGTACTTGTTAAAGATGTCCGGTGGTGGAGTTTCAAAATTCATGACTCTATGACGATTTTTGTTGATGAAGATTTTTTCCCATACGGAAAGGTCTATGGGGTGAAAGAGGAAACTACTACAACTTACACTAATTGAGTAGCAGCTGGTGATAGGAGCAAGAGCTCTTGAAACATGTCCTGTGAATAAACGGTGTGAGTGAAGCAATGTGTCAATATCTTCTCGATTCACTTTTGTACTAATTTGTGCTTCACTGTCCCTATGCTTCTTCTAAGTTTATACTTTGATTTATTACACTGTTTACAAAATCAAAAAGTGCAGTTTCTGTTGATTTTTGTTTACAAAACCCATGCTGAGTTTTAGATATTAAATCATTCATCTCTATAAATGCTATAAGTCTTTTATAGAATATCTTTTCCAGTACTTTAGAGAAGCTGGATATGAGTGAAATTGGTCTGTAATTTAGTAAATTTAGTAAATCTCCTTTTTTGTATAGTGGCTTTACTTTAGCAGTTTTTAGAGCTTCTGGAAACACTGCATGTTCAAGTGAGCTATTACATACGTCTGCTAACAGGTGTGCAATAAGAATAGAACATTTCTTTAGCAAAAAATCAGGAACGTTATCAATACCTGAAGAGTACTTGGATTTAAATTTGGATATTACTGAAACGATTTCCTCGAAATCAGTAGGGCACAAGAACATTGTTGTTTCACATATATTTGCTCTATTTGTTTTAACTGAAGTACCCAATGTGGAGTTCTTTTGTGAAACAATATTTTCAGCAATATTTATGAAGTGATCGTTAAAAGTCTCTGCTAATAACTTTGGGTTTGTTATTATTTTGGAATGCTTCTGCAGTACTAAATTATCTACATTCTTATTGGGCTTTATTTCATTCTGTATTACTTTCCATGAGGCTTTCATTTTGTTCTGGGCACTTTTGATGAATTTATCGTTTGCCATCTTTTTTGCTTGTTTTATAACTTTATTCAATGTGGCTTTATATTTCTTAACATAGTCACTGAATTGTGGAGTGACAGTCACAGTGTGTAGAACCTCGTTTACCTGGATCAACTGGGACCAGGGCTGATGCGAGTTAACAAAAATCTGGGTTACCCAGAGAATAACAGAAAAACGATAAAAAAAAAACATGTATATCATTTAAATATTTTAATGGAGTTTAGAAATTAATATTGACACATTTTCACCTAAAAGCACATATACTGTATATACTGTAATAGTCTATGTATTTGTACTGTACTACAAACTAGTCGGTAGTAAAAAAGGCAGTGGGCTTCTGCTGTCTCAGCTTAGTGTATCACTTATCTCATATCCGCTTTAACATTAGAACTTCATTTGTCTTGACTCTCGAAATAAAGCATCAATTTCTCTATGTTACTGCTTGCCCGTTGGTGATAACCACAACTGGTTCATCAACACTCTGTGAGTCTAAGTACTCTTCATTTTCATTTTCAGTAATCATTTGTAGTGTGGAATTAACCAGGGTAAATTGATAGTGGCACCTGTCAGCCTTTTTAATTTAATGAATCGCTTTTAAGTATTTCATTCAATGTTAATGCTTTTATTTTACTGTTAAATTGCTGTTAAAATTGCTATGTAAATTACTTCAGATACTGATGTCTTTTACAAAATAGCACAGAGTTTTCTTAAGTTGTTGAGCTAGTTTATTTAGCAAGGCAAATCACTCTAAGCAGTATCAATTTTATCTAGCTTATTTTTTGTGAAAACTGATCTATAACTAAACCATGAACAAAATAAAATTGGAGACATGACTAGCTTTCCCCCTCTACTGTCATTTTAGGTTGCCTCTCCTCTACTAGTCAACTATCTCACTCTCTCCCACTTTCACTGTTGGATCCAGTCTGCATTTTCTTCCAAAATATTAGGGAACATTGTATACTAATTCATGAGCCTGACCTCTGTGTGACCTACCGGAAATGCAAGAAGATTTTGAAGGCTGGCAATTCATTTTTTTGGATGCTTCAATACGTACTGGAAAGCAAAACAGTATTGAAATAACACATGTTTTTTCATAATGATTGTTTGTCCACTGTTGCATGCAGGATGATGATGATGATGATGATGATGATGATGATGATGATGATGATGATGATGATGATGATGATGATGATGATGATGATGATGATGATGATGATGATGATGATGATGATGATGATGATGATGATGATGATGATGATGATGATGATGATGATGATGATGATTTATATATAAGGGTGATCAACTGCTTGGTTATCAGTGCCCTATCAAAAAATAAATCATGTCAATAGCCAGAGATAAACTTATTTAAAAATTAAAAATCAAGACAATATGCCAATAAAATAAACAAGCACATTTAGGGAAAAAAACCAATGAAAAGTTATAAATAACAATTAATAAAACACCAAAAGACATAAAAAAACTGTTTTCAATATTAACTTGGCATGAAAAAACAAACCCAGCGGTGATTGAATCAATTTGTTCCTTTTTTCCGAGGTTGGGCTAGAATTTTCAGCAGGTTTATCCTGAATTTTTTTCACTGTCATTCTGGCAGTGAGGACAGAATCTTCCCGCTCCACACCCTCTATGAAAGAGGACTGCTTTCCAACTGATAATTTTGGTTTGACACTCTCAAACCTGTCAGAAACTACGATTGACACAGATGATAGTCACCAATCTGAATCCTCTCCAGATGATTCCTCAGATGATCTATGAGGACATGGTCATGGACTTTCACACTGGTTTTTCTTGGTACTAGCCTTCTTGTTCAAATGAGGTCTTGAACTTCTTTGGCGATGCATTATATATTACTGGTTCACATGCCATTCTTGAAGTAGATGCTTTTGACTGAAACGTTCTTCTTAGGATTGTATTTGGTAGTCGTGCTCACCACTGTTCATGCTAGTGTCTGTTGCTTTGGCTGTGATTTTGGTGTAATTGTTCGTTCCTCAATGACTGCCCCCAGTTTGTGTTGCGATTTCATCTCTAGGTACTGGATTAGCTGCATCTGCACTATAAGTAACAGTCCTTATAAGATTTAACTTTCACAGACTGATGTTAGTGGCAAAGTTAAAGTCCTAATCATTCTGTTGTTTTCTTTGAAAAAAGGTCCCAGCCCAGAAAACCTGAAATATGGAATATTTATTTTTCCAAAAAGACATCATATTATATGGAGTGTTTTTATTTAACTTTTTTGTAACCGTTTAAAATTGGGCACCGAAAACAGCTGACTTTCCATCCAAAAAAAGTCAGTAAAATTAGATCATATTCATTTTAGCCATTAAGTTATCACTCTATTAAAAGAATTATTATATCAGAATATGAACCAAAACTTAAAGAAGATAATATGTTATAAACAAAAGCAAACTATGAGAAAATTTATGTAACAGCACAACTAGAATCAATACACTACCAAGAAAATACTCTGTAGCAACTTTTAGACTTCTGTCTCAATAAACATTTATTCAGGATTGGTATAGTGAGATCTCCTCTGTGTCCTTCCTGAACACTTAAAGAAGATATGGATGGAAACTACCTACTCCACTGCCCAAACTTTAGTCAACATACCAAAATAACATCAAAATACTGCAGTGTAAGAGAGCAAATGGCTTCATTGCCAACTACTTAACATTAGATACCAGCCAATTAACTCCTAATCATTTAATTGTTTCCCTTAATGGTAATAAAGTGCTAGTACAAAAGTAAATGAGATGATACAATTAATATCCCTTTTGCCCTGATACATGTATACCTGCAAACATAACCACAATTCAAATACATAATTTTGCATTACATAATTTAATGATGTTGCTATCGATAATAAGAATTTAAGTCTGTAAATCTAAATACAGTCAAAGGCACAATGCCAAAACATTTTCTCATCAAGGTTTTAAACTAATTGTGGTTGTAATTTGTTTTCAGTTGCCAGAACTACCTGCTGCTTTGAGTGCCATAGTTGGTGGAGGACTGGATAATTCAGTGCCTCATGCTGAACGCAACATTAGGAATCGTATGAAGAGCAGACTTCAAGCCAAAGGCATATCTACTTTACCTCCACTACCAAATATATCAGGTACGGCATTGTATTTGAAGGGGGGAAGAGCCTTGTGCTCTGTGCTCAGTTGTTTACATCTCACTCAAGGTTATCTAAACATATCTTTCACTGTAGCATGCTGGGTTAGAATTACACTCAACTCTTAATAAAAGACTAAATTAACTAATTCAGAGCAAAGAAATTTTATGAGGCATAAACTTAGGTTAAGTTGTCAGATAGAAGCATGATACCCAAATCAGGATTAGATGTAGTTGTATCACTAGAGGAGTCCAGGTTTATAACCTGCCTGGATTGTTATTCACTAAAGAAGACACATTATCTATAACAGGAAAAAGAGACTTAAAAAGAGACTCTGCACTTTAAACTGAATGAGACTTTTTACAAAATCATCCCCTTGCCCTAAACTTACTATCCGGCACAACAGCCCTATGTGGGCCGTAGCCTCCTTCACAATCAGCCTCCATGCTTTCCTATCCTTAATTTTGTCTCTCCATCCTTTCACCTTCATAGTGTTCAAATCATCAATCACTCCATCAATCCATCTCATCCTAGGTCTTCCTTTCTTCCTTGTCAAGTATAGTCTTGCTTTAAGCATTCTTAAAGGTATTCTATTTATCTGCATTCGTTCCAGATGTTGCATCCATTGTAGCCTTAGTGCTTTAATAAAGCGTACTATATCTTCTCCTTTTATAAGTTCGTTAATTTCCTCATTATAACATATCCTTCACACACCTTGTTCTACTACAGAGCCATATATTATCCTTCACACACCTTGTTCTATTACAGGGCCATATATTCTCCTTATTATCTTACGTTCAAATTTTCTTAATATATCGTGGTCAGACCTTGTCAGTGTCCAGGTCTCTGCTTCATATGTAACTACTGGTCTTATCAATGTTTTATATATCAAGATTTTATCTTTCCTAGTTAATATTTTATTTTTTAACAATTTTAAATTTGCAAAGTATGCTTGCTTGCCCAAAACACTAAGTGGCATTTCACAGTATCATAACGTTGAAAGACAAAGTTAAACTTATTTAATACTCTTGATGAGTAAGGACCATGATACAGTGAAGCACAAAATTAATATAATTTTGAGTTGAACTGGTACTCTATGCTTCATATATTGTACAATGCAGACAACTAACCACTCCTTCCCCAGTCAATATTAAAACTTCATATTGAAATTAAATTTAAAGGAAGTCTGTTAATGACACTAAACAACACTTACTTTTAAATTTTTCCGGAACATGTTTCAGAGACTTTTCCTCTATCCTCAGCCGGCCATTTTTATACTGAAAATTTACATGCCACCCCAGAGCTACATACGTTCTCCAAAAAGTCTTCAAAGAACACAACATTACTTTGGCTCCAAAGAATAAATTCAGTGTATAACACCTTTGAAAATTGCATAATACAAAAAAGAAACCCTCAGACTAAACTCGGGTGTTTACCGGATAAATTACAAAGGCTGTGACAACTTTTACATTGGCAAAACAAAAAGGAACTTGAACATTAGGCTTAAAGAACATTTTAGGAACATCAGGAACAAAGAAATAGTTAAATCGGTGGTATCGTACCATTTTTGGAATGATAGTTAAGATATAGAACTAGAAATCCACTTATTAAAAAGTGTCCAGGGTCCAGCTGCATTAAACACGTGGAAAAAAATATTCATAAAGAAAGATGAAGGAAAACGGCTCAATTTTGACATCACCTTTGAAGAGAACCCAAACTTCAGGTTCATCAAGATACCAATAAAGATGCCCCTATCACCTCCAAGGAGTTCACCAAACCAACATTAGTTGACATCAGTTGATGATGTTAGAAAGTTCGTAAGAAAATGCAAACACTAGCAGTAAATAGAGCATTGAGTACTAGTTCAATTAAAAATTATATTAAACTATATGATTTCGGTTTTTCACACTTCATCACTTACATTTTTATTTTTTGAGGGACTAGTTTTGGGAACTGTTGCTTCCATTCTCAACATTGAAGGTGCAACTACCAGAGCATTCTAAGGATCAGCATTGCTAAATTTGTTTAGTTAATCCTAGTTGACAATGGAGGAAACTAACTTCCGAAACATGTTCCAGGAAATATATCGAGATTCAACTGTATTGGAACACCACAGTGAAGCGAAAAATTATTAAATTTTAGATGAGTCACATTTTTTACACATCTGCTTCACTTTCGTACCTATTTTGAGGACATGTTTCGCAAATCTTCGTTTGCATCTACGGCTCTTGTGCGACTGACGCTAGATCCAGCGGTGTGGGTAATTCTGGGGTTGTTGCTGCCATCTGTTGATTTAGTGATGAACTGAAATGTGTGATGTGGAATGTGGGATTATCTTCTATCACCATTTTTGGCCAATCTATACATGAGCTTTTTCGAAACACATATTACTAAAGCCTTCCCTCATATGTTTAAAACATGGTACAGATACGTAGACGACATCTTTGCAATAGTGCCCTACAAACTAATAGATGATGTAAAATTATTTGTGGTTGGTTTATTGACACTCGTCACTTACTTTTTCATATATTTATGAGAGACTAGTTTCAAAGGCCCTGGCCTCCATTTTCAATCTCTTCCCAAGTTGGGAAGAGATTGAAAATGGAGGCCAGGGCCTTTGAAACTAGTCTCTCATAAATATATGAAAAAGTAAGTGACGAGTGTCAATAAACCAACCACAAATAATTTTATATTAATTTTGACGTCACTGTTACTAAATTCCTCCAAACACACATAATAGATGATGCTTTGAAACTACTCAACCTGCAAGAACCCAGCATACAATTCACAGTAGAAACTGAAGAGGACTGTACTCTACCTTTTTTAGACCTTAAAATCAAAAAAGGCAATGAAAAACTAGAATTTGGCATTCATAGAAAAGCAACACACACAGATAATTACATCAAAGCAAATAGTTTCAACCCAATTCCACACAAACATGCAACCATCAACAGTCTGACACACAGATTAGTAAATCTACCTCTCAGCCAGCAAGAATATCAAAACGAATACCATCAAATCTTAAAAACTGCAATTAAAAATGGATATGGAAAAAACCTTGTAGATAAAAAACTAAAATTATTCAAACTTCAAAAGAAATTAAAACAGATCACAGCTCTCACACCAATAAAACAAGAAACTAGATTTGCTAAATTTACTTACCACCCCTGGGCCACAAAAAAGTTCCAAAAAATATTCAAGAAATACAATATAACATTGACACCAAAAAACAATTACAACATTAAAAACCTACTTCACAGTAATAATACTGATAAGATAAAACCAGAGGAAAAGTCAGGTATTTACAAGATTAAGTGTAAAGACTGTGAAAAAATTTACATAGGAAGGACAAAAAGGAACATAGGCACTAGAAAGAAAGAACACTTCAGGCACTTAAGATACAAAAATATTGATAAGTCCGCAATAGCAGCTCATTTCTGGTCTGAAAATCATGAAATTGAAGATAGCACAGAATTACTAAAATACGTACAAAAACATAGTGAACTCGTCATATGGGAGAGGATATACATAGAAAAACATAAAAACCAACTAATGAACTTTGAAATCCCGCTAGAAGATAATCCCACATTTCAGTTCATCACTAAATCAACAGATGGCAGCAACAACCCCAGAATTACCCACACCGCTGGATCTAGCGTCAGTCGCACAAGAGCCGTAGATGCAAACGAAGATTTGCGAAACATGTCCTCAAAATAGGTACGAAAGTGAAGCAGATGTGTAAAAAATGTGACTCATCTAAAATTTAATAATTAATAATGTTCCAGGAAATTTAAAACTGAATGTTACTTAATCTTATTTATCAACTCTCTCTCTCTCTCTCTCTCTCTCTCTCTCTCTCTCTCTCTCTCTCTCTCTCTCTCTCTCTCTCTCTCTCTCTCTCTCTCTCTCTCTCTCTCTCTCTCTCTCTCCTTTTTTTTAATGAGAAACAATATTTATAGCTGAATGCTTCTAACACTTTCTGTTTGAATGCTGTAAGTCAATAATGGCTATGTCATCTGTTTGGTCCCATGGACTCCATATGTTAGGAAATCCACACTTTATGGTATGAATAGCTGTAGACGATCAGGATTAAGTAGATTTGGAGTGACATAGTTTGTTGTGTATACATTCAGAGTAAGATTAGAAGAAATATGGCTTAGTTACACTTACGTTGTTCTCACATTACTATAAGATTTGAAGTTATCTTTGTAAATCAACTTTACACAAAAGCAAAATGTAGCTGTGTACAAAATAATAAGTACTATTCTTTGTGCTTCTTCAATATATTAAAACACACAAATAACAAATAATCCAGTTAGAAAGTTTGCTATTTTACTCTTTTATTTATTTTTATTTATTTACCTCTTTTACTTTCTGAGAACTTCAGCTAAGACACTGTCATTCATGAGTAGCAAAATATCTTCTTCTGAGTTAGACATGATGAATAAAAACCATCAAAATGGATATGACCACATTTGTTTCAGGAATGCGAAGAGGGGGACCAATGCTTGGCGATTTGAATCGCCGTATCACTGATCTCAAGACGGAGAGTTCTAAGAACTCATCCAGCATCACACAGACACAGATCATCGATCTGCAACTGAGGTTGGGTCCAAACACAAACCAACAGTTACAACAAGCAAATTCAAGGCGAGACAGCAATTCTACTGTCAGTACTTACTATGGGAGCATGAGGTCCGGCGACACGGGATCAAGTCGACGTGGCAGTCAGGCTTCACAGGTAATCAACTTTCCTTTCTCAGTCTTTATAGTCTTTCCATTATGTACAGAAAGGTAAATATATAATGTCTTTAAACTTCAATATAAGTGTGTTCTATTTTTCTTTTTTTAACATCAACTTAATTCTGTAGACTTATCAAATATTCTTCTTTGCTACTGTTTAAGCCCACTCTTTTCTTTACTTACTCATTATTCTAATGAGTACTTAGCAGTAAATGGATATTTTCCTGTTCCCGAGTCTTGAAGCCATTATTTATGGTTGGCCCCAAATAAAAGTTGTTTATAAATTTTGTAAGTTGGTTAAAATTTGAAAAATGTTAAATGCTGATGTAGTATAATATAAAAGTGATTGTGAATATAAGTAAGAAACAAGAGATGTACAGCTAGAGACAAAATATTGATATATAACTAATCATTGAGTGGTTACTATAGTGACAGAAGAAACTTCCAGAAGATGCTACTAGGATGATCATGATGATGATATTTATTTGTACTTCCATATCTTACAATCTCAATTACTAGTTTTACAATTGTAATCCAGGTACAAATTTGTCATTACGGGCTGATAGTGGTGTTGGCTCCCTGGCCTTTAACCTCTATCCTAGCCCTTTTATGACCTTGGCCTAATGTTCTGTTTGTGTCTTCCATTTCTCTACCTTTTATTTCCTTGCCCTTCTCACCCATTTCTCTTTGACTTTGTCAGCAAATTTCCCCACCTCCCTTAATCTTTTCTCTCTTTTCAACATAAGTATTTTTATTGTTACTACATAAGCCCCTTTATTATCCCAGTTCTTATCCCATATTAATTTCCTGCAGTATTCTATTTCTTTACACTCCACTACATAATGTTCTAAACTTCTTTTCTTTCCACATAGAATGCACTACTTTAGTGAACCCCCTCTCAATATGACTCCTGTCCTTAACCAAGCTAAACCCTCCTCCTCATATCTATCACATATGTCTATATATGCTTCCCTTCCTCATTCTGTCTTTATTTTCAGGTATAGATTTAGTGATTTCTTACTTATCACATTTCCCCACGTCACTTGTCTGTCAATGTCCTCTATCCTGTTCTTAATAATTGTCCAAAAACCTTTTACATTTCTTTCTCTCTCATGCCACATATCCCCCATCCCTATTTTGACCAGTGTTCTCTCCAGCACTGCCCACCAGCTGTTCTTAGATGTTGAATTCTTCTCATGTTCTAGACAGATCTTTAATGTATTATCATCATCGTTTTTTATACAGCTATACCAATATTTTAAACATCTTTCTATAACTACCCCCACTCCTGCAAGGTCTTCCAAGTTCCACTCTAGCTACTCCATTTGGCGTTGTCTTATTCAAACCCAGTATCTCTTTACAGAACTGTGCATATGTATGTTCAACATGATTTCTTATCTCATTGGCCCCCCACAACTCCACACCATATGTCATTTTTTATTCTACTATTGCTTCATAGATTCTTTCATGCCACCTTACTGACATATTTGATAATTTATATTTACAGCTCCTTACCCCAGACATCACTGTCTTCCCTTTCACGCTTATATTTCTCCCATGTGCTCTATGGGAATGTATAAACAATATAAGGAGAGCAACAATAAAAGTACAAAGTTGCTACAAGTCTCGGAACTCACAGAAAGCAAGAGACTGGCAGATGGGGACTGGCAGGTTCACATCAAACTATAGTGTAAATAAAAGAAGGAAAGAACAAACTACAAAAGTCTAAGTTTTAGTTTTCTCCATTTTGCATAATTTACATTTCAAAAGTGATGGCAACATATTCAGGGATGGAAAGTCAAAGTTAAGAGAAGCAAAATGTTCCAGGTAAATAGGAGCTGTAAATTGGCCATTTAAGTGTCACAGTTTACAGTTTGTATCCTGCTGAACAGTATATATAGTAAAACCTCATATTATACCCTTCAAGGGATGGTGGCCTAAATATATAGTAATTGATACAGTATTACATATGGGATATAATTTGTTATGTATGAACAAGCAATTTTGACACCATTTAATTGGAAGTATAGTAAATAAATGTTATTTCTGTAGATTTAAGTACAGTGCAGTGTAGTTTTAAGTTCAATTTTAATAAATTTAAGGTAACAAAGTCATACCTGTAAGGCCAATGGTTAATATTCTTAAGGTCATCAAAATATGGGCCATACTAATAACAGACATTATCTCCAGGCTCAATCAGAGATGCATACATTCTAAAATGTGATGTTTGATGTTTGTCCAGGCATCAGCGATGTCATGTGTTAGACCTGGAAGTGGCAGCCATGTTGCCTCATTCTACGATCCGATATCTCCAGGCAGCTCACGGCGTTCCAGTCAGCTGAGTAATGTAGGTGGCATTGGTCACAATCCATCTCAGCTACTGTCTCCAGGAATGAGCAACCACCTTCAACGACTCCATTCGAGAGCACTGAATGGTCAGCAAGACTCGATTTACTGTACATCCAACCTCGTGTTGCAGGTAGGGAAAGCATATGCATGCATGCACAAACACATTGCATGTATACATATATACACACATCCACACATACCATGTACAGATCCTTTTCTAAAATTGTTTCTTGGGGTGCTGGACTTGTATTTTTAAGTGAAATATCTATATTGAATTTTTACTATTTTTCAAGAAAATGTGCGCATATTATATTGACATAATTATTGAATTGAAATTACTTTTTGAGTATTCTTAATTGAATGAATAACAATAACAAGGAAAGTAAAGGACTTACATATATACTGACTAATATTACTTGTTACTTGTATAATAAATTGCCAGAGAAAATAAAAGTTATACAAGTGACAAATAGATTTAAAAGAGAGTTAAAGAAGTTCTGTATAAATGGTAGTTTTTATACACCTGAGGAATACTTAAGCAGTTAAATAAAATATTAAATTAGTGTTGATTTTTATACAGATTTGGTGTAAAAGGAAATACAGAAGGTTTAGGCAATCAGTGCAACTTATATTATTAAAACTTTTACCTTTTAGCATCAGTTAATTTTTAATTATCAAATTGTAATAATAAATTTTATTTTACTGTATGTATTTTTAAAATGTACTATTGTATTAGACTTTATATTAATTTGTAACATTTTCAAATATATTGTAATTCTTAGCACAAAAGTGAATCGAGAAGATATTGACACACTGCTTCACTCACAAGGTTTTTTCACAGGACATGTTTCAAGAGCTTTTGCTCTTATCATCAGCTGGAAGTCGACTCAAGTTCCAGCTGATGATAAAACCAAAAGCTCTTGAAACATGTCCTGTGAAAAAACCGTGTGAGTGAAGCAGTGTGTCAATATCTTCTAAATTCACTTTTGTGCTAAGTTGTGCTTCACTGTCTCTACGCTTCTTTCAAGTTTATACTTTGACTGTAATTTTTATTTATATTTTTGAAAATTAATGTACATAAACTGTATTTTTGACGATGCCATGAGTCTGGTAGACTTCTATGGCAGATAAATAAATAAAAAAATAAATAAATTTTGTCTACAGACACAGAACATGTCGTTACTGCAGCAGAGAAGACAACAGCAGCAACAAAATGTAGGCTCTGGTTGGTCACAGAATGCTGCTGGCTCTGGTGATACTCGGCGCATGTCAGAACCTTGTCGGAGTGCAGATCGAGTTGGTACTCCTCCTCCACCAAGGCCACATAGTGTGGTGCTGCCCCCAATTGTACGTCCTCAGGATCACCATCCTAACCAAGAAGTGGTCTTGGATGAAGTTGCAGAGGGAGAGATGGTGGAAAACAAACTGGTCATTCCAGATGAGATGCTCCACTACCTCAGTCAGGTGAGTTCACAAGTTCATGTTTATTAAAAGTTCTTTTGCTTAGCAAAATAGCAAAAATATTCAGTCATAATATAAATATGAGCTCTGTTCAATTTATGTCTCCTCTACAATTGATACACCACTCCTAACGTTGTTTGAACCACGGATCTCTATCTATCAAAAACCTTAGCCTATATACTAACTAACACTAACTAACTAACTAACTATACGGCTAGTGTGGAGAAATAATTAATTCCCATCAATTAACTAAAATAATAAGAGTTAAATGATGAAGCCTGGGACTTAAGTACTTACGATAGTAAGATGCCACAGTGTATCGCAGATGCGAAAGCCCCTAGTGGTCTACTGGGGAAATATACGAGTCAACTGGAAAATTTAGTGTCAGGACAGCACGTTGGCCATGGTAGCTAAAAGGTTAAGAGCGACTGGACGGAAACCAGGAGATCCGTGGTTCAAATCCCGGCCATGGCATTGAATTTTTCATGTTGACTGTATCTATCTAATTTAGTATTAATCTGGCTCATTCTTTTTGAGTTATTCTGTTCACAGACATACATACTTTATTTTTAAAACTGCCTTTACTTTTTTTATTTGTGAAGCCTCAAAACAGTTATTTCTGGCAAAATCTTGATATCAACATTTTTAGTGGGATGCAGTACTTCCTTTACCTGCTTGGTATATGGTTGAGAAAGTATTGGGTGTCTCAAATGATTCTCCACAGTGAGAGGAATGGGCTAACACAGTTGGTCTCATCAGTTAGGTTGGCAATGGTCAATATATTGACTTCACTTCACAAGCACAACAACACAATATTAAATTCACTTTACAAATGCACCCTTCTCACTAGGGTATTCAAGTCTAACGAGGAAGAAAGGATGGTCTCTACCTGCTTGAAGGTCCTTCTCTGTATTTTCACTACCAACTTAACCACAGTCATATGCATCTGAGTACACTGCAGAGACTCATTTGAGACATCCATTATAAACCACCCCAAATTCATATTTTGAACTCTTTATGTACAGCTTCTCACATTTAATCAATCTGCACAAATGTTTAGACACTTAATGCTTTTGATACGAGTGATGACCCCCAAAAACCAGCCCTGATCCATGCAACGTAAGACAGCAAGTTTTAAACAACTGAATAAATATTGAATATTATATGCTACTGGTATTTTTGTTTTTAGGTTGCAGACACAGGTAAAGATGACAATGTAAACAAAACACCATCAAGCAACAATGGCAATTTCCCACAACAGCAGCAACAGTTTCCCCAGGGTTGTTATGGAAATTATCCTGGTCGTCAAGCTCCAGTAGCAAGTAATATGTGTCAGGATGGCAACACTGCATCTATGGGATATAATCAGACAGTTGGTAACAATTACAGTGCACCATACTGTCAACCTGTGGCAGTGAATAACATGCAGCCTAGTGCAAATTATAATCCCATGATGAACAATCAGCAGTGTCAACCTGTCACTTGTCCCCCAGTTGCTGAATATCCTGGAGCTGTGCAATGTCAGCCAGCACCGCCATGCCAGTCTATGCCTAGTCCTGCGCAGGCCAATGTTGCCGGCTTTACAGGACCAGCGACACCTATGACACAGTGTCACTCTATGCCCAGTCCTGCACAAGGGAATGTTGGATTCCACGGCCCCACAAGTCCAGCAAGCTGCTATGGAGGTGGCACAGCAAACCAGCAGCTGAGTCAACAACCAATGATGAGTCCAGCCGCAGGGGCACCTGCCCCACAGCAACCAGGAAACTGCTGGCCACAGAACATGCAGATGATGCAGGCTGCGCAAATGAGCAGGGGAAGTACTGGCTACAACAACACAGCCTATCCTGGACATGGTCCCAGCATGTTGCCACAACAACCACAGCAACAGGTAAAAGTGGCTTTCTTATTGGTACTGCATATATTGGTAAATATACTATGAAACATATAGCTTCATTTTCCAAACCATTTTAGTTTACAACATTTAAATTTAAACTTGTTACGGAGACAACTATATTTTAATAGTACAGTAAAATCTCGTTAACCCTGACCTCTTTAACCTGGACAAGTTTTAAAAGAAAACAATTTATGTTGCTTAGTGTAGATTTATTGTTTTACAGACGATAATTTGCTATTACCAGTAGATATGTTACTTGAATTTTCTTGCCAGTGGACAAATTCATTGCACTCACCACACCTGCTTGGGACCAGGTTGAAAGAGAAACGTTGATAAAGTCATAGAAAAGTGGATGGCTATTCTGATGTTGATGAAGAAGACATTGACAATGATGGAGGCTGTAAACCGATTACAGGAAGGCATTATTGCATAATACATTATTCATAATGTGTTACTGAAAATGAAAATGAAGAGTATTCAGATTCAGACAATGTTGATGGACCAGCTATGGTTATGACCCACACACAAGCAGTAGCAAACATAGACAAATTGATGCTTTATTTTGAGAGTCAAGCCGAAACATTGCCATATTGCGAGATCATGTTGCTTGCAAGCAATACACTAAACTGAGGCAACTGAAGCTCGCTGTCTTTTTTACTACCAACTAGTTTGTAGTACAGTACAAATACATAGACTATTACAGTGCATACAGTGTATGTGCTTTTAAGTGAAAGTGTGTTGTTAGTAATTTCTAAAGATATCTTGGTGATGTACATGTTTTTTGGTTTTTTTTTTTATTGTTTTTCTGTGATTCTCTGGATAACCTGGATTTGCATTAACTCAGATTGGCCCTAGTCCTAGTTGATCCAGTAAACAAGATTCTACTGTACGAGGGTCTTTCAATAAATAATCGAACTAATTTAATTGTAAATCCTTTCATGGAAGTGTTGAAAACAGTGTTGTTGTATAAATTAAATTAATTTGGAGTCGATTAATAACACAAAACAACACTCACTTTTAAATTTTCCCGGAACCGGTTTCTGAGGCCTTCCCTCTATCTTCAGCCGGATTTGTTCAGTAAGTTCCTCGAACCGCCACCAGAGGAGACCGATGACAAAATATTGCCAGCTACACCAATGAGAACAAGTCGATGTCCGGCTGAAGATAGAGGGAAGGCCTCAGAAACCGGTTCCGGGAAAATTTAAAAGTGAGTGTTGTTTTGTGTTATTAATCGACTCCAAATTAATTTAATTTAATTGTATTTAATTAAACCGCCCTGGAGCGCCATGGCTGTTAGTGGTGGAAAAGTGAATCCTTCCTCTAGCAGTGCTGTGAGTGCCAGTCATGCAGAGTCAATCAGTTGGGAGTTAGAGCCCGATACGTGAGGTTATGTTTACTGCACCTGCCATGAAACTGAAATTGCAGCAATGCGCATCAATAAAGTTTTGTGTTCTGTTAGACATAACTCCTAGAGAAACCTTTGAAATGGTGCAGCAAGCATACCAAGCTTTAGGCAAAACACAAGTTTCTGAGTGGTATAAATGTTTCAAAGGGGATCATGAAGACCTTCAAGATTCTCCGCACCCTGGAAGACCCATAACAGCAAAAACGGAAGTCAACATTAACAAAATTGACGCAATTGTGCGAGAAGATCATTGCATAACAATTTCAAAAGTCACATATAATGCATTTCTCTGTTGGAACTGTAGACGACAATTTGCAATGATCTTGGCTATTGAAAAGTTGCAGTGAAATGGGTACCACACGTGCTGAAGGACGAACAGAAGGCTCACCGTGTCATGACGTGTCAAGAATGGCTCGGAAGGTTACAACGGGAGCCAGACTTTCTGAATAGGGTCATCACTTGTGACGAGAGTTGGTTCCACCATTACAACCCGTTAAGAAAACAGGAGAGTTTGCGGTGGAAACATTCATCGAGCCCTAGGCCTAAGAAAGCAAAAGTTAAAAAAAGTGCAGGAAAGTTCGTGCATCTCGTATTCTTTGACAAACAGGGCATTCTGTATGATCATGTTGTAACTAATCAATGCACAGTAACTGCAGCTTACTACTGTTACGTACTGAAGGGGCCACTGAAGAAAAAATCGCCGAAAAGTGACCAGATCTCGCAAGGAGAGGATGGAGTTTGCATCAGGATAATGCCCCTGCTCATCGAGGTCGTGCAACTCAAAGATGTCATCATAGAAATGGGCATTGAGATCATGCCTCATCCACCTTATTTTCTGGATCTCGCACCGTGTGATTTTCAACTCTTCCCTAACGTGAAACAGCAGCTTCGTGGTTGTAAATTTCAAAGTGATAAAGAGTTGAACAATGTTATCATGGGTATCCTGAACAGACTGTCCAAAAATGGGTTCAATGAGTGTGTCGAACAATGGGTAAATCGTTGAAATAATTGTATTTCATCAGAGGGAGAATACTTTGAAAGTGTATAGGTAAATGTTAGTGAAATAAAGCCACTATGTGTTAATTAAAAAATTAGTTTGGTTATTTATTGAAGGACCCTTTTATATAGTGATGAAGTATAGCAAGTGTGTCACTGGGGAATGAGTAACATTTGAAAATACAAGACAAAGTGAAATATTTTGTACTTCTGAGATTCTTTAAAAAAACAATAGATTTTATTTTATATTTGTGCCTGGATTGGCATGCCCATTAGAAAAGATTGTTTTAATTTTTATTATTTTATGTAGCCAAGTCAATTTATTAAAGATGTCTCCTGATCCACATTAGGAATCTAGTTTGATAATGATGATGCCGGCAAGCATTAATATTTAAGTCCTCTGGCATCGTCTCGGATTGTTTTTGTTTATAATTCCACTCGACTAGCGTAACTTTATATAACAGGCAAAACATTACAGACAAATAATTACTATGCAAAAAACAGACTGCTTTAAAAAACACAGTTTATTACAAATAACGTGTTTGCATTATTTGTTTGAATTTATCAATACTTGTGTCATTTTATGAAGTGCAGTAGTATATGAGATTTCAAATCCACACAGAGGAATCCAACTTTTTAACATTGAAGTAGTGCTTCAGTCTCCTCTATCTCTCTTGTGTCCAACATAATGTATAATGAAACTCGTATTTCTGCAAATATATACAAATATAACAAGTTGTAACTTAAAACTTCACTTATCTTATAAGAAATAATGATACTTTCCTTATAAACTGTCTGGGATCGCGATTTCCTGTAAAACTTTTACACATCCTCAGCCGGAAACAAAGCTGTCACCATTGTTACAAACGCTAGATGTTAATATGTTCTTCTTAGTACTATCAAAATCTGAAAATAAAACAAATTTAAAAACAGAATCAACTGCCGGTATTTCAAAATTCATTACACAATGTTTGTTTTTTAAAATAAATATCCTTTCCAAAACCATTAAATCTATCGGACCATTTAATTGTTTTAATAATTTAACTTCTGTATTTATTTCATGGTTAAATGACCAAAAATGATCTGCTACAGCTGATTTATCAGTGTGTTTATACTTAATGTTATGAAAATGTTCTTTCGTTCTGGTTTCTAAATTACATTTTGTCTTTCCAATATAAACTTTATCACAATCAAAATAATTAAATTGATAAATACCAGATTTTTTATTATTAGGAATTTTATCCTTTTTAGAGAAATGCAATAAATTTTTAATACTATATTTATTTTGAGGAACTAAAGTTATACCAAACTCTTTAAAAATTTTAATATAGTGTTAAAAATTTATTGCATTTCTCTAAAAAAGATAAAATTCCTTCCTAATAATTAAAAATCTGGTATTTATCAGTTTAATTGTTTTGATTGTGATAAAGTTTATATTGGAAAGACAAAACGTAATTTAGAAACCAGAACGAAAGAACATTTTCATAACATTAAGTATAAACAAACTGATAAATCGGCTGTAGCAAATCATTTTTGGTCATTTAACCATGAAATAAACCCAGAAATTAAATTATTAAAACAATTAAATGGTCCGATAGATTTAATGGTTGGGGAAAAGATATTTATTTTAAAAAACAGACATCGCGTAATGAATTTTGAAATAACGGTAGTCAATTCTGTTTTTAATTTTGTTTTATTTTCAGATTTTGGTAGTACTAACATGCGTTTGTAACAATGGCGAGAGCTTTGTTGTTTCCGGCTGAGGATGTGGAAGAATTTCCATGAAATTGCGATCCCGGACAATTTATAAGAAAAGTGTCATCATTTCTTATAAGATAAGTGAAGTTTTAAGTTGCAAATTGTTATATTTGTATATACCTATCTGTTTGCTTCACTGTTAATAGTTTCATATTTTATGTATTTATTTCTGCAAATGTTTATCTTATCATTAGTTCACAAGTTAGAACGAGGCATTATTCAAACTATTTTCTCTTGCAAAAAGGCAAGATTTGCTGATTAGCAGCTATATCATTCATTTAAATTTAGTAGTACCATGTTCCAAATAAATTGTTCTTTATGTTATTTGGAAATTTTTCTTTCAATTCGTTTAAATATTTACATTGCCAATGTTACATTTTAATGTTTTTGTTAAACAGCCGCAGGTGCCATATGGTGGCGGATGTTATCACCAGCAGCAGCAGCAGCAGCAACAGCAGATGATGTCATGTGCCAACTGTAGTCATCACCATCATCATCATCATCACCATCCACAACAGCCGCAGCAACCACAGCCATATCAACCACAAGCTGGAAGTTGTGGTGCAAGTTGGAACAGCTACAATCAGCAGATGGCAGCACCAACAGCTTACAATCAGCAGAGACCTCAGCAGTATGTTGGGTCATCACCATGTCCATCTGTTCATTCTCAACATACACTACCCCCACCACCACCACCCCCACCGCTACCACCATGTAACAATCTGGGGCCTGTTGCCCCAACAAACCAACAGAGCAGGCCTGGTTCGAACAGTAACATGGGGACTTACCCCGCAAACGTGTCAGAGATTCAGTGCCGTGATATAAGTCAGTCATCGCCGAACAATGTTGGAATAGTTTCAACAAATAATAATGTAGTGAGAGGCATGCGACAAGATGCATATCAACGGACGCTTGAATATGTACAACAATGTCAGACGTGGACTGGAGGCAGTGATACAGTGTCGAGTAGCACACACCCTCCAGGGTCACTCCCTGAAAACACTGCAAAAGGACCAGTACAGAGTTCTACGTCCAACATGGTGATCAATGATATGACGTCGTCACTAACGTCCTTGTTGGAGGAAAACAGGTACCTCCAGATGATACAGTGAATCTTGCCACAGAAAATACTAAGTTACTTCTCTCGCAGATAGTCAACATTCTGGTACAGTACTTAAATACTTAACAGTCAAGAATCTGGCAGCATATCACTGTCTCACTCTACAAGGCCAGGTACCCAAAATGTTTAACAACATGGAGGGGATGCACATATTTATTCCCTTATTTATTTATGTATTTATTTTACTGTTTCTTATCTTGAAAGCTTTATTTGAATGTTACACAATTTACAATAATCATATAGATTTGAAACTTTTCTATAAACTCTGGCTACTTTTACTACAGTCCGGCCGTTGTATCTCCGGCTCTAACGTTTTGCAATTGCAAGAGGTGGAGGGGGAAAGTTAATAGTACCAACATACAGTAATGAGAAATTGAAAACATATCCTCTAAATTATCTTTAGAATGAAAATATAGGACTATATTAGCTTTAAAACACTGAAATATAACTTACAATTTCATTATCATGCAAGATATTTATTACAACACTACTCTATTCAAATATTTCATTCACATCTTTCACACACACTAACTGCATCTGTTGGTAGTACTGGGAGTCTCTACATCCGGTGTTGTGGTCAGGAAGTTAAAACTGTCTGCTAGCGCCAATCAGCATTGTCGCTGCTACGTGTGGCTCCTGAACCCAACACTGTGTTGCCAGGTTAAATTTGTTTGATCCACGTGGCTTTAGCTGCTTGCGCTGGTGAACTTTCTTTGGTATATTTTGTGTGCGTGAATTTCGATTTTTACTGTTTGTATGTCCTATTATCGCTATTATAATAATATGGCTACTGGTTTGTGAAATATGCACATGCGTGAAATATTTAAAATATGCATTGTTCCTCTGTTTGAAATTCCCACTAAAGAACTGGCAACAACCTACTTCCCCCTCTCGAGAAATGTCAGAGTCGGAGATAGAGCGGCCGAACTGTATATTATTTCATTGCTACAGATCTCTGCTATGTAGGGGCGCTGATGACCCAGTAGTTGAGCGCCCTTAAACACCATCATCATCATCATCTGCTATGTAGCATGGTCTTGTGCTCTTGAAAACTTTCAAACCTGTGATGTATAAGTTCAAGGAAGCCATAGTATATTAATATTTATATGTATAAAATAGGTATAACACTACCATTTGTCACCTTCCACAAAAATGGCGAGTGTCAGTTCTGTTAGTTTTCTGAAACATTTACCAAAATGGCAAGAGATAGCAGCAGAGATTGGAAACTCAAATGAAAGAGTTACCTAACATCATCACATAGCCCAAGCCCAAGTTATAACTTTGAAAATGTATTGAGATCATAAGAAAATACATCTCCGAGCAATGCTCAGTGTGGGCTGCTGGATGTTCGAGCCCAACTTGGGCTTGGGGTTCACTGTGCTAAGCTAAATATCAACTCATTTAACAGTTTCCTGTTAGTGTGCCATCTAACTTAATATAATAACTGATTTGATTTAGATAAGTGAACAAATATTCTATTATGTAACCATGACATTCATTCATAAGCCAAGAAACATATTAGTAACTTCCACAGGAATATGAAAATAAAATTTCATTTTGAAATTTTTATTTTCTTTGTAACAAAGAGTTTATTGAGAAGTTTTGAAATAAGTAACAATAACTGTTTGTGACATTTTATATTATTCTGTAAAACAGTGACACTGACTGTCAGGTTCTTTTGTTCCATGTTTTAAATCAATCTGTGGTTATACTCAGGTGTTATTTGTAAAGGAACACCATCATTTGGAGTAGCTTGGTACAAATTTACAAGGTATTTTTACAGATGTATTGTGTCTTTATCTGATTATGAGCATAATGAAAGAAAAGATGTAACTAATAGCTGATTCTGCTTCTTTACACTTGCCCACATCCAGATATTCATGTTTCGTTTTGTTTGTTTGTAATGGGAACTTTTTCATAAAATGAAAAACAAAAGAACTTTAAAACAAAAAGAAAAATAAGCAAAAGCTCAATACTAACATCAATAGAATTCCAAAGTTTAACAAAAACCTTGCAAGCAAATATAAACTGGCAGTTTGGGAAAATATTTAAACTTCGAAGAAAGAATACTGAATATTCAACTTTTAAGTCCCACATGGTGATATCTTAATGCTGGTTCACAATAACTTGAGAATGTAAACAGAAACAGGTATACAACATTTTGTCTCACAATACTCTCATGCCCAATTTCACCAACAGATATTAAAATCAACATTAACAAATGTAACGTAACAACTGTAACTTGCATTTCACCAAACTCTTTTCTCAAAATGTTAATAAACACGTGTTAACGCCAAGACACATGTAAATATTACAGCTATAGAAGGCTATGGATGAGTCGTATTATTTTCTGAACGTACTGCGATGTGCTTTTGTTTTCATTTTCATCTGCACACAGCTGAAAAACTGGCGGGTAAACAAAATCATAAACAAAAGCAGTGAGACAAATTTCTCATCGATGGAGAAAGAATTGTTAATTGAATTGCTGACGAAGTATAAGGATATCGTGAAAAATAAGAGGATGGATGCAGTGAATGTAAATGAGAAAGATGCCACGTGGAAAAAAATTGGAAACAAATTTAATTTAAATGCATGTGTCACTACTAGAAGCATGAAACAACTTTGTCAGGATTACGTAAATTTAAACCGAGGAGCGAAGAAAAACAAGTGACGAGTGCCTTGAACGTTTCAAGACGGCAGGTGGACAGTGTATTATCCGCATAATTCAGTGAATTATAAAATTGCAAAGTTATTAATACTTGAAGCAAAGGCGAGATCAGCATATTCCTTTCGATGTATGTTCTAACCTCTCTTGTACTTCCGCAGTAACCTTCATAGCAACTTGTTTCGACAGTCTAACCTGTGTAGAAAATTTTCTTCTGATAGCTCCTCAAAGTAATTTCTCCTCATAGGCCGTATTCTATTATGAATACCAATTACATGGTCTTAAATATAGCAAATGGATAACAACAGCTGAGTTCACACCCGCCATCTTGACTATTTACAATTGTTCAGAACTTAACAACAGAAATTTGGCTTGTTAGTTTAACAAGAGATTTAACACGAGTGTTAAGCTAACACTTGTTGGTGAAATGTGATTTTTGTTATAAGTATTGCTAAATGTATGTTAAGTCATAACATGTGTTGGTGAAATTGGGCATCAGAATGCACACAATTGCAAATGGAAAGTTGAACAGACCAGTTATATTTTTCCACCTGCTTTCAAGTCAGTCAACATCATACAGATAAGCTAACTTCAAAATTCAATAGAGTGAACACTTTCTAAATGTGAATCTATTAGCTTTCGATTTGTCTAGTCATACCAAGTTTTATTGCTTTATTAATGAAAACATTAAAGTTATTTGCTGTTCTTTTTTAATATCTATTGGTTTTTCCTATCATTGTTTAATTGAGGCAATTACCAATTTTGAGTTGCCAATAAACAAACTGCAGATGACACTTTCATATTCTAATTTATTGCAACTTATTACAGTGTTTGAACACAATTAAGGCATGTCATTTGTAATACATACTCTCTCTTAAAATTAAACAATTAGAAATAATAAAATAATGGAGAGATCAAATTAAATATACAAGCTAGTCATAAATTGCTTAATGGTATAGAATTTAAAAATAAATATAATATGCTAAAATCAGTAATAAAGCCTAGTTATTTTTACAGTGATACATAAATTCTTTGATGGTATAAAATACATTATCTATTAGATGGGCTTTTAAATGTGTTTTAAATGCATTTAAATTATTACAGGTTCTAATTGAAGCGGGAAGTACATTATAGAATTTTATTCCTGTATAACTAGGCATCTTTTCATTTAAGTGCATTCTGTGTCCTGGAATAGCGAGATTATTTTTGCCCCTTGTATCATAGCTATAGATATCTGAGTTTGTTTCCATTGGAAACTTATGATTAACCAAGTGAAGAATAGATCTACAAATAAATAAGCTTGGGAGTGTGAGTATCTTTGTTTGCCGAAAGGTATTTTTGCAAGAATCTGTATGTTTTAAATTCCCTATATATCTAATAACACATTTTTGGAGTATGAATAAGAGCCAACGCTTAATGGAACTGAGGAATCAGGACTGACATTTGTTGGAATTTCTTCCAGTTTCATTTTCCCAGTTTGAGGCTCTAGCGTTGCTCCATATCAGAGCTGGCTTGAATAATTTCCACACTTAAGAATCTAATTCTTCAGGCGTAACTCTAGTTTAATACAGTATTGTTAGATGGGTACAGAGGTCTAACAAAAATAAAATTAAACAATACTGCTGTTTATAGTAGTCACATAGTTCACTCATTGGAAATACAAAGTGAAACAGATCGCTCTGACAATAATTTATTATGGAAAATATGTCATTAACATTTTGGATACAAAAATATTTAGATTTGAGTTTGATTTCATCAATTAACGACATCTAAAAGTGGGTCTGTGGAAGTGAGATTAAACAAGATACTCTTAGATAGAGCGTATCAAATCAAACAAGTTGAATGTTGCATGGATTATAACCCAAACACCCAACCACTTGTGCTCTATTATATATTGGTATTTCAGAGTTTTATAAGACCCTAAAACTTCTGAAGAAGGACTTTTGCTGCAAACTTTCTCCTAGAAAGCAACTGGTTGCTTCTCGATTGATAAGATGATCTTGGAGTAACAATGGCAACAATAGGACTTTTGCCGAACATCTGCAGCATATATAGCTCAATTGTAAGCTGAAGAAAGAAATCAAGTTTCCCAAAACATGTCCAATTTTCAAACCGAAATGACCCAAAATTAATGTCAGTAATCACTATCCAAAAAAACATCCAGTCATTATGATATATAAGTTCTGTTTACATTAAACTGCCCTACACTACATCTGTAAAATTACCTTGTCTCTTTGTCCCAGATTATTCTCGTTGATGATGCTCAAGATATTGCAGCCCTCAACTGTTGACTAATTGTGTGAGAAGTAACATAAAATAATTTGATATAAGAACTTTTGTGAGAATTGTACAGAAACATTTAGAAACGAGATATTTTTTACTGCCACAAGGCTTCAGGAAAGCCCAAAGATAGTGAAGCTGAGAAAAAAAAACTCATTTGAAATATCTTACACAAAGTGGTGTGCATTTTGTAAAACTATTTGCATTTTATGTTTTTGTGATTTAGAGGTATAAAAAGAAGTTGATTTTTTAAATCATGTTTTCCAAAACTTTGATATTTTCAAAGTAAATTATTTGATGCCAGAAAACAATATGTAAATACAGCAAGTGCAATTTTTATTTCATATCCATCTCCTCTTTTATATAAACAGAAGAAATATCCCTAAGAAAGTAGAGAGACATTGAGATAAATTGATTAAAGCGAGGTGTTAACATAAAGAAAATGCTCCTTGTTGGTAGCACATGCCACTTTATCTCAATGAAACTCAGTTTTCTTTTCCTTCCTACCTGATGTTTGCTTCAAAGCTGTTTTCTTCTTGAGGTGATACTTTGTTTTCATTTTTGGCTGTCAAATCAGCTTTAAACGATATTGAAGAAAATCTAATGTACTGCATTTGTACGATTTTCTCTTTTTACTCTACAAAGTACTCTTAAAAAGCATATTTTATCTTCTTTATGTTAATTGAGACAAACTTAAATTACACATTTAGGTTAATTGATGGAAAATAATAATTTATTCACACTAGCAGTATATAGGCTAAGGTTTTAGATAGATAGAGTCAACATGAAAAATTCAATGCCACGGTTGGGATTTGAACCACGGATCTCCTGGTTTCCATCCAGTCACTCTTACCCATTGAGCTACCATTGCCAACTTGCGGTCTTGACATTAAATTCTCCAATTGACTCATGTATTTCCCCGGTAAACCACTAGCGGCTCTCACATCTGACATACAATGTTTGTGGCGACTTACTATTGTAAGTACTTGAGTCCCAGGCTTCATCATTTAACTCTTATTATTTTAGTTAATTAAAGTAAATTAATAATTTAATATTATTATTAACCATTATATACCAAGCATGCTTACATTTCCACACATTATACATCTTCCTCTTATCAAAAGTAGTTGTGCAGAATCTTTGAATAAGAAAAGGAAAAAAAAGTTTTATAATTTTCTTATTCAAAGATTCTACCCAACTACCTTTGATAAGTCTACATCAAAATCAAAACAAACACATAGAGGAATACCCCAAGGATCTGTGTCAAGTACTACTTTATTTAATATTATGATAAATGACTTACCACAAAAACTAAACAAAATAGAGAATGTTAAATGTGCCATGTATGCAGATGACATAGTAATCTGGACATCAGTTAGTAACACAGAACTGAATAAGCTACCACAACAGATGAACAAGGCATTGGAAGAACTATATAACTGTTGTTCAGATAACGAAATGACTTTAACTTATCCAAAACAAAATACCAAGTATTTTCACTTTGCCACACAAAACTGTTTATCAAAATAACACTAAATGGTGAGCAAATAACAGAAACAGAAAATTATAAATAACTAGGCATAACACTCGATTCTAAATTATCTTGGAAAACCCACATTAATGAAACCATAGAAACCACTCAGAGATTAACAACACTCAAAAGACTAGCTGGCAGCAAATGGGGGTCCTCTGTCAATACACTCAACACCACCTATAAAAGTTACATCAAACCAGCACTCCTCTATGGAAGCGAGGTGATACAGCAAGTCAAAGCAAATTAGCACAACTTGAAACATTACCGAACCAAGCACTCAGACTAATAATCTTTATTGTCTGTAAACTTGTGAGTTACAAGCATTAGACATTGTCACATTCTAAAGTATGTACATGAGAATTCAGCTTTGTTTGAGGAGTTTCCATTTACATTAACCTTAACAATTATTGTGTTACATAATTAGTACAACTACTGCATACAGAGCTATTTTAGCTAATATTTACATATTTTTTACAATATTTACATATTCCTAGTACTAGTGAGGATATAATAACTACATCAGTATAGAATAATAATAATATAGTACAATTCTAATTCCCTTAAACTTTACAGAGATTTATATATAAGAAATAGGTATAATAATTACAACAAGAATATAAGACAGTTATATAATGGGAACAGTCAAATCAATACCAATTACTGCAATGCAAATTGCTACAAATAACTTGCCAATTAAATATGAAATGGAAAAACAGAATCTCCTTCTAAATGAAAAACTACAAAGGCTCCCCTTTAATACTCACTGGAAGAACTACAAAAGCAGAGAAAGGACCTTAAAAACACAAGAAGGATTTATGCAGAAAGCCTATAGCCTACAGAGAAAATACAACCTTGAGGACACAAACAAAATTGAACATCTTCCACTTCCAATCTGCCCTCTATCACAACCTAAAATAAATAGCAGAGTAAACCTTCTGCAAAATATAGAGTCAAAAAGAGATGTAAGTGCAGAAACACTTAAAATGCTAGCTCTATAAACAATTGAAACTTATTATCCACAAGACTCATGGCTACACATATACACAGCTGGCTCCCTATTTGACAAAGAAAGTAATGCTGGAGCAGGAATACATAGTAAAATATTCAATTTTTACATCTGTTTGGTCACACTAACAACCCACTATGATGGAGAATTAGAAGCAATCAACACCTCGCTGAAACAACTCTTCAACCATGTGAACTCTTTCTCTAAAGCAGTGATTCTAAGCAATTCTAAATCAGCACTTCAAGCCCTATCCTCACTGTACCCTAACAACAATAGAATACTTGAAATTTACAGTTCATTACGAGTGCTACAAGGTCTAAAAAAAGAAACACACTTCCAGTGGATTCCATCCCACTGTGGAATTACAGGCAATGAAATAGCAGATTCCTTGGCAAAAAAAGGAACACAAATAAAACAAAGCTGCCAACAAAAACTTCATTCCACACATTAAAACTACATATAAACAATAGAATAAACTTATTCTGGAAAGAAGAATGCAAAGAAAAAAGTACCAACAAGCAATGGAAAATTCTACATGGAAGTAAAAATCCTATCCCAGACTACCCAAGAAGCAGTACTGTTGCCATCTTCCGACTGATTAATGGCCACGACTGTTTGGCCGCTCATCTATACAGGATTAATATTTTTGAATCCCCGACCTGCACACAGTGTATGGACCCGAACTCATTGATGGACGGAGATCATCTGCTCCAGTGTAGTGCCCTGACAAAAGCAGATGGAGAACTGACAGCACAACTAGTCACACGTTATTGGGAGGCCATAAGGAAAATGGAAATTCTCCAACTCCATGAGCATTAGCAACCAACCAACCAACCAACATCTTCCTCAGATCTGTATCTGGTCCAGATGCCATCGTCTTATGGCAAGAACTATCTGAATCTGACAGATCTTCATATGATGAAGCAGTACAACCATCTACATCCAAGGATACTGCTTATATTCCAGAAGAAGAAGCAGAAGTGGAGAAGCCACACTTCATTACACAAGTGGACCTCAACGATCTGGTATGAGATTTATATCTATGCAAGCAGTTAGCCAAAGTTCTCGGATCTCTTCAACAATGGAAGCTGTTCGATAAAGATACTAGAGTTACAGTGTTCAGGATCAGAAATAGCGTATAAGAGTCAAATGGAGAATTTAATGTCATGATGGCAAGTTGGCCATGGTAGCTCAATGAGTTAGAGCAGCTTGACGGAAACCAGGAGATCCATGGTTCAAATCCTGGTCATGGCATTGAATTTTTCATGTTGACTCAATCTATCAAAAACCTTAGCCTATATATGGCTAGTATGAGGAAATTATTAATTTCCATCAATTAATTAAAATAATAAGAGTTAAATGATGAAGCCTGGGACTCAAGTACTTAGGATAGTAAGTCACCACAAATGGTGTCTCTCAAATGCGAAAGCCCCTAGTGGTTTACCGGGAAAATATACGAGTCAAATGGAGAATTTAGTGTCAGGATGGCACGTTGGCCATGGTAGCTCAATGGGTTAGAGCAACTGGATGGAAACCAGGAGATCCGTGGTTCAAATCCCAGTCATGGCATTGAATTTTTCATGTTGACTCTATCAAAAACCTTAGCCTATACATGGCTAGTATGAGGAAATTATTAATTTCCATCAATTAACTAAAATAATAAGAGTTAAATGATGAAGCCTGGGACTCAAGTACTTAGGATAGTAAGTCGCCACAAATGGTGTATCTCAAATGAGAGAGCCCCTAGTGGTTTACCGGGGAAATATACGAGTCAAATGGAGAATTTAGTGTCAGGACGGCACGTTGACCATGGTAGCTCAATGGGTTAGAGCGACTGGACAGAAACCAGGAGATCCGTGGTTCAAATCCCGGCCATGGCATTGAATTTTTCATGTTGACTCAGTCTATAAAATTACACACTTATACATTTCATTGTAGGTATACAAACAATAAGTAACTTATCCAATAATTTAAGTTAATTGTTGGAAATTAATCATTTCTTCACACTAGCCATATATAGGCCAAGGGTTTGGATAGATAGCTATATATGGCTAGTGTGAAGAAATGATTAATTTCCAACAATTAACTAAAATAATAAGAGTTTAATGGTGAAGCTTGGGATTCAAGTACTTACAAAAGTAAGTCGCCATAAATGGTGTATCTTGAATACGAGAGCCCCTAGTGGTTTACGAGGAAAACATGAGTCAATTGGAGAATTTAATGTCAGGACGGCACGTTGGCCATGGTAGCTCAATGGGTAAGAGTGACTAGACGGAAACCAGGAGATCTGTGCTTCAAATCCCAGCCATGGCGTTGAATTTTTCAAGTTGACTCTATCTATCCAAAAACTTATCCAATCTTCGTCAATACACGGCTAGTGTAGAAGAACAATTAATTTCCAATAATAATAATAATAATAATAATAATAATAATAATAATAATAATAATAATAATAATAATAATAATAATAATAATAATAATAATAATAATAATAATAATAATAATAATAATAATAATAATAATAATAATAATAATAATAATAATAATAATAATAATAATAATAATAATAATAATAATAATAATAATAATAATAATAATAATAATAATAATAATAATAATAATAATAATAATAATAATAATAATAATAATAATAATAATAATAATAATAATAATAATAATAATAATAATAATAATAATAATAATAATAATAATAATAATAATAATAATAATAATAATAATAATAATAATAATAATAATAATAATTTATTCACCATTCAGTAATTACAAATAATTACAATAGGCTTCGTCACAAGTGATAGCTACCTTAAATCTAGTAAAAACACTATATATAACTATATTTCAAAAGCATAAAATAACCATGTTTTATATGTCTTGCTTACATTTGTCTATAAACTCTTGTAAGTTATAAAAGGGGTTTTCAGTTAACCATTTGTACAGTTTCTCCTTAAACATTTGAGTAGGTAATTTGTGTATTCTTACAGGAAGTGCCACTTATTTTATAATACTGAGAGATCTTCTGAAGCCTATGGAAGGACATATCCAGTTTTTTCATGTTGCGTGTATTTTATGTATTTTTTCCATTTTTTATGTTATAGTTCAAGCCTGAAAATTAAGTCACTACAACATAGTAAGTCGCCAGAAAGGGTGCGTATCTCATTGTAGTATCTCCTAGTGGTTTAAGGGGAAAATATAAATTAGTTGGAGAATATAACCCTTTCACCAATATGGGCATCATATGACATCCAAGTTAAAATGGCCAAACCAATATGGATGTATATAGATGTCCTGCACATACATGCATTTAATGCTTATTTAACACCAATTATTTTAATCTGTTTTACAATAAATTTAAATTAGTTCTATATGAGATGTAAAAGTAACCTTTAAGATTTATTTTTGAAATGTACACCTCAAAACCTGGATAAAAACACCAAGCAGATCTTCAGATTCACAGCAAATAATACTGGTTTCCTTGCAAAATTCTTTTTTGCGACACGCTAGACATTTTCAAAATGGTTGTGACTTTTTTGGTTGTTGGTAGTATCCTTTTAGGAAAGTGTTTTCTCTCAAGTATGAGGGGTGCTGTAGTGATGGATTAGACCTATTACATATACAGCTCTTTCATAACTGTTAACTGCTTCGCCGATGGCTGTTAAAACTCTTCAGGTGCCGGAAACGGATACCCAATAATCAGAATAAGACATTTAAATTGTTAAATGCTGTAAAAATGCATCATAAATATCATTCCGTATCTTCCATATTTATGAAGTTATTTTAACGAAACAAAAACTGATTTAAAACCCATTAAAGGCAGTATACATCTACAGTAACAATAAAGTAGAGACTATATTAATAAATCATTGAAATTTCACTACTTTGTTTCACTGTAGCAAAAGCCATTTCTTGCACCAAACACGCCTAATATTAGAATCATTTTGTTTTGTGTGTATAGGAACGAATGTATGCATAGCTGTGCAAGCAACTTCTCCGGTTCAAGGTTCTAGCTTTTAGTTTATGCTATACCAAGCAATTATCATTGTATATGTTGTGTTACACACACACACTCTTGAAAGAAAAAAATCACTCTGTCAGCATCTGTTATTAGAGTGTGTCACAAAGTTTCTGGTAGCCTTATGCAGCTGTTTTCGCACAGTGTTTTAGTTATTTATTCTCTCTCGGTGTTCAGAGTGATTTCCTATAGCTATCAAGAGCTAAATGAATGGCACATTTGAAATTGTTAAACTTCAATGTTAACCATGGCTTATCCTAGTAATGTAGCAAATAAATTAGCTTGTGTATGATGTGTATGGGCTTCTGATATTACTTTAGAAAATCTGGAAGATTTGTCGTTTGTTGTTTGATCTGATTTGGATATTGAAGCGATTATGAGGGAGGTTTTGAGGATATAGGTAGCAGTGAGGAAGTGAATAACTCGCTTCCTTCAGGTGTCCGTGAAGAATCAGCTTTGTGAAGTGGTCAAAATAGCTCTAACACAAATAGACATATATTCTCACTTTCTTTTCGGGCAGCCAGCCAGGTGAAAAGATGATTAGACAGCAACGTTTCGGGAGTGTACATCTCTCCCATCATCAGGATATTTATAAAATGTTATAACCTCAAATGAAATACTGGATATAACACAACTATAAACAAAGACAAAACACTATCAAAATTCGCATTACTGAACGAAAGACTGTTTTCAGTAAATTAAATGCCAGTCAGAAAATGGCGTGAGTATAGAAAACTGTGTCAAAGAAATGTAACTACTTAACTCGATTATCAAGCTGTATTGATCTTTGCTTCTTAATTCGATGGATTTCCTTTTTAAGGCCGGTTTCCAAGAGGAGCTGAACTGAAATCCAGTATCACGATTAAGGTCACTCCTTTCAGAGCAAATCGCCAAAGCCTCCTTAATTCGCCGCTCCCAGTAACTGTTGCATTTTGCCAAGATGGTCGATTCCGAAATTTGGCTCTATGGTCGTTATCAAAACAATGCTCTGTCAGTACAGGCTTCTCAAGTTGCATTAAACGAATGCTCTGTTCATGTTCGTTTATTCTAGTAGCGATGGTCCTTCCAGTTTGTCCTATATACGGTGCCCACATTCATAGGGAATGCGGTACACTCCCGGAACTTGGAAGTCCAGTTTGTCTTTCACTGGTCTCAACAGATGTTTTATCTTCGGAGGTGGCTTGTGGGTGGCCCTGATGTTGCATTTGGTGAGAATTCTGCTGATTCTGCCAGTTAGATTGCCGGTAAAAGGGATGCAGGCTGTAGCGATAGGCTTATCTGACGCTTGCTGTATTACAGGTTTCCCTTTCCTAGCTTTGGTGATCGAGGCTTCAACGTCGGAGTAGCCGTTTTGACGGAAAGTGAGTCTCAGGTGCTGTAACTCTTGTTTTAAGTGGCTGGGATCAGAGATAGACGAAGCTCTATGGGCCAGTGTATTGAGAACTCCCAGTCGTTGAGACTTATAATGGAAACTGTGAGCGTTCAGATAGAAATCGGTGTGTAGGCTTGCGATATACAGCATGCCCCAGTGTACCGTTGCTGTTTTTTGAAACAAGAATATCCAGGAATGGAAGAGTTTCACCCTTCTCCACTTCCATGGTAAACTGTATTTGAGGTCAAAGGCTGTTGAGATGCGCAAGAAAGCTAGGCAAAGTGTCTGATCCATGTGGCCAAATTACAAAAGTGTCGTCCACGTATCTATAGAAATGAGATGGATTAAGTGGAGCTGTGACAAGTATTTCATGTATATATATTGACCATAGAGCCAATTATAGAAGCCAATAGAGAAGGGAGAGTAAGCCTTCATGCCATACGCTGTCGAATGCTCTGGTGATATCTAGGAGTAGTGCTGAAACGAACTGCTTCCTGTTAAAGGCTGTGTAAACTTCATCAACCAGACGAATTAGTTGGTGTTTAGTGGAATGCTGAGAGCAAAAGCCGAATTGCTTTGCTCTGACAATATTGTGCCGATTCAGAATAATCCTTAGTCGACTTAGAATAAGTTTTTCCATCAGTTTACTCAGTGTTGGAAGCAAACTGATGGGTCTGTAGCTCTCCGGGGACGTTCCGTCTTTCCCAGGTTTACAGATAGTGATGACCTTTGCGTGTTTCCAGGCTTTTGGGAAGTAGCCAAGTTTGAGGATTGCATTAAAGAGAAAGGTTATTGCTTTCACCTAAGGGAATGGTAGAACCTTTAGCGCCGCGTTCGTTATGTGTCAAAGCCGGGCGACTTGAATTGCCGTAGGCTGGTGATGTGGCATTGTACTTTAGCTACGGAGATGGAGGGAGGTGGTAGATCATCATAAGGTTAGGAAAGGTACGCCTGAACTTCCTGAGTGACTGCGTGGATATGATCTACATCCGGGGTATCAGCGGCCGTAAAGGTCATTTCCAGGAAGGTTGCATGTAGTTCAGCTTTTTCCCTTGCAGACTGAGCGACTGCCTGTCCGTGATGCAGCAGTGGATCTGTGCGAGGGATTTGAAGTAAGGATTTGGCCATGCTCCAAAAGGAGTTGTCCTCTACACGAAGAGAGGAGATCTTATTTTCCCAGCACTTGTTGCGAAATTCTTGGAGTTGAAGTTTGACCAATTTCTGAAGTCGGCGAAACTCACGACTATGTGCTGGGCAGCGACTATATAAAAAGCGCCGCCGCATCCTGTTCTTTTGTTTAATCGCCTCACGGATAGCCTGAGGTAGAGCATCGATATTCAATCTGCTAGGTTTTGATTTTGGGGAAGAGCTCATGATAGCAGTTAGGAGGTGAAATAGAGATAGAAATACTGATTCCACATTAAGCTTCTCGAAACGGCCGTGGGTCAGATTGAGCGCTGCACATCAACTTTAAAATCTGTCGGTGTCAACAGATGTCTTTCTTTACACAACTTCTAAATCTGTCGGCGCCATAGGAATTTTCATTCGAATACAAGTTCTCGGATACTACAAACGAGATCATTTGCGTGTATTCGAATGATGTCACATGCTGCGAATCGAGAACATTTGCTATGTTTTCGAAAAGAAGATCTCGGATACTACGAACGAGATCATTTGCGTGATTCCGAATGCAAGTTCTCGGATGATGTCACATACTGCAAATAGCGAAAACTTGCAGCTGGGGCACGTCGCACTCCGGAGCCTATACCCTATTTTCAGATCAACAATGCCCATCTGACTCAAACTCCAGCTGTATCAGGTGATCATTCCGCCTATGATGCTGTACGGCTGTGAGATCTGGGGAATAGTGGCTAATACCACTTTCGTCAGGCTCCAGACGCTGCAGAACAAGGCACTCCGCATCATTTACGATATAGGCTGGAGATTCCCTGCTCATATCCTACACGAGCACTCCCAGATCCCGTACATTGTCGATGTCATTCGTGAGAGGGCACGATCAATGTACGACAAAATCCAAATTCACCCCAACCCTTTAGTGAACTCCCTGGGAAGGTATGACCAGAGAGATCAAAGACGCTTGCCATCCTTCAGACTACCGAGAGACGTCTTGGGGCCCCTTGGTTAACCCAAGGAAAACCCCAGATGTCTCTGGGACCAATTTTTTACGCCTGATGGATCAAGCGCTACACAACCCGTAGCCAAAACGGAGCAAAAAACTAAATCGTGTCTCCCAAAACGGGGGAACGATTAAGTGCAGCTGCCCACGAGATTTAACTCAAAGGGGCAACCCATTCCAAATTCCAAATAAATCCAAACACCCCAGCAGAACAGGGAACCAAATACTAGCTCATTTCGCAGGTTAAGCCGCAAAGCGGCTAGGTACTCCGGCATAAGACACCCGGACTGGGAAAAAGAAAATAGCCCCGCCCGACTAGGACTACCTCTGGAGAAAACTTGCTATGTATTCGAAAAGAAAATCTCGGATAATAGTACCATTTGCGTGACTCCGAATACAAGTTCTCGGATACTACCACATACTGTTAACCAGGATCACTTGCTTGTATTCGAAAATAAGTTGTCAGATACTATAAACAAGAGCATTTGCTTGTATTCGAATGCAAGTTCTCGGAACCTACTAACCGAGAACTTTTATTTTCATATGATGTACGGAGAATACCAAAATGTTAGTACCAAAATGTTGAGTGCACTCACATGTTTCTATTTAAGATTTTATCATGACTTAAGTGTAAACCACTTTCGATCGCTAAAATAGTTTTGTCCAGATTCTTTGCTGACAACACAATTTTCCTTATATTTGCTAGGTGGCCAGTTTATGAAACTTTTTCCGCTCGGGTGGGACTGAAGGTGCTGGGATATGAAATGACGCTCAACATACCATTAAATTGCACAAAATGTTGTTTATAAAAGGTTTAGAAATATATCAGAGTAAATTGATTCCTTTTGTTTACGAACTTATTTCATTCGTTGAGATTGATATATGAATAAAACATGAAATATATTTGGAAGATTTTTTCATAACAATTGTCATAAGGCTTTTCTATATCCCGAAAATAAAAGGTTTATTCTCGCACCTTTCTCAGAAATGTAATTTATACCTATAATATTACATGCATTTGTTAAACTATACATTAATTATTAGCAAAATATATATTATTTTCATTGTGAAAGTCTTTTTAACAGGACTTTACATGTCATTACGCTACATTTTATGTGATATGACGTACTTGAAAATCAATAGTGTGTCAGCATTATAAACATAAATTTGATTTCGAATTCATAACACAGTTATTCATTGTAGTTACACATATAATGCAGAATGCACATTCCTTTTTCCCCATGATTTAGTCGTTTAAATATTATGATCACATATACGAAATAATTGTTTGGGAACTGTCCGATAGCCTTAGGATGTAAGTAGGTCAATTACCCGTAAAGAGTATATTTTATCTATATACGGTAATCATGTTCCATCCTATCTCATGAAATGTTTATTTGTCAGTCTACTTTTCTCCTGGTTCTTCCCTATTCGCTGCTTGACCTCTAAGATCTGAATCTATGAGCATAATCACAATGAGCGAAAGTGAATCGAGATCTGGATTCAAATTCCAGTTCAGTCCTCCACCTGTACACCTATGAGAACGTCGGGCGAGAAGTATTCGAGAACAATACTTAAGACAAACGCAAACGAGAACTTTGCATCATCCTATAAGTATTCGAATACACATTGAGGTTTCGAGGTCATCCAAGAATTTAATGCATTGATTTTTTTCTATTCGAAAACTCTCTTTACTAGAGTAGAATTTCAAAGCTATAATGTAAGCAATCTTCTCAAAGATTTTGCTATCTTTCTTTAATTAGCAGGCGCTGATTATATCGAATGCTGAATGAAATCAGGAGCACATGTATTCAAATGATTACCGGGTCTGTAGAATTTAAGTTGAGTGTGGTTCAAATCATAACATTTCTAGCCAACCTCTTTCCCGGATAACCATTTCAAACCAGATTTCAATTTTGATCTTTGATCTTTCAGTGTATGAGGTAGTACAAGCTAGGAAACTTGCAAATGCGCGGGAAAATCAACATTTAGAAGGCAAATATACGTAAAACCAAAGTTTGAGAATTAAAATACATATATTTTTGAATACTTTAGAACCTAAAATCTAATTTTGTTTGCTGAAATAAATGTAACAGGGGAAAAATAAGTGCTGAGCGTTATTATGTGTGAACCTTTCTTTTTGAAATATGTATGTTGGTTGACCTGTAAAAAAGGGCAGTGTCGCGTTATGCTTCTGTTGCTGTCATGGTAATTTCGGGCGCCGAAAACAAAGAAAATGTGCCTAAAAATGTCAGCAAAACGTGAAATGAAGTAGGTTGATGTTGCTTAATATTGTGTTTAAAAATGATGACGGATAGTGACATTCGTGTACAGATATTGAAAAGCAAAGAAAAAGTATGGAGCGATAAAAAGAGGTTGGGCATTTTAACTGAAAAAGCTGCTGAAGAAAAGGTAACAGAATAAAAGGATGATGATTTGATGACTTAAGACTGCAACTAATAAGCTTTTATAGTATTAGCATTAACCTAATAGCAAATGACTCCTTATCGGAACCCAACCTATCAATATCTTTGTTTACAGTAGTAATGACGCTAAAGTTTACTTCACTGATACTCTTGGCACGTCGTTATCGACATTATTTTAAAGTAATAAATTGTGCGATGCTGTTTTAAGAGGTCTTGGCGTTTGAGAAAAGGAATAGGGTAAGAAGAGAATGCTCTATTGAGCCTTAAAGGTTTCAGACACTTAATATTTGCAAAAACATAGTATAACACAGAGGCAATATTGTCACATTGAAACTGGAGATAATCAGATGACCATTCACGGGCTATTCCTTTAAAGTAAATTAAAGAATTCAAGAGTGCAAACCCAACAAACATAAATCTGGGGACCACTACGTATAGGTAATGCCAGTAAATATTGTTCACACATCCATAACTATTAAGTGTAGAAATTGCAAAACCCTTTGGTTTTGTATATTATATGTACATATAATTTGTATGTACATGTCTAACAATATTTTGAGTGTCTTATTAGCAAAAGCTATGTTAAACTGGAGAAGAATGGTGTAGAGAGTGGCATGCATAACGTCGTGGCTGGAATGTTGCCAAAAGTGAAAACATGCTTTCACTGCAAATACCAACACTACTTAACCAAACTAGTGATATTGTAATGTGCAAGGAAACTGTGCATACTAGTGCGGGTAGATAATGATACAGTAACAAAGCTTCAATAATAATGATAATACTAATAATCATAATAATAGTGTAAGTGATAATTTTAGTTCATTATAATCAAAATTTTATATTATTAAAGGTCTGCAAATTGGAAAGGAACTGTGTGGAAGCCATGTTTTGGTTTACTGCACATGGTGCTGGTGGTGGGGGTCAATAGTGTTTCGGAACTTAACAGTGTGGTTTGACTCCTTATAAGTACACATTACACTTGCAATTTGTGATCACGATCTGTGAGTGAGTTATTTATCTATTTTTCTTTCTATCGTGAAAAGATAATTTGAAATGGCTAGTAAAGTAAGAGTTTCTGGCCAGTTGTTAAAAAGTGATGTTCGTAATGTAGCAAATTACCTAAAGGAACAGAAAAATCAGTTTAAGTTGAGCTACAACGTTGTTGCATTAAGTGAAACTACAGCAGTTTCCATTAGCTTGCTGAAAAGAATTGTTAAGGAAGGAAATACGTCTTTGTCCACCACTAGTCAGGTCAAATTTTCAACACCCAAGGGGAAGTGTAAAAAGAGGGGAAAAAAAATGGAAATTGATATGTTTACTGAGGTAATAGTCCAAAGGAAAATTCATGAATTCCACATATTAAAGAAAACAATGCCAGCGATCAAAAGGTTCAGAATGATATGCAGAGTGGTGGAACTTTGGTATGCAGCAAGGAATACCTGAGAAAACTGGTTTTGTGATTAGGATTTAGGTGGAAGAAATGAATTTCTAAATGACAGCTGCTAATGGTGAAACCCGAAATTGTGTCCTGGCATTCAAATTACCTTCGGAATGTTTGTAAATACCGAGAACAGAAGAGGAAATTGTATATTTAGCCTAGACTTAAATGAATGCTTGTCACTTCTTGTTGGTAGTCTGCAAATGAGTTGGAAATTGCAAAGCCTATTGGAACGGACCCAGATTGATAATTGTCCATGGAGGAGGAGAAAACGGATTTGTAGACAATGCCCTGCTAATGTTCAAATCCAAGCAAAAGATGGGTAATTATCATGATGATATGAATGTCATAAATTTTACAAAATGGCTAGAAACACAAATTATTCCTAATTTGCCCAGTAACTCTGTCATTATGTGGACGGTGCCAGCTATCATAGTGTACAGAAAAATAAATAGCGAATCACTGTAAAAGGATGTTGTACAATGATTAAAGGACAGTAATGCATTGTTTGACAACAGTATGCAAAAACCAGAGCTACTGCAATTAGTGAAATCTGTCCAATGAGATGTATTAGTGCCTCAGATCCTGAATGTACATGGGCATAGATATTGCGGCTTCCACCATATCACAGTGATTTGAACCCAGTAGATCTGGTATAGGGAGAAATAAAAAGTGCAGCTTTAAGTGTAAAACAAACACTTTGCGATGAAGTTTTCTGTAAATATTCTCTTATAATTGGAGAAAATGTTGTGATCATGTACGCTAAGTCAAAGAAATATATTGGAATTCTGATGGATTAGTGGTTGACGTTGACACTTTTATAGTTACTGCAGGAGATGAAGAAACCCTTATTAACACAACTTCAAACTTGGACTGACTGTCAGAAATGGAAGAGATTTAGTGCAACCTGGCCTAGCGGACTGCCTGCTGCTGCCTAACCCTCCCACCACAATCACATGAGTTCAAAAACTACCAAGGTTCTTTTCCAATTTGTAGACCTATATTATTATTATTGTTATTGAAGCTTTGTTACTTTGTGTATCATTATTCACCCACTCTATAAGGCGTATGGTATTAGAAGGCAGAGCTAGGGAGGGCTCGCCTAGAGCGACTGTCCTATCATAGGCGTGCAGTAATGCTTAGTTCGTAATGCACAGCACAAGCATGAGCAACAGAGATTTCTCTTTCTCATGCGCCCAAAATTATTACTGGAAATTCAACATAGTATGTGTTGGTATATGTGGTAAGAGTTTTTGAGGCAGCCTGTACAAAGTCCACTTTTCTACGACATATTGCTCTCAAGTTATCACTTCAAGAATAAACACCTGGCCCCGTGTTTACGCTTGTGGTATGGATCAACTTCCCAGTTTTGCCTGTGTGTTATTCCTTTTCATTACGCAGTACTGAGTAAGACATTATGAAATGTCACTAGGAACTGCATGTATTTAGTTAATAAATTAACTGACCACAGATCACTACAGTCCAGGAGCAGGCACACATATTCTTTGAAGTCCATTCTGCAATGCAAATTTGAATGTAAGGTACTTTGTTGAACTGTGACAATATTTAGATTGTGTTTTATTAACTGTTAACATTGTCACTTTCAAATCCTGGTACAAGTGGCGCAGTTACTAAGTGTAAAATATCCGGCTCCCAGGCCATAAATATTATTTTTAAAGTGTATAGTTTCTTTAAGGAATTGTCATCTGAGAAAATGGGTGACTGGATCAATTTAGCCAGGAACTCACAACCAGAGCGTGCAATGTAGTGTGCATACTGTGTCGCTTATTGTGAAACAGGGCAAAATTTCTAGCACAGAAATTTGCAAACCTTTATTTATTTAAGCTAACAACTCCTCTACAATAAGTAATTTTCAGTAAATAAGCATGTTAATTTTAAATGTTACAGTTGATAATGTTATCATAATTATCCTTTGCTGCGTAAGTTTACATTCTTATAATTTGTTAGATGACAATGTTACTGTCCTCGTATCCTCCATATCTTTCGCTTTCTGGCGCATCAGATGGCAACAGGGTAGCCACCGTGTGCATGCATTGGTTCAAGTCACATGCCTTCTAAAACCATGCACTGTATAGCCTGGCCAGTTTAAGTTTCTTTTAAATAATGATGACGTTAACGATGATCAGCCATAAATTATAAGAGGAAACATTGATAGCGCATTGGTATGCTTTTAATAATAATATATGTGTTGGCAACATTTTGCTCTCTTGCTGTATTTCAGAAGTCTGCAGTTGGCCACAGCTTGTTTCCGTTACATCATTTCTTACAGTAGATGAATCCAAGATAATGCCGTTATTCTGCAGTTCAACCAAAAGCTAGTTTAGGGAGGATAAAAAAAGGAAAATACATGAAGAATGCCTTCTCATACCTTTCACACTTTTGTGCTTTCGGGTCCCAAGTCCTCATTCGGTAGGTTTCGCCTATTTCCGTAAACACAGATGACAACTTGGATAGAGGAAATGCTCTACACACTGTGACATCTAGTGGCTAATATGCTAAGCTTTCACAGTATGCCATTTCTTTTTGAGCAATTTTGAGGTTAATTATTAGCTAATCAGTTTACAACAATTTTAAAAGCGACATATATGATGTCAATGTTATGGCTCTCAAAAGGGAACACACTATTATTCGTCTACCTCATTACAACTGTAATCTGAATGCAATTAAGCTGGCATCGGCAAAAATAAAGAATGTTTTCAAAGTATGCAATGTTAACGAGAGCTACAAATGTGCGGAAATTTACTATAGAAGCGATGAATTGGGAAGGATACTGCAAGAAGGTTCAGGAGCTGGAAATGCAATATTGGAGAAACAATGGTGTAATAGAAAATGCAATTAATGAAATTACTAGCACATTAGAGGATACCAGTGATGAAAGTGACACAGTAGACTTGGAAATCAAAGAATCACAAAGCGAGTGAGTGTCATAACATTTGTTTTCTACTTTTATGTATTTTATATTGTTATGTTCTGGCCTTATGAACTCTGAAAGGAATGCATTCACTACAGACATACACATGTATAGACAAGGTGACATAATGATATACGAGTCGCACGCAAATAGAAATGTTGGGAAGATAACATATAACCTACTTATGACACAAGCGGCAGCCCGTTGTGTAGCTTGTGACACTGGATATTAATATTGTTTTTTCAAATTTTCTTCATCATAGTTATCTATAACACTACTTATAATTTCACGCCCTTCCAAATGCACAACCTTAAATTTCTTAAGATCTTCAGACATGGTGAGAAGATTAGTAAATCTTACTGCACTGAACTAGTTCTGCATCCTGCTATGCAGTTAGGCTACGTGACTTTCTGCAGGTGATTGCTGAATTATTACTGTATTGCTCACCTGCTGCATAACCGGACAACAGTTCTCCTCTGCCCCACACCTTATCCCGCGGAGGTCACGAGTCCAGAACACATCTATAACAGTAAATATATAAGCATACAGCATATCGAATGGAGTTCAATTGATCTCATACCCTCGGCGCATATCTTCGCTTAAAATACCGCAATTTGGCTGAATTGTGTTTTTCTAGGTTGACCACACTGCAGAAACAAGAGCATGTTAGCTCTTTCTTCTTCCCCTCTGTCCGCATCACACTGTAAATCCAGCACTCAAGAAATCGTGCGCATATAGTACATGCTCCCATTTAGCATCTCTTAATGCTACTGTTGCTCCTTTGTATTCTGGATGCCATATTAGCAATAAATGTGTAACTGATTTATCCTTTAACCATCTGTATTGTTTTAATGTGCGTGACTCTTTGTGGTCTTTTAACATTGATTACTCATACAAACGAGGCGCTGAGAACCGTAAGGGTCCAGAGCACAGAAACATAGTTTTGAGCAAAATAGATGTTTGTTAAAATCAAAATTTCCATTGCAAAATACTATTTGCAAACGTGATGTACAGAGTAAATTATGTGGGCAACACTAGATAAAAATTGAACAGCCCATAGTAAACAAAATAATATTTTATGCTTTGAGTCCTTAAGTAACTGAATATCAGTAAAACCTGGCGAGATAGCTTCTTATGAATGTTCCATTAAATCGAAGACGGCTGTAAGCACAGCTACAGCAGGTTTGACCACAAGCTTGGCAAATGTCAGAAGCACACATACATGCTAAAATCTCAAAATTGAAGATGTGCTTTAGGCACTTATGTTTTTAAGCACCTCAAATGAAGTTTGTTATTCACCTGTTGAGACCCAATAGCAATTTTAAAGGTTCTTATTTACTTAGGATGTGTAACTGTGACTATTGTATAAACATCAACAAGGTTTTAAAGGCATAAGGAAAACATGTAAACCAATTATTAAATTTTAGATGAGTCGTATTTTTTACACATCTGCTTCACTTTCGTACCTATTTTGAGACATGTTTCGCAAATCATCGTTTGCATCTACGGCTCTTATGCGACTGAAGCTTGATCCAGCGGTGTGGGTAATTCTGGGGTTGCTGCTGCCATCTGTTGATTTAGTGATGAACTTAAATGTGGGATTCTCTTCTGGCGGGATTTCAAAGTTCATTAGTTGGTTTTTATGTTTTTCTATGTATATCCTCTCCCATATGACGAGTTCACTATGTTTTTGTATGTATTTTAGTAATTCTGTGCTATCTTCAATTTCATGATTTTCAGACCAGAAATGAGCTGCTATTGCGGACTTATCAATATTTTTGTATCTAAGTGCCTGAAGTGTTCTTTCTTTCTAGTGCCTATGTTTCTTTTTGTCCTCCCTATGTAAATTTTTTCACAGTCTTTACACTTAATCTTGTAAATGCCTGACTTTTCCTCTGGTTTTATCTTATCAGTATTATTACTGTGAAGTAGGTTTTTAATGTTGTAATTGTTTTTTGGTGCCAATGTTATATTGTATTTCTTGAATATTTTTTGGAACTTTTTTGTGGCCCAGGGGTGGTAAGTAAATTTAGCAAATCTAATTTCTTGTTTTATTGGTGTGAGAGCTGTGATCTGTTTTAATTTCTTTTGAAGTTTGAATAATTTTAGTTTTTTATCTACAAGGTTTTTTCCATATCCATTTTTAATTGCAGTTTTTAAGATTTGATGGTATTCGTTTTGATATTCTTGCTGGCTGAGAGGTAGATTTACTAATCTGTGTGTGAGACTGTTGATGGTTGCATGTTTGTGTGGAATTGGGTTGAAACTATTTGCTTTGATGTAATTATCTGTGTGTGTTGCTTTTCTATGGATGCCAAATTCTAGTTTTTCATTGCTTTTTTTTGATTTTAAGGTCTAAAAAAGGTAGAGTACAGGCCTCTTCAGTTTCCACTGTGAATTGTATGCTGGGTTCTTGCAGGTTGAGTAGTTTCAAAGCATCGTCTATTTGTTTGTAGGGCACTATTGCAAAGATGTCGTCTACGTATCTGTAGCAGATGTGTAAAAAATACAACTCATCTAAAATTTAATAATTTTTCGCTTCACTGTGGTGTTCCAATACAGTTAAATCTCGATATATGTAAACCAATGTTCTAGTTATTAAATATTTTGTCATTATGTTAAGAAACATTTGTCTAAATTTGAGAAAATATAGGACAAACACAAAACACAAGAAGTAAAGATCATCTAGGTGACTGCCATCATAGAATCTTATTACAGTAGGAAAGTGTCCAATCTTAGGTCATATCAGAGTATGATTGAAAAGATTTTCAAATGAGTCCAGGGTACATAGAGCTTAGAGTTACTGGACATTCATTTTTCAGGATTAGAGAAAACCTTCAACGTTAAGTCATATCGGACGATGAAAGAAATGATGTTCAAATGAGTCCAGGGCACATAGAGCTTAGAGTTACCGGACATTCATCTTTCAGGATAAGAGAAAACCTCCAATGTTAAGTCATATCGGATGATGAATGGAATGATGTTCAAATGAGTACAGGGTACATAGAGCTTAGAGTTACTGGACATTCATCTTTCAGGATAAGAGAAAACCTCCAACGTTAAGTCATATCAGACAATGAATGAAATGATGTTGAAATGAGTACAGGGTACATAGAGCTTAGAGTTACCAGACATTCATCATTCAGTATAAGGGAAAACCACAGGTAAAACCCTTATCCAGAAAATTCACTTAGACCGAGATTTGATCTCAGGACCTCATGAATGGATAGACACGCTACCACTTACACTACAGAGGCAGGCATTTTCATAGTTGAATTAGTTATTTGAGATTTATACCTTTTATCTGAGTTAGGGAGCAATTTAAGCCTTAAAGGTGAGAGATATAACCCATAATTGAAATGTGTTTGCCCTAGTTCTGAACAGCCGTCTACTGCTTGCTTGAGACTAAAATAGATATTTCCACTATTAGGGGCCATAAAAAGTGAAGGTCTGTTCAGAGATGCATAAAGACAGGTCTGTTCAAGGATGCTGCTACCATAAAATGTTTTATGGCCCTTGGCTAAAATAAGCTCATGAAATTTGCAGCATTTGTTATGATTTCCTGCAGGTAAGTTATATACGGATCCTCTCTCTCATATCCTGTGGTGGCCTGGAGTGATTTGTTTTGCTAAGTATCCTCTACACTGTTACATAATTGTCTTATTTGGGTAATGCAATGAATCTGCTATGTGTAAAATCAATGAGATTCTTTCTTCCTTGCTTTCTTCCTCCCTCCCTTCTCTGGTGGATAGAGAAAATATTACATTCCACCCAAAAATGTAATATACACATTGCACAGGGTATTGCATGATTTGAGAACTATGCATGTGTTACAGTCACATGCGTTTCTCTGCTCTTGTACAAACTACTCTTACAAACATTTACTCCTGTATCTACTTCATGCTAATCAAGCTAAACATTATCTTAGTTAATTGATGGAAGTTAATCATTTCTTCATACTAGCCGTATATAGGCTAAGGTTTTTGATAGACTCAACATGAAAAATTCAATGTCATGGCCGGGATTTGAACCATGGATCTCCTGGTTTCCATCCAGTCGCTGTAACCCATTGAGCTATCATGGCCACGTGGCGTCAAATTCTCCATTTGACTCATATATTTCCCCGGTAGACCGGGAAATATATGAGTCAAATGAAGAATTTAATGTCAGGATGGCACCATGATAGCTCAATGGGTTAGAGCGACTGGACGGAAACCAGGAGATCCATAGTTCAAATCCCGGCTATGGCATTGAATTTTTCATGTTGGCTCCATCTATTAAACTTTATCTTATTGTTAATTTTATTGTACTTCTAGTTGCAAAGAAAATATGGGAATACAGTAGACTTGAAGTGTGAAAGCTGGTTCCTATGTGATGACTTTGAAATATTCTCTTTGCATGGCCAAGAGATAAAAAATCAATGATTTCTTCCATTTAAGGAAAATAGAAGTATTGAAAATTTCAGTCAAGTAACAAGGAATATTTCCCAAATGGTACACTCCACAAAAAATTTATTAGACAATCAACTGTATCTTTTATCAGAATACATTTTTTGAGTAGTAAGATTTTGTCTATCTCTTACGGTTTACCAGTTTTACAATAGTCATTCAATTGAAGTGACTTCTGAGGACAATCCCAAGAAATTTCAAGATATACATTTGTTATGGAAATATAGTAAACCTATGGTATTGTAGTAAAAGCCATTAGTGCCAATATTTGAGAAAATAAAAGTTATTGAAAAATGCTCCGTGTAAAGGGTGGTCTGAGTTGTGTGATTTTCTTGAGGATTTAATGTGATTCTTGGAAGAAGCTAAACTTAAATACCCAGGATGGCATGTTGGCCATGGTAGCTCAATGGGTTGGAGCGACTGGACGGAAACCAGAAGATCCGAACCAGAACAGCATGCTTGTGTTGTATTGGGTTATATCCATCCGCTTTTATGAAATTTTTTGTGTGTTTTTTCTTCCTATATATGCCAAATTCAAGTTTAGTATGTTTTCTGGTAAGTTTCAAATCTAAGAAAGGGATTTCATAGTTTGTCTCTTTCTCTATAGAAAATTTTATTGCAGGATTATAACCCAAGACAACATAAGCATGCTGTTATCAACAGTTTAACTTACAGGCTGGTTAATGTACTTTTAAACAAGATGGAATATATCAAAGAGTATAATAATATAATTCACATTGTAGAATACAATGGATTCATGGCTGAATTGGTCAAAAAGAAAATTGATAAATTCAAAAGACAACAAAGATGCAAACATGTAACTACTCTTTCCCCAATCAGCAATGAAACTTCATACAGAAAATTTATCTATCATCCCAGAGCTACACACCTTTTCCAAAACATCTTCAAAGAGCACAATATTACTTTGGCCCCACAGAACAAATTTAGTGTACATCTTTTGAAATCACATAATACAAAGGAGATACCCACAAACAAAAAATCAGATGTGTACCGGATAAACTACAAAGGCTGTGACAACTTTTACATTGGAAAAACAAAAAGGAACTTGAACATTAGGCTTAAAGAGCATTTTAGAAACATCAGGAACAAAGAATCAGAAAAATCGGCAGTAGCGTACCATTTTTGGAAGGAGAATCATGATATAGAACGAGAAATCCATTTATTAAAAAGTGTCCAAGGTCCAGCTGCATTAACCATGTAGGAAAAAATCTTTATAAAGAAATATGAAAGAATATTGTTTAATTTCGACACTACCTATGAAGAAAACCCAAACTTCAAGTTCATCAAGATACCAACAGAGATGCACCTATCACCTCTGAGGAGTTTACCAAACCAACGTCCATCACTCAACAACAGCTGATGATGTTAGGAAGATCCTAACGAAATGTGTTCTAGGTAAATACTAGCAATAAGTGGAGCATTGAGTCTTAGTTCGACTCTAAATTATATTAATTTTGTGCTTCATTGTATCATATTCCTTACACTTTGGAATAATCATTACAAATGTTTTACAGGAATAAAATTTCTCATCAGTATAGAAAGTGTGAATAATGAGATCATTTTAATGTAATTCTTTATATATAATGGAAGTGAATTAACTATGGCTGTGTCATTAAAATAAACCCCCTTTTGGATAACTTTTTATAGTTGGTGTGTGTAAATTTGGTCTGCATTTTTTGCAAACTTCTCTGGTTGTACCAGGTCTCTCTTTTATAATACTAGGATTTCATCTTGCTGTAATGCTTCAGTATCATGATGTAGTCCTCAATCTACAAACATGGATGAAAAGAACAAGTGTGACAGAGTCTGATGCACTGCCTTGAATATTCCTCTGACAATACAACTGAAATTTGTGAATCATTTATGACAATGCTATTGGTAAGCAGAAAAAAATATCAGATGCTTGTATGTACACAGCATTGTTCTGTAGTAAATTATTTGCACTTATCTCCTAATCTGTATGTACACATATGGTTATCCCAGAGTTAATGAAATAAGAAAACTCTGTTTTAATTTTTTATTACTTTCCAGAGGGTAATAAGTGTTCAAAAGACTTCAGTTTTTTATATATATATATATATATTATCCTGTATTATATATTAGGCTCATCACTATACTTCCTCAGGGCTAAACTCTTAGCTATGGAGGCAGCACTTACACATGTTTCTTTTTTATCTGATAAATTTACACATATTTTCAGTGAATCAATATAATGAAATATGTTCCAAATTCATGTTCGTACATAACTGCTTCTGCAACAATTGACTAAAGTAATTAACCTTAAAAAATAGTATTTCTATGCATACCCTATCATTACGGTATCACTGAAAAATACCAAATAGCAATACAGCTAAAATGTTCTCAAGGCTAGTGGTAAAATTCCTGTTTTGATTAGTGATTTACATTGAGTCAGTTATCTTACTCTTGACATTATTAGATTTACTTTTGTTAATAACAAACAAATTTTTGACATTGAAATTCTCTAGAACTTCATAGGTCACTGATGAATGAAAATTAGCATAATAAAGCAATAAATGGTTTTATTGATGGAAAGCCAAGTTTAACTGGGTTACTGTGACCTTAGAGAGAGGTCAACAGCACAATAAAATGCAAGGTGTTAAGTTGTACTAATGAAAGATATTGATTTTCCTCCCTCCACACACCTGCATTGTCTGTCTGTGGTGTTGTACTATTGATTTGCTAGATATAGTAGACCCACCCACCTTAGATAACCTTGACTTGTACTACACAGAAGTCACAACATGCTGCCCAGCTCCAGAACAGTCGGCAGGATGAGAAGGCAAGACTGGCAGAACGACTTTCTTCTGGCAGTCCAGGCTTTGGCAGGAAACATCCTCCTCACAAGGTATGTGGCAAAACATGTCACTGAAACTTGCATTGCAATTTCAGGGAATCATAGTATCACAATAAAACATGGTTAATACTTAACTGAGAAGTTAGGAAAATTGTTTTAAATGTATTGATTATGGAGGAAAATAATTAGTTTTTAAAAATGTAAGGTAAATATTTGCATAGATTTTCTTATTGTGAATTTTGAAAACAAGGTTCAAAATTAATATAAAAATTATTTGTGGTTGGTTTATTGACACTCGTCACTTACTTTTTCATGTATTTATGAGAGACTAGTTTCAAAGGCCCTGGCCTCCATTTTCAATCTCTTCCCCATTCAGTTGGGAAGAGATTGAAAATGGAGGCCAGGGCCTTTGAAACTAGTCTCTCATAAATATATGAAATAGTAAGTGACGAGTGTCAATAAACCAACCACAAATAATTTTTATATTAATTTTGACGTCACTGTTACTAAATTCCTCCAAACACACATCAAGGTTCAAAATGTTCATCATTGTCTTGTGACATTGTCTGAATTGCAATACTACGTACATGTTATAACATGGTACTATTATAATGTACATTGCTACAGTTTTACTTTCTAGTATTGTGATATTTATTTGTGTACTAAGCTATTTCAATTGTTGAGCTGATCACCAGTATTTGGCCCAGGCCATTAATTGGTGAGCAGCCCGTTGAATTACAAAAAGTGTAGTACACTACTTACATTTCTATTACTACTACCATTGCTACTATTGCTTACACACTATTGTTCATTTCCGTTTTTCACAGTCCACTTCCATTTATTTTTCACTTTATCTAAGAACTGACCTACATTCTTGAGATTTTTATCTATAATTTTACATATATCAGGACTTCGCTTAATTTTTCTCCAGATGTATTCTTTTCGCCAAATCTCTGTTTCCCTGCATTCAAAAAGGATATGTTCCACATCTTCCTTACCCCCACACAATGGGCACTTGTCTTGCACAAACCCATTCCGCTGCCCTTTTAGCCTCCACACTCCTGCTCTCAGCCATGCTATCCCCTTCCTTTCTTCATTAATGGTTTTATCTATATACTGCTCCCTTCCCCAGCCACTTTTTAACTCAACATAATATACCAATGACCTCTTTTCACCTAACTGGCTGAACAGTTTTTGAATCTCTATATCTTCAAATCTTTTTCTAACACCCTTCCAGAAACCTTTATAATTTCTCTCTCTTTTTCTCCAAATATCCCCTGAGCCATTATTTTCTAAATTGTTTCGTAGAGTGCTTGCCCAGCCCGAGTACTTTCTAGTAAAGTAGTTACACATTTTTTTTATTTTCTTTGGTATACTTACTGTTAATACTAGTTTGGTTCAATTTGTTGCATCAACCTACCTGTTGTATAAATGCAATCAAGTTCTATGAAAGTATTGAAAAGATTCACACTATTCATACAGGCAAACATATGTAAGGAGTGGAAATTAATTGTTCTTTCACACTAGCCGGGTGTAGGACGCACTATGAAAGGGTAGAGCCAAACTGAAAAATTCAATGCCATAGCCGGGATTTGAACCACGGATCTTCTGGTGTCCGTCCAGCCACTCTAACCCATTGAGTTACTATGGTCAACGTGCCAATATGACATTAAATTCTCCAACTGACTCGTGTTTTTCCCGGTAAAACACTAGGAGTTCTCATAAACACATGAGACAACTACCTTAATGGCTACTTACTATGCTGTAAGTACTTTAAGGCACAGGCTTTATAGTTCGGACCACTATTAAGTACAATTAATGGAAATTGTTCTTTCACACTAGCCGGGTGTAGGACGCACTATGAAAGGGTAGAGCCAAACTGAAAAATTCAATAACATAGCCAGGATTTGAACCACAGATCTTCCGGTCTCCATCCAGCTGCTCTAAACCATTGAGCTACTATGGCCAACGTGCCAACATGACTATAAATTCTCCAACTGACTCGTGTTTTTCCCAGTAAACCACTTAGGAGTTCTCATAAACACATAAGACAACTACCTTCATGGCGACTTACAGCGTGTAAGTACTTTAAAGCCCAGGTCAGTTGGAGAATTTAATGTCATGTTGCCACGTTGGCCGTAGTAGCTCAAGGGTTAGAGCAGCTGGACTGAGACCAGAAGATCCATGGTTCAAATCCTGGCTATGGTATTGAATTATTCAGTCTGACTATCTTTTCATATGTAAGTTACAAAGAGTGCCTAAAGATATCAAAACAAAAGTACAGGGAAGAAGAAAAATGAGTCAATAAAAAGGAAACTTTCCATAGAGATGAACTTGAACAAGGGAAGATAAAAAGACTTCAGAACTTGTAACAATGAAACCAACTGTCTTTGAATTCTTCTTGATTTGTAATGTTGGTATATATGCCAAATATAACACAAATACTCAAATGATAAGGACAGTGTTTGATAGCCACAGTGATGGTGGAGACCGATTAGAAAGATCATTTATTTAACATTGCATAGACTTAATTACTTATTTCCTTTATTTATCAAAACAAAAACTAACGAAGAAGAAAAGAAAAGGAGTGCCACAACCTTGTTTTTGAACTTGCATATTCCAGTGTTAAGTCATCAGATGATGAATGAAATGATGTTCAAATGAGTACAGGGTCCATAGAGCTTAGTTACCGGACATTCATCTCTCAGGATAATGGAAAACCTCCAACGTTAAGTCATATCGGACAATGAATGAAATGAAGTTCAAATGAGTACAGGGTACATAAAGTTTAGAGTTACCAGAAATTCATCTTTAAGGATAAGGGAAAACCTCCATTAAGTAATATCGGACAATGAATGAAATGATGTTCAAATGAGTACAGGGTACATAGAACTTAGAGTTACCAGACATTTGTCTTTCAGGATAAGGGAAAACCTCCAACGTTAAGTCATATCGGACAATGAATGAAATGATGTTCAAATGAGTACAGGGTACATAGAGCTTAGAGTTACCAGACATTTGTCTTTCAGGATAAGGGAAAACCTTCAACATTAAGTCATATCGGACGATGAGTGAAATGATGTTCAAATGATTACAGGGTACATAGAGCTTAGAGTTACCAGACATTTGTCTTTCAGGATAAGGGAAAACCTCCAACGTTAAGTCATATTGGACAATGAATGAAATGATGTTCAAATGAGTACAGGGTACATAGAGCTTAGAGTTACCAGACATTCATCTTTCAGGATAAGGGAAAACCTCCAACGTTAAGTCATATTGGACAATGAATTAAATGATGTTAAAATTAGTACAAGGTACATAGAGTTTAGAGTTAACAGACATTCATCTTTAAGGATAAGGGAAAACCTCCAACATTAGGTCATATCAGACGATGAATGAAATGATGTTCAAATGAGTGCAGGGTACATAGAGCTTAGAGTTACCAGACATTCATCTTTCAGGATAAGGGAACACCTCCAACGTTAAGTAATATCAGACGATGAATGAAATGATGTTCAAATAAGTACAGGGTACATAGAGCTTAGAGTTACCAGACATTTGTCTTTCAGGATAAGGGAAAACCTTCAACATTAAGTCATATCGGACGATGAGTGAAATGATGTTCAAATGATTACAGGGTACATAGAGCTTAGAGTTACCAGACATTTGTCTTTCAGGATAAGGGAAAACCTCCAACGTTAAGTCATATTGGACAATGAATGAAATGATGTTCAAATGAGTACAGGGTACATAGAGCTTAGAGTTACCAGACATTCATCTTTCAGGATAAGGGAAAACCTCCAACGTTAAGTCATATTGGACAATGAATTAAATGATGTTAAAATTAGTACAAGGTACATAGAGTTTAGAGTTAACAGACATTCATCTTTAAGGATAAGGGAAAACCTCCAACATTAGGTCATATCAGACGATGAATGAAATGATGTTCAAATGAGTGCAGGGTACATAGAGCTTAGAGTTACCAGACATTCATCTTTCAGGATAAGGGAACACCTCCAACGTTAAGTAATATCAGACGATGAATGAAATGATGTTCAAATAAGTACAGGGTACATAGAGCTTAGAGTTACCAGACATTCATCTCTCAGGATAAGGGAAAAGCCCCAAAAAACCCTTATTCAGATAACTCAACCAGATCGAAATACGAACTCAGGACCTCTTTAATTTCAGCCTAATTTCTGGTGTGAAGGTGAAGGAAGTGGATGACATACCAGTTGAGTCACCTGCCCCTATTTATTTTTTAATTTATGCAACGTGCTAAGCATCAAATGTGACTTATGCCCTTCTTGAATGTCTTCTAATGGATGATTTGCAAAGCAGTTTGTAGAGAATGGGTAGATAACTTAGTGCATAAAGTGTTTTATGGCACAAAAAGCAATCACTATGTATGTTGATTCCAAAAACATCATACCCAGATAAGAAAGCTTCAGTAATAACTTTAGAGAGATTACAAACTTTTATTCATTAGCGTACATTCACTCACACCTTTAAACACGCCCTTGAAGGAGCAGCCTATCACATGCATCAGTTGACAATAACATTGGAACATAAAATGGCGGATCTACACAGTGGGACCAGTTGGATTTAAATCTTCACCCAACATGTGTTTTTTTAATACAGCCATGTCAAAAAGTGCTAAGAATTAGGTAGATTGTTTTTGCTTCCGTTACAAATTAAGGTGGCTTTTAACTCATACAGTAATTGTAGTGGAAGATGCAGTTTTTTTATTTGTGTTAAAACTACCAAAACGAGCTCAAAACACTGTATAAAACTGTAGAAACCGTGTTAAAATTCGAGGTGGGTCTTAGGTCCACGGTAATTTAATTCATATAGAAACCTCCCCTAGCAACATAGCGTTGGCTAAGTGGTATCATATAGGTTACTTCACTAGTATGCCCATTTGACTTGGGTTCAAATCCTTCGTGATTAGCTAAAAAATTTTATTACCCTTTGTTTTATCTCTTGGGGCCTATAATTTGATATTATAATACAAATAACACTTTTATAACTTTATAGGTGTTTACAACATACAATAGTAGCCATGTTTTCCGCTGGCAGATAGTAATAAATGTGTAGTTCCTAGTTTATTATGGTGGGTATTGTGCTTGACCCAAGTTTCAAACATTTCACAAATGCAAAGTCAAACATAAGATATAAGCATGAAAGAAAAACTATTAGATTTAATGTGGTCGACATTCTGCTAAAACCTGCAGGACCACTACACAGAAATATTGGAGAGCAAGAGAGCTAATCGCTTCATTGCCAAAGATTAGCATTTTAAAACAACAACATTCCGCTAAAAATGAAAGCCAACTATGGAACATGGTTTACAACACATATACCGTACAGATTATAAGGGTCACGAAGTTAAACATGATCCCTAATAAAACAAAGATGATGATGATGATGATGATAATAATAATAATAATAATAATAATAATAATAATAATAATAATAATAATAATAATAATAATAATAATAATAATAATAATAATAATAATAATAATAATAATAATAATAATAATAATAATAATAATAATAATAATAATAATAATAATAATAATAATAATAATAATAATAATAATAATAATAATAATAATAATAATAATAATAATAATAATAATAATAATAATAATAATAATAATAATAATAATAATAATAATAATAATAATAATAATAATAATAACAATAACAATAACAATAACAATAACAATAACAATAACAATAACAATAACAATAACAATAACAATAACAATAACAATAACAATAACAATAACAATAACAATAACAATAACAATAACAATAACAATAACAATAACAATAACAATAACAATAACAATAACAATAGTAATAGTAATAGTAATAATAGTAATAGTAATAATAGTAATAGTAATAATAGTAATAGTAATAATAGTAATAGTAATAATAGTAATAGTAATAATAGTAATAGTAATAGTAATAATAGTAATAGTAATAATAGTAATAGTAATAATAGTAATAGTAATAATAGTAATAGTAATAATAGTAATAGTAATAATAGTAATAGTAATAATAGTAATAGTAATAATAATAGTAATAATAGTAATAATAATAGTAATAATAATAATAATAATGTTTACTGTCTATAGACTTCATACAAGTTTCAGACATTGTCAGATTCTACAATACAATGGGTATACATAAATTTGTTCATAGGTTACATTAATATTACTAGATTAAACTAAATTGAATATATACACACATTTGTTAAATAATTATTCATTATAATTCATCTAATCTATATATGCATTTCTGAATTAAATATGTTTTCAGTTCCTTTTTAAATTTTTTTCCTTTGTGTTGTTTAACAGTTGTTGGCAGTTTGTTGTATAATATCTGTCCTTTTATTAATGGATCCTTGCAAGTTGATTTGAGATTTACATGCTTCCTGTGGTAGTTATCCCTTCCTCTGGTATAATGTGGTATTACTTGTGCCATTATTTTCCTTCTCAGTTGCAATTACAACTACCTTATATACATATAGTCCAACTACAGTATGAATCTTATTATCTCTAAATACATTTCTACATGAATCAGTACATGCTAATCTATAGATACAACGTAGACATTTTTTTTGTAACACTAATACTCTATTCATGTGCGCATTACAGGTGCTTTCCCATAATTCTATGCCATAGGAAATATGAAGTTAGATGAGTCCAAAATATAAAGTTTGTAACAAGTTTTTGTCTAAATACAATGATAATTGTCTTAAAGCATATATATTTGAGCTAATTTTTTTACATACATAGTCAATGAGCTTCCCAAGTTAACCTATTGTCTATGTGAATCTCTAGGAAGTTATGGTTATCGACTTTTTCAATTTTAGTGTTGTTAAAGTATACTTCATCATTGGAAATTAATTGTTCTTTCACACTAGCCGTGTGTAGGCTAAATTGTGGAAACGTAGAGTCAGAATGAAAAATTCAATGCCATAGCCAGGATTTGAACCACGGATCTTCTGGTGAGGCTGGACGGAAACCAGAAGATCTGTGGTTCAAATCCCGGCTATGGCATTGAATTTTTCATTCTGACTCTACGTTTCCACAATTTAGCCTACACACGGCTAGTGTGAAAGAACAATTAATTTCCAATAATTGACCTAATAGTGGTTAACTATAAAGCCCGGGCCTTAAAGTACTTACATGTAGTAAGTCGCCATTAAGGTAGTTGTCTCATGTGTTTATGAGAACTGCTAAGTGGTTTACCGGGAAAATACGAGTCAGTTGGAGAATTTAATGTCATATCGGCACGTTGGCCATAGTGGCACAATGGTAGTGCGGCTGGACCAGAAGATCCGTGGTTCAAATCCCGGCTATGGCATTGAATTTTTCATTCTGACTCTACGTTTCCACAATTTAGCCTACACACGGCCAGTGTGAAAGAACAATTAATTTCCAATAATTGACCTAATAGTGGTTAACTATAAAGCCTGGGCCTTAAAGTACTTACATGTAGTAAGTCTCCATTAAGGTAGTTTTCTCATGTGTTTATGAGAACTGCTAAGTGGTTTACCGGGAAAATACGAGTCAGTTGGAGAATTTAATGTCATATCGGCACGTTGGCCATAGTGGCACAATGGTAGTGCGGCTGGACCAGAAGATCCGTGGTTCAAATCCCGGCTATGGCATTGAATTTTTCATTCTGACTCTACGTTTCCCTATACTTCATCAGTTTCTACATTTGCTTTGCAGTATTCAAATATGATCATTTTGCTTTTCTTAGAATTAACTTCTAAATTTATGCTACTTTGGTAGGTTGCTAGCTGTTTTACAGAGTGCGAAATTTCTGTTTCCAACTGAGTACTAGAGTTTTCACTGCAAATCATTGTGGTGTCATCTGCATACGATACTATAGCATTGGTAGTTATATTTGGTAAATTATTTACATATATTAGATACAAAATTGGACCCAGAACAGACCCTTGAGGTACTCCAGTTGTTACTACTTTTTGTTCTGATACATACTTTACATTTTTTAAACCTATTTTATGGTTGATTTCTGTTGAACAATTTCTATTACTTAGATAAGACTTAATTATATTTAGCATTTTGCCTCTTATGCCATAAATGTCTAGTTTATTAAGCAGTATTTGATGTGAGACACAGTCAAACGCCTGTGAAAGATCAATGAATACTCCCGCAGTGCTCAAACCTTTGTCTAGTTTTTCCAAAACTTTGTGCATAAAATCAGCAACTGCTGTGGTTGTTGACATACCTTTTCGAAAACCATGCTGGTGGCAATTCAATACATCGTATTATCTACTAAGAAAGTCAACCAGTCTAACTAATAAAATCTTTTCAAAAACTTTTCCAATCACAGAAGTTAAGGTTATTGGCCTATAATTATCAACACCATTTCTATTGCCCTTTTTATAGATAGGTTTTATGATTCCCAGTTTTAGGCAATTTGGAAATATTTCTTCATTTATTGAGCAGTTTATTAGGTGGGCTAAAATAGCCGCGAGCCCATTTTCACACTTTTTCAATATTCTAGTTGACATACCATCCCACCTTGAAGATGACTGTTCTTTAAAACTGCATATTATTTTTGTGATTTCGTCTACGTTTGTGTTATTCATGAAGATGGTATTAATGATAATATTCTGTATTTCTGTGTTATTGTGTGATATATCCTTCTTCTTACTTCCCAAGGTTGCAAAATAGTTGTTAAATAGTCCAGATAGCCCGTGGTTACCCTTTAAAGGTCAAGAGTTTCAACTATCTGACGTTAGGATGAGCTCAGCCCAACTTATATGGTGAGCAAATCCCTATAGGTCCCTAATCATTTTGTCTTTGGCTCACAAGTGAACCAATAGCAACAATAAACAAATTAGTAACTAAAATACAGTCAATAAAGATTGGGAGAAACGAAGAAAATAATTGAATTATGAGACGTCTTTTCGAACTTAGCCTTCATATCACCAGATTCCAGCAAGCTAATCCACTCTGCTAGCTGCCACATACTCTCTAGTACTCTTTAGGAAAGCATTCGTTTATCACCTTATTAGTATTATATGCATGAGAAACCATTTATTTAGGCTTTTCACAACTTCTTGGTCCTCATTTATGGCTGTAAGTATTAATGCTGGGTGAGCAGAGTACCGAATAGAAGGACAGAGCTGCAGTAACAGCATTTATGCTAAAAGGATCAATGTTTTCACATTAGACTATAAACTGCAGGTTGCATAGATCACAATAAATAGGGGCAGAATACTTACCTGGTATATGAGGGCAAGATGAATGATAGGAAAGATGATGATGGGGCAATTGGTGGAATGCTGTAGGGGGAAACCGGAGGATGCGGAGAAAACCTATCCCAGTGTCATGTTGTCCACCACAAATATCACTTGGTGATCACCTGGGATCAAACTACCGCAAATATCACTTGGTGATCACCTGGGATCAAACTGCCGTGGTGAGAGCCAAGAGGTCTAACCACCCAGCCATGGCGTGGCCAATTTGAATAATACAAAACTTAAAAATTTAAAAGTATCTCAAAGTATCGAGAGATTGAAAGTATCAAGATCTCTTCTGTAGTTGTCATGAAACAACTTTATAATAACATCATTGGTCTTTTGAGTAAACAGAAATGTTGATTGTGCAGTTTATAGATAGCAATTCTTTGGTTGGAACAAGTAGAAATAATTTGGAATACATTATCATCTTCCTTTGTCTTTATAATCAAATTATGTAACAGTGCATTTTTGATACAATTAGTTTGTATGTTTCTCATGTTAAGAAATTTGTTATATCTACTCTTTCTTTGGCAGCAGTTGTAATGTAAAACAGTGTTTAGATTCTGTAATTGTTGTATTCAAATTATTTGTAATATAAGCCTTTTGGATAGTAATCTTCACACATGCCAAGAAATTAGAATTTAGTAACTCTGGAGTGAAATAATTTTACACCACTCAGTGCCATAATTTTCTCATTTATTTTGTATTATACAACATACAACAAAAACAAATCTTTTATCTTTGATCGTCTAAGTTTGCTTTCTGTAGGTAAGAGGGAATTACTTATTACTATACCTATTTAGAAAATTGTAACCACTAGCAGAAAAAGAAGAAAGTAAAGCATTTACTGTTCTTACAGCCAAGTCCACAATATCCTGTAAAACTCCCAGAAGATGTGCGAGACAAAAAGAAGGCTGAACTGATCTCAAAGTTAACAGAACCACAACCAGTAGTATCTCCACAGCTACGCCAGGTAGGTATCATTGGTAAAAATAAACAAATGCAGCATAAAACATAATGTATTACATACAGATATACGAGGATCAGTCAAATGAAAACCTTAAATCTGTAATAACAAATTGAAATTTCTCACCGTTATCCTGTAAGTTGGTAAGCATGCTACAAAGAGCATGCAGAATGGCCTGTAGGTGGCAGCACAATGCAGATGCACACATACCGTTGCAGTATCTGTATAAAGAGGCCATCCAACTTGCGACTTGCACCAGGGAAGAACAGGGTTCTGTTACTCTGTTTTTGCGTAGTGAAGGTGTGAAACCTATTGAAATTCATTGACGAATGAAGGTTCAGTACGGTGATGCAGGTTTGTCACAGCAGCAAGTCTACGAATGGAGTAGGAAGTTCACAAATGATGTGAGTCCAGTGGAAGATGCTCCATGTCTAGGTCAGGCACAACGAGTTGTGACTCCACAAACATTGCAGCAGTTGAAGCCATAGTGAAGGAAAATTGCCGAGTGACACTGAATGGCATTGTAGCATGTTTACAGATTAGTTATGAGTCAGCACACCACATTGTGCATGATGTGCTCCAGTTTCACAAAGTGTCTGCAAGATGGATGCCATGGCGGCTGACTCCTGAAATGAGAGAACGGCGTGTTGATGCTTGTGAAGAACTTCTTCTGCGCTTTGAACGGGAAGGTGATGGCTTCCTTGCAAGAATCGTTATTGGGGACGAAACCTGCGTTCACTTCCACCAACCGGAAATGAAGAGAGCAAACAAGGAATGGCGCCATCCTTCATCACCAAAACCAAAGAAGTTTTGAAGAGAACCATCAGCAGGGAAGGTTATGCTGAGTCTCTTTTGGGAAAAAAGCGTCATTTTGGAGCATTACATGCCTAGAGGGACCACTGTCACCAGTGCATCATACATAGATCTAAATCATCTGCAGCCTGCAATTAAATCAAAGCGACGTGGTGTCCTTTTGCAACAAGGCAATGCAAGGCCCCACACTGCCTGTACAACAGTTGCAACAATCACAGACCTGCATTTTGAGTGTCTTCCTCATCCACCATACTCACTAGACCTTGCCCCAAGTGATTTCCATATGTTTGGACCACTCAAAGACGCAATGGGAGGAAAGAAGTTCCGTTCCGAAGAAGAGGTATGCCATGCGGTGCATGAGTGGTTGCGCGGACTACTAAAAGAATTCTTTTCTAAAGCCATTTATGCACTTTGTAAGCGCTGGAGGACTTGCATTCAGCATGGGGGAGATTATGTTTAAAAGTGATACAGCTTTGTACCACTTCTGCGCAATTAATATTTAAGGTTTTCATTTGACTCATCCTAGTATTAAATATAAACAGATGGATAAATCAGCAGTGGCTGATCATTTTTGGTCATCTAAACATGAAATAGATCCAGAAGATAAGTTATTAAAACAATTGAATGGTTCGATAGATTTAATGGTTTGGGAGAAAATATTTATTTTAAAAAATAAAGATTGTGTGATGAATTTTGAAATCCCACCAGTAGATGTCATCAGTAAGTTTGTGTTGGCCCCAGTATATGGCAGTAAGATAGCAAACTATCCGTCAACTTACGGAGGTAACCAAAAGGCTATTCAGTTTGGCTTGAAGATGTGACGAAGATGTCACAAAACCAGTCCTAGAGGATTTTACAAAACACATAAGTGATTAAGTGAAGTGTGTTGCTAAGGTTATTCATAATACCAAATTTTTTATTTAACTGACTTCCAATTTTTGAGTTAATACTGTTAAGAGTGTCCTTCTTCTAAAAATGCTTCAGAGGGACATTTTGTGGAACCTCGAGAGGTTGTAAATTTTATCATCAAATTTTTGTGTAGAATGCTGTACCTTTTATGTACATTACACAAAAACCAAATAAAGAAAAATTTTGACTACTATGTGTTTCAAATGGGAAGAGTTCTGACATGTAGCGAATCAGATGTGTTAGAGCCTTCGGCGTTGCCACCTCGTTACCTCCACTCTTTTTATATTTCCCTCTCTCTCTCTCTCTTGCACACTTGCGAGTCTTCTTGGCGCTAGACGTAAGGGAACACAAACTGAATTTTCCAAAGCTTTATAATAATGCAGTTGTTCAAATCACAATTGTAAAATGGATATTCATATATTATGCACATGTTTTAAATATATAGTTTAAAAAATAATTATAGTTTATGAATTACCGATTTTTGTAATCCAACGAAACTGCCAGCGGTGCAGCCATATAGCTATGAATGTCACTTCCATTAAGAGAGAATTTGTCATTGTCACTGTCTTCATCGCCTGAGTGTTGTAAGTTTATGATGATAGGTTCCAAAATATCATCACATGTTATTTCTTTCCGAAAGTAGTGTTCTTGTAGTTTATCTGAATATCTCATGTAGTTTTCCCAGTCTTGTGCAACCTTGTCAATTTCTTGGTGAATAAGTCATTCAGTATATTGAAATTTAACTGTTTTGGAACACCACAGTGAAGCAAAATAATTTAAGCAATATAAATGAAGCAATATAAATGTTACACTTTTTGCAGATGATACAAATATTTTTATCAAAGGGGTGAATAAGGAAGGGGCACATGTACATATTGAAAATAATCTAAAATATATTCAAAAATGGTTTAGTGCCAATATGTTAATATTGAGTAAGGAGAAAACAGCAGCCCTAAACTTCTATAATAAAATGAGTGGAAGTCAATTGTATCCAAAATTAATGCTGGGACAAGACCAAATACATTACGTACAAACTATCAAATTTCTGGGACTAATACTAGATGAAAATTTAAATTGGGAAACTCACATAGAGGCATTGACGAAAAAGCTTAGTAAAATGTGTTTCTTAATGAGGGCGATTACAGGCATGTCAAGCTTGAAAGTTCGGAGAATAGTGTACTTTTCATATATACACAGTTTGTTGGCATATGGTATAATTTTTTGGGGAAATTCGTAAGACAGTATAAAAGTATTCAGATACCAAAAGATAATAATTAGAATCATAGCAGATGTCTCAAGCACAATTAGTTGTAAGCCATACTTCAGTAAATTAGGTATCTTACCACTGCCAAGTATATACATATATGAAACTCTTGTACATATGAAAGCAAGCCTAAGTTTATTCAAAACAAGTTCTGAAATTCATATACACAACACTAGAACAAAGAATAATTTATTTGAGAAGTCACACAAAACAAAGATGTATGAAAATAGTTTCACATATGCTGGCTTACATCTTTACAATAAGCTACCTGAATCTATAAAAAAGATTGAATCACAACATCAATTTAAGAAATTGTTATTAAACTTCCTTAGAGCCAATAGCTTCTACAGCTTGGATGAATTTTTAAATTTGTAAATATTTAGTTAGCTACCTTAATTATAAATATTGTACTTATTTTTTAGTTCTTATTTTTTAATTTGACGTGTCCTATAACATGTACATGTTTTAATGGATGAATCAATAAATCAAATCAAATCAAATAATAAGTCATTCAGTTCAGTCAGTTAAAAAGTATTATTTCTGTTTGCAACATAATTTGAGCCCACATTAACTAAATTGGATTGTATGGCAGTGGTAAGGGGGAAGGTGGTTTATAGTACCTCGTGTCTCATTTCAATTGCAAGCTGATCCAGCTGATACACTTTCCCTGGTTTTTAAAGGGAAGAACAACTGAATAATACTGTGTTGAACTCTCTAGAGTAAATAGAGATTACGTACAATTCATAAACAAACATAGTGTGACAAGTCACATTCTGCCAATGCACAATTCTGCAAGCCAGCAGGATATGTATTGTTTGTTCTCACTTGAATTTAACAAACACCTGGGCTTATTCAAAGTAATTCTTATATCACGTCATGTCAAACATTTACGTTTCAGTTCACAGTAATTACAAATAAACGTACACACATATATGCCAACCAATAATGATATCCATTACAATGCTTATGTTGTGACACATTGTTATAATAGTGCTGTATTTATTTGTATTAGGAGAACTATTTGAGCTAGAAATATGGGGTTTTTGCGGCAATGTTAGATGCATTACTCTCTACCTTCCTCATGGATCAGTTTTTGCAAAATCAAATTTTTGTATTAGCACGAATAGTATTTATTAGAGATTGATTAGATTGGCGTTTGTCACACACCACGTAGCAGGAATGCCATATGACAGCATCGCAGGACTCCAATCTTTTTTTGTAATTTACGTCCTCCAACATTAACTCTTACCGGACGGTGAATGAATGGGGTGAAATGATGCTCAAATGAGTCCAGGGTCCATGGAGCTTAGAGTTACTTGACATTCGTCTTGAAGGATAATGGAAAACCCTGGAAAAACCTTATCCAGGTTACTCACTCTGACCGAGATTTGAACTCGGGACCTCTTGAACGTGAGGCAGACACGTTACCATCTACGCTACCGAAGCAGGCTTCTAATTGGTTGCTCGTCTAGTAGCGCTCAAGGACAAACATCATCCCATTTGAAACACATAATAGAGAGGTATGGTATTTATCATCACTGAGTAGCAATTTATGGTCTATTTAAATATTTATGGTTATCAAGTATTGTTATAATTATGTTATGATAATTTTACAGGAGACTCCAAGGCGCATAGTATCTCTACCAGATGATCTACGTGCAAGGAAAAAAGCTGAACTTGCTTCTAGATTATCTGGATCAGATCAGAATGATTTAGAATATAGAGAGGTAACAGTTTTGTCTACTTTATTCTCTTTCTTTACTCTTTTAGAATAGTTTAATGTAATGTAAACAAGTAACAGTGTGTCATATCTAAAATCAGAGCTGTTGATATGACTACAGAACTTGGGATGTCTGTGTAAATATAATTAACTCTCTTCTAACTGCAGGTTATACTCGCAGATCCATATATAAGGAGCATTCAAAAAATGAGCCGGAGGCTAAGAACAGAAACCAGTACCTGTATTTACATAAAAATGAAGCTATAACAGTGAAGCAACAAATACTACACAAATATAATTATTTTAACAGAAACTTCACTTATCTTTAAAGAAATTGATAGCAATTTCAAGAAATTGTGAATTCTTGAAATTTCCATCAATTTCTTTAAAGATAAGTGAAGTTTTTGTTACAAATAATTATATTTGGGCAGTATCTGTATGTTAAAAGTATTGGCCCTGGCTGTTAAGATACTATATGCACACGATAATTTGAGCGCTCGTGTTCCAAGTCTTCATTTGGTAAGTTTCGTCTAACTCCGTAAACACAGATGACAACTTAGAAACTTGAAATGCGCTATACACTCTGACATCTAGTGGGTAATATACTAAGCTTCATATGTGTGCCATATTTCGTTTTGAGTAATTTTTAGGTTAATTAGCTAACCAGTTTACAACATAATAATAGAAAATGCAATTGATGAAATTATCATCAACACGTCAGAGGATACTAGCGATGAAAGTAATGCACCGGACTCGAAGAATCACAAAGCGAATGAGTATAACTGTCATAAAATTTATTTTCTATTTGTATCTGTTAATAAATAGTAAGTATGTAAATATATAGCTTATTGGATCGAGTTCAATTTACTATTTGTCCACATATCTCACACCTGCGGCACATATCTTCACTTAATTTACATGCTATTTTGCTGAATTGTGTTTTTCTAGGTTGACTGCAGTGCAGAAACAAAAGAGTGCTCTCATTTCTTCCTCCCTGCCCACACCACACCATAAAACTAGCGCTCAAGATAATGTGTGCATATTGTACTTGTCCCATTGTGACACCAGGCGGTGAATGGCTGTCGCGCTGCGTTATGAACCAGTTCTACATGTACAGCTTGACATTGTTCGAAAGGTCTAGTCAAAGTATACAGTACCGGAAATTGTTACTCTTATCGTTACTTTACATATCGAGATGATAGTGTACGTGTTCAAAATGTGCTACATTGCGGACTGGTGTCCTTTTCTGAAATGAATAGGAAGTTTTGTAACTCTCAGTTTGGGTTTAGACGTTTGCACTGTAGACAGTGTTCATAATGATCACACAGATTTTCCAACATATTCCAGAACGCAGGTTGCTGCCGAGTCCCGAAGAACATGACTATATTCTGATGTAATGTAATGGGTGGATCTCGACAATTGAAAATTTTCTCCTTTAACATTCTCTACACGTAAGCATCAGGTGATGTGAGATTGGGAGAATGTGGTGGGTAGGAGAAATCACTTGTCCTGGAAAGGTTTCTTGCAGCATAGCCATAGACTGTTGAGCAGTGTAGCAGGTTGCCCCAACTTGTAGGAACCACTGTCTATTCATCTGCATGTTTGTGGCACGACAAAACCTTCTTAGACCTTGAATAAATGGCCCGATCACCATGTTTCTATAGCGTCCCTGGTTAACAGTAAGAGCTGCACCATCATCATTCTTTATGAAATATGGATCTAGCGCACAGTTTCCTGACACTGCACACCAAATTGTCACAAGCACACTATGTAGCGGTTTCTGGACTATAGTGTCTGGTCTCTCAAAACCAGGAAAGTGAGTGGTTTGGCGATTAATAAAACTGTCCAAGTGAATGTGACTTTCGTCGGAGAACCACACGTTGAATAAAACATCTGTATCCTCATACACTATGGCCAAAAAACATGCACAATATTCTATCCTGACATGCCTATCGTGCTCTGTCATTTGTTGCCCAACCTGTATTTGGTATGGAAATCCACTTATGTCTTTAAACAATCGTTGAAGTGACATATTGCTGATGTTTAATTTTTGGGATGTTTGCCGAGGACTTTGCTTTGAAGACTGCAGCACCTGATTGAGTACACGTCCGTGATTTTCATTTGTGGACACAGTTACTGGCCTACCAGACCTTCCCTTGCGTTGACACAATACACTACCCATACAACAAAATTTTTTTAACAACAAGATAGCATAGGTGCTGGCTTATTGAAGTGTTCACAATATTGTTTTGCCACTATAAACTCGGCCCGCCTTGATAACCGCTTCCATACGAGCGAAAATAATACTCCACTATAAACACTGTTTTTGTTTGTGGTCCCATGTTAGATGTGGATCTGTGTGTAGGTCAGACAGATTTAGCCGCACAAAAGGTACATGCTTCAGGGACTTAGAGGTACATTGTAGAGACATTTTGAAGTGTTGCATTTGTGTAAAAGGAAGGCTGATGATTTTGGTCGAAGTAAAGAAGTTCTAAGGTGAACTTTTGTTGTCAGCTAAATTTGTTTGATTTGATTAAAGTAACCCATCAATTAGTACAAAATTGAATCGAGAATATATTGACACATTGCTTCACTCACACTGTTTATTCACAGGACATGTTTCAAGAGCTCTTGCTCCTATCCTCAGCTGATACTCGACTAGTGCAAGTTGTAGTGGTTTCTTCTTTCTCCGTATTGTCAATAGATGGCGTGATGTACTTGTCAAAGATGTCCGGTGGTGGAGTTTCAAAATTCATGACTCTATGACGATTTTTGTTAATGAAGATTTTTTCCCATACGGAAAGGTCTATGGGGTGATTAACGTATTTTATTAGAGATGTTTCCAAATTGATGTCATGTCTAGTATTCAAAAAATGAAAAGCCACTGCTGATTTTTCTGTTTCACCATTTTTAATGTTTCTCATATGTTCTTTAGTTCTGATGTTAATATTTCTTTTTGTTTTTCCTATATAAATTTTAGGGAAGTTTCACATTTGATCTCATAGATTCCTGGTTTTTCTTTGGTAGTGATTGAATTTTTGGGAGGGCCTTTTAACAAATTTCTGATATTAAACCTATTTTGAGAACTAAAGAACATATGAGAAACATTAAAAATGGTGAAACAGAAAAATCAGCAGTGGCTTTTCATTTTTTGAATACTAGACATGACATCAATTTGGAAACATCTCTAATAAAATAAGTTAATCACCCCATAGACCTTTCCGTATGGGAAAAAATCTTCATTAACAAAAATCGTCATAGAGTCATGAATTTTGAAACTCCACCACTGGACATCTTTGACAAGTACATCACGCCATCTATTGACAATACGGAGAAAGAAGAAACCACTACAACTTGCACTAATCGAGTATCAGCTGATGATAGGAGCAAGAGCTCTTGAAACATGTCCTGTGAATAAACAGTGTGAGTGAAGCAATGTGTCAATATATTCTCAATTCAATTTTGTACTAATTTGTGCTTCACTGTCCCTACGCTTCTTTCAAGTTTATACTTTAACCCATCAATTGTTGCAGGAGTTGATGTCACCAACGTCCATGGTGCGATTTGGAGAATATTCTCCACTGAATCCTGGTATCCTGTCTCCGGGCAAGACCCTGCTTGGACTTGGAGACTGGGAGGAAAAGAGACGTCAGATTGTTGAGCGCAAGAAGAAGGAATACATGGAGTTAATGAGTCAGGCACGGCAGGAGGCTGCCCAGCAGCCTCGCTTCTGTACCACAGTGTCCAAAACCTCAGTTGGCACACAAACAGATCTCATGGTATGTGTAACTTCAGTTTATACAAGTACTAACGAGAAAAAATAAACAAATAAGGTGTACTATGCGTGATTGGGGGAATTTAGTAACAGTAATGACAAAATTAATTGAAAAATCTATTTGTAGCCAATGTTTACCACTTTGTTACTTACATTTTCATTGAGGGACTATACCTTGTTTCACGTAAGCTTGCCCAGTATCTCTTAACGGTCACGTGACCTAATCACCTCTCATTGGTTGCTGTTGTGGTAATGACTGTCGTGTGATAAAAATTAGTTCGTTATTTAACATGGTGATATATCATTATATGTTGGAAGAGAATTGTCAAATTTATATTTTCGTAACTGTTTTAATTAAATATATTACGCAACAGAGTTGATTTATCTGAAATGCAAGTTAATTCTTAAACGAATTAAAGAGCAGGTCCCTTTGCTCTCAAGCACATGGCACGATAGCACATGATTTAGCGGTAGTGATGACATATTTGTTTATGTGACTTTTATCACTGACCTTGTTTTGAACTGGATTAGTCATGCATCGCCATTCGAGAGTGCGGGAGCTAAATTATTTTACTGATCGTTTATTGCGCATGTACTTATTATATGTATAATGGCAGAGTCTACCGCCAGTTTTTCGCTGAAGTATCGCAAGGATAATTATTTACAAACAGGCGAAAAAAGAATTGTGTTGCATGTGTTTAATGCACTCACAGAGAAGAATCCGTCTTTGTCAGTGAGAGAAGTCGAACAGCTGTGCTCTGAAGTTACAGGTGTGAGTGTTAGATCCGTAGGAACATCACGACATGAAATTGAGAAAACAGGAAAACTTACCACTCCAGACAAAAGCAGGAATAAACAAAAGTGCGTGCTCGGAAAAAAATACGTGAAAAGTGTTGTGCGTCGTCATGTGTGTAGTTAAAATCCTTTCATGGAAGTGTTGAAAACAGTGTTGTTGTATAAATTAAATTAATTGGGAGTCGATTAATAACACAAAACAACACTCACTTTTAAACTTTTCCGGAACATGTTTCTGAGGCCTTCCCTCTATCTTCAGCCGGACGTCGACTGGTTCTCATTGGTGTAGCTGGCAATATTTTGTCATCGGTCTCCTCTGGTGGCGGTTCGAGGAACTTGCTGAACAAATCTTTCTGGGGAATGTCGAAATTGAATACTTTGTTCCTATTTTTTGAAATAAAGATTTGTTCCCATGTGGACAGTTCTTCTTTTCCTGTTGTATGTTTTAGTAATTTTGGTTCTGGATTTATGTTGTGGTTTTTTTCCCCAAAAATGCGTGGCAATTGCTGATTTTTCTAATTGTTTGTATTTTATGTTCCTAAAGTGTTCCTTTGCTCTTGTTTCTAAATTTCTTTTGGTTTTTCCAATATAAATTTGACTACAGTCACAGCATTCAATTTGATATATACCAGATTTTTTGTTAGATGGAATGGCATCTTTGATGTTTGAGCAAATTAGGTTTTTTAAGGAGTAATGGTTCACTGGAGCTAGTTGAATGTTTTGTTTTTTGAAGACTTTTTTGAATTTATCAAAGGCCCATGGATGGTAAGTGAATTTTTTGAAGATCATTTTAGTTTCTGTAGCTGAGAGGATTGTGGTTTCCTTTAGTAGTTTCTTCTTATTTGCTAAGTTCACTTTTTTGTCTACTAGTGATTTGGGAAAGTCATTTTTCTGTGCT